>CM038721.1:8193985-8778985 GCA_021613375.1 Megaleporinus macrocephalus | reverse complement strand
AATAGAGGGGGTCTGATGTTCTTCAGCTTGTGACTGTGCATCGTCGAAGTGCACCTAATACACATTAACTGTTTACAGGAGAAACAGGAGAATGTGATTTGTTTGCTTGTTTTTTTCTCCAACATGTCAAAAAGTAAGCAAACAAACAAATACTGTTCACTAAATTGTAAGTTGTAAGCAAAAGTTTGGGTACTCTGCACTAGTGTAAATAAGTGACCACGTCCTCAACAGAGAACCCACTTCTACACATTTGAATACACGGTAACTGTTTACGCACTAAATTTAATAGAGGGGGTCTGATGTTCTTCAGCTTGTGACTGTGCATCGTCGAAGTGCACCTGTATGAGGTGTTTCCAATAGAATGGCCAGGCAGAGGGCATCTCGGTGCACCCTGAACACCCTTACTGATCCCTATAATTTTTCTGTGATTGTAATATTATTATTATTTTTAGTCTGCTTCACGACTGCATGTCGAGCTCCTGCTCTAATGTGCGCTGCGGTGGGAATTCTTATCCGTTTATTCCGAGCTAATGGCCTGGAAACACTAAACTCCTGTAGTTTTCTGTTGTTGTCTGCAATTTGGCCGCGGGAAACCAATTTAATCCTGTCAGGACGAGCCCGAGGCGCGTGACCTCCTGCGAAGCACAGTTTTCAGTACATGCAGCTAACGCTAGCAGCGTCAATCAGACTTTAAGGGCGGAAAAAGGCGCATCCGGTCGCTTAGCAACGTGCAGCATTATGGAATAATCATGCACGCCATCAAATGATTAGGTTCACCTGGGCGTTCGCCACAAAAACAGAGGCAGTGAGTGACAGTGAGGGCTCGGGCTATGGGCGCGTTTATAAACTACACAGAGAGAATCTTACAGGGATATTAGATTATAAATTAATATTATATGTTAGAATTGATCACAAATTGAAAATCAGAAAAGTTTGGGACGACCCCAAAAACAAAACACAAAAACAAAAAATCTGTGTTATTGTAACGGAGCTGCAGGCGAGAGAGGCGCAAGGTGTGTTTATTGGAGTCCATGTCAAAAAACAAGAACATAAATCCAAAATAATAATAATAATATAACCAGTGGAATAAAGAACAGAAGCAAAAATCAATGAATACACAAAGCAGTACAACCTTACACTAAATCACAACCTACACATTAACAATATGTGAACAATGCTAGACAAAGACAGAGAGACAACAGAGAGGAACATCTGGGACAGGGAGGAGCAACAAACTAGGAGCAGATGAGGGGCATGACAAGAAGATGGAGACAAGGAGGAGCTAAGCAACCAAAACAAACAGAAGCACATGGAACATGACAGGGGTGTGTAAACAAAGGCAGAGACAGACAGACAGGGGGGGGACATTTATTTCATTGCAGACCGTATAACCCCCAATATTTTTTTTATGTTTTGTCTGACCAACTTCATTCCATTTATTAACATATACTCATTCTTGCATTTCAGGAAGAAAAGCAGAGACAGTAAAGCGTTAGCTATTCAAAAGTGATTTAGACTAGAGATGGAAAGATCGATTGGCTATGTATCGGGATCAGCTGATTTTTAATCAAAATATGTGATTGACCGATATTTGTGCTGGAGCTAATCCCAGCGTCATTGGGCAAAGGAGGTGTATACCATGGACAGGCTGTCATTCCATCGCATTGCCAACACACACTTACATACACACACCTACGGGCAGTTTAGAGTGAGTGATCAACCAAACATGCATGTGTTTGGACTGTGGGAGGAAACCGGAGTACCCGGAGGAAACCCACTCAAGCACGGAGAGAACATACACACTCCACACAGAACGACCTGGATATCTCATATGAGTGTGTGAGAATGGTCCTAACACAATTTCAGCCCAGATTTAAAGTCCTGGCTGGACAACCCAGAGCTCACTTCTCTCACTGAACAAGAGAAAATGTGGAGAAATACAAGAGATAAACTGTTAAGATGTGAATATCAGTTAACAAGACTAAACATTTTATTTCCTTTTTTTATTATAAATAAGTACTTTAATCATTTTAAATGTAGCCCTTGTTTTTACGTAAAGTAATAAAAAAAGAATTTATTAAGTTCAGAATTTCAGTTCAGTATTTAAACAGTAAATATACTGAAATATACTGAACGGTATGTGTGGTGTGTTGGTGTTTCAGTAGCTGATGGTATAAGATGCTGATACTAGACTACTTCAGTAAACAGGATACACTACTGAATCATAACACATGTTAGAAGTGATGACGGTCAGGACCTTGGTCTGAGGCCTCACTGAACTCTAATTAAATACCCCTGCTTTAAAGTATTAAGAGGATGTTGCTTAAGTTTATTAAAGATTTTATTTGAGGTAAACTCACTGCTTTATATAATATCGACTATAGAATGTGTTGTTTCTGGAACCCATTTTGGGAATGGTTCTATTTCAATCAATCTATCAATCAATTATTTTCACTCAGTAATACATTGAGAGTAACTCTCATTTTCAATGCAACCAAGCATTTACAACTTAAAGGGACTAAAAATGAATAAAAAATAGAATCAAGTATTTAATCAAGGAAGTTAAAATAAGAAACTTCATGAGTAAAACAATAAGAATTAAATGATTAGATTGATATTTGAAAAACAGGCAAACAATATTAGAGTTAATTAAGATGAAATAAATAATTCAAAATAAAAGGATAAGTGGACGAGCTAAAAATATAAACAATGAAATAACTAGATAATTAGACAATAGAATATAAACACAATTAAGTATATAGAATATTTTAAATTAAATAACACCAAGATTATGAAGAAAGTAGATAAAAATAAAATAAAATGTAAAATATTTTTATTTAATCAACTAAAAGTGTTCTTCTATTGCTTGACGTCATTGTATGTATGGCAAGTGTGGAGTTTCCGTGTCCCTGTGCTGGAGTACCTGTACCCTGCAGAGTTTGGTATTTTCCCTGCTGGTTGGAACACCTGCTACAGCTCAGGGAGGACTTCACTAATGAGGTGATGAGTTTAATCAGAGCAGGAAATCAGAATTAGAGACAGAAAATCAGAAAAAAACCTATATTTTCTCCCCTGGAGAATATATTATAATTTGTCCTATATTGCAGTCGGAGTGCCACCAGGGATTTTCAGGCCCTGTGAAAAGAGACCACATAGTAAAGAAGCTCTCTGGATGTTTACTTTCTTTGCGAAAGACAAGAAAAGAAAAAGAAACTTAAACATTTTATAACTACAGTATCAATACACTCTATTAAGAATGGTCACAAGACAGTGTGATCGTTCTAACAGCCCCCCCACCCCACCATCCCATGATTACCGCCGCGAGAACAGATTACAGTAATAGAATTCTGACTTCTCAGTAATCAAAAACACTTACGGTGAAAAAAGTAACCTCGCTGCTACGAAAACAGTCTTCGGGGTGAATCTGGAGAAACATCTGTCTGACTGATTGGGAACATTCACAGATGTTGCCCAGCAGCATGTTGAAAATAAGCAAATGAGTTGTAAAACACTAATGAAGAGTCATTTCTGGATGGGGTTATTTACATATTTAATATTTCCCTCTGGACAAACAAATACTGTGGAATTAAGAGGCTATGTGCTTTGATACTGGAAAGAATTCATATAGATGTCGCTGCTTGACCTGAAGCTGACCTCATTAAGTGAGCGCATTGCTCCACGGAGCTGTTCATTCTGCTAGATGACACGTTCATGATGCTCTCGGAGAAATTAATTTTGGAAGCCTCGAGCTTAAAACAAGAAATGTGACCTTTAAAGCGGTGCTGCGTGGTGAATAGAGTGTTCGCCTGGGGTTCACTTGCTGGTCAATATGATTAAAAAGACATTGTTGTGTCTTTGTGTGTTGTGTGTCTTTGTAGTGCCAAATTAGCTCTATTAGTTTTGTCCTCCTTTCTGATTCTGGCTAGCTGTGGTTTCACTAGCGTAGCGCTGCAGCTAACTGTTGATTGTATTATTAATGCTAACCAGACACTAAAAATCTTTTAAAAGACTCTGAAAAGATGTTTAATAGATTAAAGTCTGACTCCCTCTCACATCTAAAGACTAGTCACAGACTTTTAGTCACAGACTAGTCACAGGCTATGATTTTAGAGTCACTATTTACAAGCCTAGCTAGATTCCTTTTGAGATTATTCCCCATTTATATGATTGAAGCTAGCATATTCAGCTAACATGTACGCTTCGCTGCTAGGCTAATTGTAAACACAGTCCACCTTTTTTCCTTTTCCACTCTGTTGTGGTATAAATGTGAAGACACCTGAAAAAGGCACTCTTTCTCGCTCCACAGCTCCACCAGCTTCTCCTCCTTTTGTACAGTGCATGAGAGCCACAGGTTCCGAACCCTCGCCAGACCCCCCTACATGTCTAACTTCTTTACCCACCAGGCAGACCTGCGAGCTCGCGTGCCGTGTTGGAGAAGCGGCATGCGGGGGCACGTTGCTTGTGGCTTCACGTTTGGTGGTGAAAAGAGCTCCTATTGGTTGTCGACAATGTTCATGTCACTATTATTTGCGAGCGCGACTCTAGCACGACTCTCAAGATTTTATTCCGACACTGGAAATTTGTCTGTGACAGTAGAATCGCTTGAAAATCGTTTGGTGTAAGGTCAGCATAAGTCTGTCAAACCGTGACTGTGTGTATCATAAAAACATTCTAGAGCACTTTTTAAATAAAATAATAGAAGTCATATCGCCCCCTACACTTCCTAGATTGTATTGCTATCTGTCAGAATGACTGTGTGGATCATGTAAACATTAAAGACACTTTTTAAATGAAACAACAGATTAATATCGCCCCCTACACTTCCTGTAGTGTATTACAGTCTGTCAAAATGACTGTACGTGCGTCTGAAATCGCCTACTTGCCTACGACTCAGTAGTGAAATTAGTAGGTGAGCGTGGCTAGTATATCCGAATATCTTGTAGGCAATGAGGTAAACAATAATTACATTCCTCCCATGTGGGTACATATTCAGACAAAACTTTTACGGTGGTGGTCTGACGTCTTGCATCACAGGACGCTGGCAATATGGCGGACGCAGTACTAAACCTCACCTACTGAAATTACCTACTAGTCTGCCGCTCGAGCAGTACGTACTGACTCTAATCTAGTACCTACTGACTAGTAGGCGATTCCAGATGCAACTTGTGTGTATCATATAAACTTTATAGAGCACTTTTTAAATTAAACAACAGATTATTATCACCCCCTACACTTCCTGTAGTGTATCACAGTCTGTCAGAATGTGACTGTGTGGATCATATAAAGATTATAGAGCACTTTTTAAATAAAACAACAGATTGATATCGCCCCCTACACTTCCTGTAGTGTATTACAGTCTGTCAGAGTGACTGTGTGAATCATATAAACATTATAGAGCACTTTTTAAATGAAATAACAGATTAATATCGCCCCCTACACTTCCTGTAGTGTATTACAGTCTGTCAGAGTGACTGTGTGAATCATATAAACATTATAGAGCACTTTTTAAATGAAATAACAGATTAATATCGCCCCCTACACTTCCTGTAGTGTATTACAGTCTGTCAGAGTGACTGTGTGAATCATATAAACATTATAGAGCACTTTTTAAATGAAATAACAGATTAATATCGCCCCCTACACTTCCTGTAGTGTATTACAGTCTGTCAGAGTGACTGTGTGAATCATATAAACATTATAGAGCACTTTTTAAATTAAACAACAGATTAATATCGCCCCCTACACTTCCTGTAGTGTATTACAATCTGTCAGAGTGACTGTGTGAATCATATAAACATTATAGAGCACTTTTTAAATTAAACAACAGATTAATATCGCCCCCTACACTTCCTGTAGTGTATTATGATCTGTCAGCATGTGACTGTATAGCTCATATAGACATTATAGAGCACTTTTTAAATGAAACAACAGATTAATATCGCCCCCTACACTTCCTGTAGTGTATTACAATCTGTCAGAGTGACTGTGTGAATCATATAAACATTATAGAGCACTTTTTAAATTAAACAACAGATTAATATCGCCCCCTACACTTCCTGTAGTGTATTACAATCTGTCAGAGTGACTGTGTGAATCATATAAACATTATAGAGCACTTTTTAAATTAAACAACAGATTAATATCGCCCCCTACACTTCCTGTAGTGTATTACAGTCTGTCAGAGTGACTGTGTGAATCATATAAACATTATAGAGCACTTTTTAAATGAAATAACAGATTAATATCGCCCCCTACACTTCCTGTAGTGTATTACAATCTGTCAGAGTGACTGTGTGAATCATATAAACATTATAGAGCACTTTTTAATTTAAACAACAGATTAATATCGCCCCCTACACTTCCTGTAGTGTATTACAATCTGTCAGAGTGACTGTGTGAATCATATAAACATTATAGAGCACTTTTTAAATTAAACAACAGATTAATATCGCCCCCTACACTTCCTGTAGTGTATTACAATCTGTCAGAGTGACTGTGTGAATCATATAAACATTATAGAGCACTTTTTAAATGAAACAACAGATTAATATCGCCCCCTACACTTCCTGTAGTGTATTATGATCTGTCAGCATGTGACTGTATAGCTCATATAGACATTATAGAGCACTTTTTAAATGAAACAACAGATTAATATCGCCCCCTACACTTCCTGTAGTGTATTACAATCTGTCAGAGTGACTGTGTGAATCATATAAACATTATAGAGCACTTTTTAATTTAAACAACAGATTAATATCGCCCCCTACACTTCCTGTAGTGTATTACAATCTGTCAGAGTGACTGTGTGAATCATATAAACATTATAGAGCACTTTTTAAATTAAACAACAGATTAATATCGCCCCCTACACTTCCTGTAGTGTATTACAGTCTGTCAGAGTGACTGTGTGAATCATATAAACATTATAGAGCACTTTTTAAATGAAATAACAGATTAATATCGCCCCCTACACTTCCTGTAGTGTATTACAATCTGTCAGAGTGACTGTGTGAATCATATAAACATTATAGAGCACTTTTTAATTTAAACAACAGATTAATATCGCCCCCTACACTTCCTGTAGTGTATTACAATCTGTCAGAGTGACTGTGTGAATCATATAAACATTATAGAGCACTTTTTAATTTAAACAACAGATTAATATCGCCCCCTACACTTCCTGTAGTGTATTACAGTCTGTCAGAGTGACTGTGTGTATCATATAAACATTATAGAGCACTTTTTAAATGAAATAATAGATTAATATCGCCCCCCACACTTCCTGTAGTGTATTACAGTCTGTCAGAGTGACTGTGTGAATCATATAAACATTATAGAGCACTTTTTAATTTAAACAACAGATTAATATCGCCCCCTACACTTCCTGTAGTGTATTACAATCTGTCAGAGTGACTGTGTGAATCATATAAACATTATAGAGCACTTTTTAAATTAAACAACAGATTAATATCGCCCCCTACACTTCCTGTAGTGTATTACAATCTGTCAGAGTGACTGTGTGAATCATATAAACATTATAGAGCACTTTTTAATTTAAACAACAGATTAATATCGCCCCCTACACTTCCTGTAGTGTATTACAATCTGTCAGAGTGACTGTGTGAATCATATAAACATTATAGAGCACTGTTTAATTTAATCAACATATTAATATCGCCCCCTACACTTCCTGTAGTGTATTACAGTCTGTCAGAGTGACTGTGTGTATCATATAAACATTATAGAGCACTTTTTAAATGAAATAATAGATTAATATCGCCCCCCACACTTCCTGTAGTGTATTACAATCTGTCAGAGTGACTGTGTGAATCATATAAACATTATAGAGCACTTTTTAATTTAAACAACAGATTAATATCGCCCCCTACACTTCCTGTAGTGTATTACAATCTGTCAGAGTGACTGTGTGAATCATATAAACATTGTAGAGCACTTTTTAAATTAAACAACAGATTAATATCGCCCCCTACACTTCCTGTAGTGTATTACAGTCTGTCAGAGTGACTGTGTGAATCATATAAACATTATAGAGCACTTTTTAAATGAAATAACAGATTAATATCGCCCCCTACACTTCCTGTAGTGTATTACAATCTGTCAGAGTGACTGTGTGAATCATATAAACATTATAGAGCACTTTTTAATTTAAACAACAGATTAATATCGCCCCCTACACTTCCTGTAGTGTATTACAATCTGTCAGAGTGACTGTGTGAATCATATAAACATTATAGAGCACTTTTTAATTTAAACAACAGATTAATATCGCCCCCTACACTTCCTGTAGTGTATTACAGTCTGTCAGAGTGACTGTGTGTATCATATAAACATTATAGAGCACTTTTTAAATGAAATAATAGATTAATATCGCCCCCTACACTTCCTGTAGTGTATTACAGTCTGTCAGAATGACTGTGTGAATCATATAAACATTATAGAGCACTTTTTAAATTAAACGACAGATTAATATCGCCCCCTACACTTCCTGTAGTGTATTACAGTCTGTCAGAGTGACTGTGTGAATCATATAAACATTGTAGAGCACTTTTTAAATTAAACAACAGATTAATATTGCGTGTGGATCATATGGATGTTATAGAGCTTTTGTTTTTTAGATTGAAATAACAGAAAAAGTTGCGCCCCCTTATCAAAGGAGAATGTTTATTTCAGGTGAAGAAAGACAGGAGGACACGTTGTGCTTTTATTTTGTGTTGTATGATACCGACCTGTTCTAAAATAAATGAGTTAATAAATAAAAATTAACTTCTGTTTTTATTTCACCGCTGTGGTTGAAGCCAAAAGTTGGAGCTGTTGAAGGATGTTTCTTAACGCTGCGGTCTGTGGAACGTTGCCAGCAGTGGCAGAATTGTTTCTATTGCGTATCTTTTGTTTGGCATCGCCCACCTGCCAACGTTTGAGCGCAGCTGTCGCTCTGGTTAGAAAAAATATGTTGTTATTATATATAAAACTTGCATACGATCATACACAAGTGTGTTACCGGTAATGAAGTTGTAGTTGCAGAAACTTTTCTCTGGAAAGTTTTATTTGAAAGTGATTTATTTGAAGACTGATCATTATTCCAGTCTCACAGTTAGTTCGCTGTACATGTACAGACCGTAATCTTTTATAGCGTCAGATATTGTTGGCTCTGTAATGCCAACAGGCCGACAGCAGGCACGTTAGTATTTTCAGCGTTCGTGGTGTTCGGGGTTAGTTTAGCTCGGCTTCTTTTTACTTTTCTGCTTTGCCTTTCCTGTAAATTCATTTTCCAGGAACGGAATTCAATTTGATGCCGTGGTTTAAATCTGCTGCATTAGTTGTAGATTGTTGTCGTGCTGCTGCTGATTCACTGTTCGCTGTCTCTCTCGCTGAAAGCTTCCTGCGAGTGAAGTCTTGCTGCATAAATTGAATTTCCATTCGGGGGAGCTTCTTTAACAGGAGTCATCACGGCGCGGGCTCCAGCTCCGGGAGATGAATAATCCATCAACTTACATGCAGAGACGCCACACGCGGCTATAGTGAATATATCAGGATTTCCAATAGACGGATCTCACTGAGGTTTCTCCTCCGAAAGCCTGGCTGTAAACAAGAGCAGCTTAATATCCTGTATGGGTAACCCACCGCACTTACACAGAGCGCCGAGGGGCCATTATCAGAAACACTGCTGCGGTTTAGAGGATTAGCCTATATTGCCTTTATTCTCATTAGTCACAGAGGAGTTTTTAAAGGGGGAATTTCACCGAATTTTCAAAATCTGCATAGTTCAATGGTTGAGATGTAAGCAAAGTCATTCAGAGTGGTTTGGTATGCAGTGCTCTGCTCTAGAAAAACTTATTAGAGTCAAACTTCTTCACAGTGGTGGTGAATGGAACCAGACATCCAACTCTAAGAAAGTTTTTACATGAAATAGTTATGAATTTGTTGCTGAGACATTGTTTGGTGATACTTTCGAGAAGATTTTGGCATTCAAATCCATTCATGGTGGAGAGATACATGCAAGGTGTTGGGAGGGTCCCCAAAGAAAACATATTTGGGGGATTTTTTATTTACTGTCATCAATATTTCAAAGCTCAGAAGACTTGTGTAGGTTCACTGGTGGTTTTGCATAGTAAATAAAATGGTTATAATTGTGTTTTAGTAGTGACTGCGAGTGTAAGAAAATATTGTTTTAAATATATATATTTTTTATTTTTGCAGATGCATCCTAGTCCGGATGCTCTGGACACTCAAATCAGAGTTTAAAGTAGCTTTTGTGTCACTCGCATCATGACAAACATTTAAATCATTGAGTTCAGGTGTTCCAATCACTTAAATAGCCACGGGTGTATAAAATCAAGCACCTAGTCATGCAGACTCTCAGGAGCTCCAGTCCATATGTCCTCATCAGATGTCCTCACTATTAAATATTCCACGGTCAACTGTCAGTGCTATTACAACTAGGGCTGTGTATTGGCAAGAACCTGGCGATACAATACGTATTGTGTTACACCGGTCACGATTCAATATATCGCAATATATTGCGATACTGCTAGCAAAGTGATATATTGTGATTGTGATAAATTGTGAAGTCCTACTATTAAAACACACCACTATATGAACAGGTTTGTCAATGCTTACAATAGCACTGCGCCCTTGTGCTGCTTGTTAATGTTGGAGTGGAGCTAAAAATGGAATACAATCTAGTGGTCAGAGGTTTAAACACAACACACAATGATACACTGTCTGCCAGAAATCGATGCAGCATCACAAAACATAATATCCTGATATTCGATATTTTCGATATTTTCTTACACCCCTAATTATAACATAGAGGAGGTGATTGGGAACGACAGCAACTCGGCCACAAAGTGGTAGCCACATAAAATGAAGGAGAAGGGTCAGTGCATGCTGAGACACATAATGCGCAGAGGTAACCAACGAGTCAATCGCTGATCAGACTAGCTCAGGAACAGAGCGTAGAGAGCTTCATGGAATGGGTTTCCTTGGCCGAGTAGTTGCTTCCAAGCCTTGCATCACCAAGCGCAATGCAAAGCGTTAGATGCAGTGGTGTAAGACACCACTCTTGAGCAGTGGAGACGAATCACGCTTCTCTGTCTGGCATTCTGATGGAAGAGTCTGGGTTTGCCGGTTGGCAGGAGAACGCTGCTTGTCTGACTGCATTGTGCCGAGTTTGGTTGGGGGGGAGGATTACGGTGTGGGGTTGTTTTTTAGGAGTTGGGCTCAACCTGATAGAACACTTTTGGGATGAATTCGAGCGGAGACGGCTCAGTGTCTGACCTCACAAATGCGCTTCTGGAAAATTGGTCCAACATTCCCGTATCCTGAAACCGTATCAACCTCACAGCAGATTCAGTTCAGTTCAGTATGTATGTGGGGGTGTTTGTTTAAACCAAGAATGTAGAGACCCCGGCTCCTTCAACGTATTAATAGTGAGTTTATTCTACTTTAACAGCCTCTACTCTTCTGGGAAGGCTTTACTCTAGATGTAGGAACATTGCTGTGAGGGTTTGATTGAGCACTAGAGAGGTCAGGTTTACTCCTTAAGCATTTCAACTCATCTCAAAGGTACTGGATGGAGCTCTATCACGTCAGAGAATGCTCCACAGCCCAGAGCTGGGGGGTCTTTATATTCCTCTATCCCATCCTATTGGTCCAAGCTTTTCTATGTTCATATGCATGTGAAAGCAGATGAGGGAATACTTTTGGTGCAATATGGTGTATGTTGTTCCCCCAGCAGCCCATGCAGATAGGTTGGTGATGTCTGGACACACAAACCCAATTACTGATTGATGATTGAGAAATAAGTCTCAGGAGTAAATGAAGACAGTGAACTATGAGTCGTAACGTATTTCATTTAAAATGAAATCACAATTTGTGCAATCTCTGGCAACAACTGCTGCTTCCGAGGGTTAAACAGTGGATGGGTTTGGCTTTCAGATTGCTGGTTTTACCGTCTCTGCTGTTGATGTTTTTTATGGCCGGCGAAGTCAGTTACATTACAGATAAAGCCGTGTTTCCACTATTACAGAAAAGCCATATGAAAGTGGAAGACTGCGTATGAAAGGTAATATTTTTTCCTATCTCCAGGTTGGCGGGCGCTGAATGCTTACAGATGCGCCGCTCGCCGAGAAAGCCCGCTCGGCGCTCTGGATTGGTGGTGATTTATGGGGCGGAATATGAGTTTGTGTGTGGATGGTAAACTGCCGCTCGCTGGAGTGGGAGTGTGTTTAGATCATTTACGCACTTTATCTCTGAGAACGGCTCCTCTTTGACGGTTCGGTTCAACTTTTCCGCGCTGAAATCGCTCCATAGAAGCTTCGATAAGAGCTCTCCACATCCTTTAGAGACTCAAACCTTCTCTAAATCCTATATATACTCCTTTAATATGAAGGCTTTTTTTATCTTTGCTTACTTTTCTTCTACGGAGCCTGAATGAAAAGCTGAAATGTGAAGCAGGAACTCGCAGCCTGCTGCTGCAACTGAGAGCTGAGGAGTTGAAAAGAGAAAATTTGTCTCGTCTCGCTAAACTCCTCGCTCATTCGCGGTTAGTTTGAATGGGGTTATATATGAGCATGTGATATGAAACCGTATCAACCTCACAGCAGATTCAGTTCAGTATGTATGTGGGGGTGTTTGTTTAAACCAAGAATGTAGAGACCCCGGCTCCTTCAACGTTTCTTCTGAAGAGTATTAATAGTGAGTTTATTCTACTTTAACAGCCTCTACTCTACTGGGAAGACTTTACTCTAGATGTAGGAACATTGCTGTGAGGGTTTGATTGAGCACTAGCAAGGTCTAACTCATCTCAAAGGTACTGGATGGAGCTCCATCACTTTAGAGAATGCTCCACAGCCCAGAGCTGGAGGGCTTTATATCCCTCTGTCCAATGCTTGGTATTGGACATGGAGACCTCATGGAGGCTCATATGTGACTGCTCCAGAGTGTAGCATCCTATTGGTCCAAGCTTTTCTGTGGAGATTAAACAAGCTGTATCAGCAGTGGTTGACCTTAAAGTAGTTGAAGTAGTCTCCATTAGAAGGATTGTCAGTTGAATTAGCAGGTTCTGCTTCTGCACTACTCAAATAACCCCAACCACTGTCCATGATGTTGAGGTCTGGACTCTGGAGTGGTCAGTCTATTGTTCTGAGAACACCAGCAGCTTCTTTGTTTGGTGTGTCTGTATCTCCTTTTCTCAGTGAGGAGCTTCACAGTGGAAGGATGGACAGAAATATCTTTAGATGTTTTTGATGTTCTCCTCTTTCTCAAAGCTTTAAGTGCCGTTTATCTGACAGGGACTATGTTGGTGAGCTACCAGGTCCTGCAGGTGGTCCCATTTTCTCTGTAGCTCATTGTTGCTTTTTCAAATCTATGTATGGTGTGTGGACAGTGAGTGGTAGATCCACGTTTTTTTGACATAGAATAAACATGGAATAAGGTGACAGAATAGATCAGTGAGTTTATTTATTCACAGATGTGACCTATACTACAGCATGATGAGGGTTATTAGTACGTGCTTCAGTTATGCCAGGAGACAGGCCACGAATATATAAGTGTTTTTGGCCTCGTTCGTCTCTGTGGTCTTGTCCTGCTTTAGTTCTGTTCACTCTGGCTATGAAGCAGTGCATCAGATTGCATAAGAACCTCAGGAACTTTATATTTCAGCCTGAAGTTTCTGTTTCAGTCTAACCATTCTAGCTTCTTTGCATGTCTAATTCCTGATTCTTAATTATTACGCATGGAAAACAATTCAACAATGTGCTAAGTAATTGTTAGGGGTGTAATAAAATATCGAATATCGGGATATTATGTTTTGTGATACAGTGAATCATTGTGCATTGTTTTTAAGCTAGAGATGGAAGGATTGATCGGCTATGTATAGATATCGGCCGATTTTTAATCAAAATATGTGATCAGCCGATATTTGGCAGTTACCGTATGTGACGAAGACTCATCCAGGACATTTTTAAATTTTGTAAAATCAACGTGTCTTGTTGGGGAACCAAGACAAAGACATTTAACACTACTAACCTGATACGACACTGCACGCAGCTGAATACAGTAAGTATTAGCAAACATGCGCAGCTATCACAAAACAAATAACCCAGAATACCATACAGACCAGATCTGACCGGTACAAACAGAACAGCAGCAACAATTCAAGATCTATATTGAATAATTCAAATTTTTAGTTTAAAATAACAGAGTCTGCGTTTAATGACTGCAGTTTTTACTGCATTTATTTAATTTGCTTTTTTCATTTTAAATTAAGGGTCTAAATTGAATGATTGCAGTTTTGGGGATATTTGTTTGATTTACTTTATTTATTTACTGCTAATTTTGTTAAAAAGATATTATGCTGTTTCACAAGAGCTTGTTAAAAATTGTAATAAACTTGCTTGTGCTAACAACTGCATACAGCCCTGCCCTCGATCGGTATAGGTTATTGGCCGATCGCACTGAAAAGTGATCTGCGATTGGAATCGGCCTCAAAAAAGCTGATCTGTCCATCTCTAATTTAAACCTCGGACCACTAGATGGCAGTGTTGTAATCCATTTTCAGCTCCACTCCAACATTAAAAAGCAGCACAAGGACACAATGCTATTGTAAGTATTGGCAAACCTGTTCATATAGTGGTGTTTTTTAATAGTAGGATTTGAAACAGTATATCACAGTATATCACTTTGCTTGCAGTATCACAATATATCACGATATATTAAATCGTGACCGCTGTATCATGATACGTATTGTATCACCAGGTTCTTGCCAATACACAGTTCTTGTAATTGTATTAAAGAATGTCAGTATACAGTTAAGCTTCTTTCCATGCACTAAATAAAACATTTCTATACAGTCTATGCACCAGGCTTATACAGTAATAGTTCACAATTTGGACCTCCAGTATATGCCCCTTAACTATAAATGAAGATATTTTGGATTCCTCTTGCACTATTCCTCTCTCCTGGCTTTGCACATACATGTGTTCTTTTGTCGCTGCTGTTGAACAAGCCCTGCAGAACGCTGGTAAGTCCTCATTCAGCCTATTGAGAAACTGTAGAACTCAGTTTATATCACAGCACCTACATTAGGAGCCAGTTATTCATTCAGGCTAATGAGAAGCTGTAGAACACGACTCACACCAAGCCTGGATGCCTTGTACTTTGCCTAAGCACTATTAGCCCCCGCTCCCCACTCCCTCGCTGGGCTGTTCTCACGTTGCGCTTAATGTTCTGGGACACGTCATCTCTCTGAGGCTGGTTATAGACGTAATCCAGATTGGTACTTGAAGAACTGTAAGTGGCGCAAGGGTGCGCACGCTACATATGATCTCACCGCACACGGCCGTGTGCCTACATTAGCTGTTCAACGTGTGGGCGGGGAGGTATTCATATTAAATGAATTTGATGGACGATTGGCTGAGCAGGTGCATAGGAGCTAACTGTAAACGTGTTTGCTTGCAGAGTTTTCCTCTACACTCGGCTGCAGCCTCCAATCTGCCGGAGAGAGCTCGGAGCCATAGAGCTTCTGAATTATCCAAAGCTCTGATGCTCTGATGCTCTGATCTCATACAAGTCTGAAGTCGGCCTCCTATTTTCCAGCTTCTTTCAGTTTCGGAATTTTCCTGTTCCACCTTAAATGGTGGAGCAATTACTTTTCACCATAGACCAGCATGATCCAATCACACTAGAACAACACTAGATGAGTACAGTCCACCTGAACCATCACCTAGTGCGAGGACACCCTTTGTGTATATCACAATACCTACATTTAGAGTGAGTTATACATTCAACATAATGAGAAACTGTAGTCAGTTTATATCACAATATCTACATTTAGAGTGAGTTATACATTCAACCTAATGAGAAACTGTAGACTCAGTTTATATCACGATACCTACATTTAGAGTTACACATTCAACCTAATGAGAAACTGTAGACTCAGTTTATATCACAATACCTACATTCAGAGTTATACATTCAACCTAATGAGAAACTGTAGACTCAGTTTATATAACAATGCCTACATTTGGAGTTATACATTCAACCTAATGAGAAACTATAGACCCAGTTTATATCACAATACCTACATTTAGTGTTATACATTCAACCTAATGAGAAACTGTACTTAGTATATATAACAATGCCTACATTTAGAGTTATACATTCAACCTAATGAGAAACTATAGACCCAGTTTATATCACAATACCTACATTTAGTGTTATACATTCAACCTAATGAGAAACTGTACTTAGTATATATAACAATGCCTACATTTAGAGTTATACATTCAACCTAATGAGAAACAATAGACCCAGTTTATATCACAATACCTACATTTAGTGTTATACATTCAACCTAATGAGAAACTGTAGACTCAGTTTGTATCACAATACCTATATTTAGAGTTATACATTCAACCTAATGAGAAACTGTAGAACTCAGTTTATATACAATACCTACATTTAGAGTTATACATTCAACCTAATGAGAAACTGTACCTAGTTTATATACAGTACCTACATTTAGAATTATACATTCTACCTAATGAGAAACTGTAACTCAATTTTTTGTCTATTGTCTATTGTCTATATTTGTCTTCCATTGAGTCGAATATAGAAAGCGTTCATTATTCTGAAATATGTTCAGCAGTTTAAATTTGTTCTAACAGTTAATTACTCCTGTGATGACCTACATTCATTACCCTGGAAAGAGGTTTTGCATCTGAGTCCAGAATGTTGTTTCTGAGTGGATGTTTACATGTGACCTTCAGCAACCTCCCTGAAAAACAATCACCAATCAGTGGGTGTCATTGTCCTCAGAGAATCCCCCTCTCCTCCAGCAATTACGGCTGCAGTTGATTACAGATTACAGTGGATGGAGGAGGTGCTGTTTAATGAAGCCTCTGCGCTGGATGTCCATATTAGAGGCAGTCGTGAAGTCTAGAAATTAGATTTACGTGGATGAGGATGCTGCTGGAGAGGAAACAAATATTGGCTGTGGCTGAATTAGCGTCAGCCCTGCAGCTGCCGGGCACGGATGTGCTGGGATGTGGATTACTGAAGCCGGCGTATTATTGGATATACAACTGTGTCTCAGAAATGGGTACACCATCAGCCAGTGGTAGTCTATTAGTATATACACATACTCATAATTCCCTGCTTTAGTATTAGCTTGAAAGCAGTGAGTGAGTTTTCCATCATAGCTTTCAAAACATCGTTTTCATTCTTTTTATAAATATGGAGTCATATGGTACTGTGCTGGTACAAGTGGATCAGACACAGCAGTGCTGCTGGAGGTTTTAAACACTGTGTCCACTCACTGTCCACTCTATTAGACCTCTGTTAGACATTTACCTTACAGGTCCACCTTGTAGATGTACAGTCAGAGACGATAGCTCGTCTGTCGCTGCATTGTTTGTGTTGGTCATTCTCTAGTCCTTCATCAATGGTCACAGGATGCTGCCCACAGGACAATATTGTCTGGATGTTGCTGGTTGGTGGACTATTTTCAGTCCAGCAGTGACACTGAGGTGTTCAAACACTCCAGCAGCAGCACTGTTGTGTAGACCGACATGTAGACTGTCCCAATTCTTACATACCCTAAACATGCTGTCTACTGAGGAACCTTATTTAGACCTGATTTTAAGGAAGCCTCGAACGCTTCCTCAGCTGCTAAGACAATCCCATGATGCCACGGAGGCAAATCTACGAGCAGTGAAGTGGTTTTAAAATGTGAGTTATTTTGATTCTCTCTGGAGTTTTAATGTGTTTCTTGTCATATAATCACACAAACCAGTATTTTATTATCAACTCTGTAACGAGTCCTTCACCATTTAGCAGTTTTGTACTCGAGACATTAGCATTTATGCCTCGGACTATTGTCTTGCATACTGGCTGGTAGCTTAGCAACCAGCTAAATCACGGGTCGTGTGCTGCAGTGTCCGGGAACAAGTCGTGACGCAGTCTCTCTCTAACTAGAGCGTCTCAGTAATCTGTTTTATGAGGAGAGATGAGGAGAGAACACTGCTACTTTAACAGCTGCTACCTAGACAGCCTACTTAACACAGCTCACCATCATTCAGATAAAGATTAACCTTAACCACGTCCATTTAGAATTTCTTTAAAACAGTAAGAAAAGTGTCTTCGTCCCCTTCACAGCCTCGAAAGTATGTTTCTGTACAGTCTTCCGGCACCCATACAAGCTGTAGCATTGAAATCAACCATGCTCATTATGGCTGTGTATTGGCGAGAACCTGGCGATACAATACGTATCATGATACAGCGGCCACAATTCAATATATCTTGAAATACTGTGATACTGCAAGCAAAGTAATATTCTGCAATTTTTCAAATCCTACTATTAAAACACACCACTATATGAACATGTTTGCCAATGCTTACAATAGCATTGCACACTTGTGCTGCTTGTTAATGTTGGAGTGGAGCTGAAACTGGATTACAACATTGGTTTAAACACAACAAACACTGATCCACTGATTCTGCCCAGAATCTGTGTATCGATACTGTGTTTTTGAGAATCGATACAGTATCACTAAACATAATATCCCGATATATTCGATATTTCAATATTTTCTTACACCCCTAATGCTCACTAGGGTGTGACTGGAAAGAGCATGAAAAGTACTGACATCCCCTTCCCAGCCTGGATTTCTGTCAGTGTAATCCAGATCTGTATATGATATGATCTTAATCTGTTGTCATTGTTGTGGTTGTTTCTGCTAAGCTGGAACTTAAGCTGGTATATACGGATTTTGGATTAGGATTTGAAGGAGGAACAACAGTGTTTCAGGTTTACAGTATGTCAGTTCTATGTACTGAACTCTTTTGTTATTCCAGTAGGACAATGTAAACACAGTTTAATAGAATGTGTCTTATTTAAGTGTAATACAGAGCACATATAAAAGTCCAATTAATAATAAAACACATATTAACCACTAAATATTAATGAACTAAGTGTTAAGAAAAGTTTCTGCGTCACCCAGGAGGCAAGACAGTAAACTACATAGTCATTTAAAACAGGGTGTAGAGAATTCATTGAACTATATTGGGAAATGCTATATATTTCATATAATTTAAATAATGAGCAACAAATAACTTAATCGTTATTATCTCAATAGCTGATAAATTATTGAAGCATTTATTAATGCACATGCAAATAATTATTAACACCTTATTTTATAGGGCCTGTTATTCTGAAGTATTACTTGAGTCATTGCCTAATACAGTAGTAATGAGTAGTCACTTAATTAGCAGCTACTTAGATTATGATTATGATTATGATTGCGCTTCGAGTGCATTATAATGTCCCCCAGTGGAGTTGTGCTACCTCTGCTGTAGATGGTAAGATGAAGCGTCTCCTGTACGATGGCTCGCAGACGTGCAGGGTCCAGACGGCCAGGCATCGAGGTCAGCCCAGTCTGGGTCTGGTCTGTCGCGGAGGGAGGTTGTGTTGTCATGCTGAGGCGAGTTATTTCAGGAACGAGGTCCTGCTCCACCTCCGCTGGGGGAACTGTGAGAAGATGCTCTGTTTCTGCGCCTGCTGTAATGAGTTTCCTTCCTCCTCACTCTCCCCACAAAACCCCCCACCATCCGCCACCGCAAACACCCCCGAAAGCTAAATGACCGCAGCTCTGTCCCTTTACTCACTCACTACAGGTGTTATTGCATGTGTTAGGACGTGACAGAGCACTTCAGGGCAAAAACAAACCCAAACAGAGACGTTTTCTGACACAACAGTGAGCATCTGTACCTTTAGGAATGCTGGAGTGTGATGCATGAGCGAAGCTAGCAACAGTGCTGAGCATTCAGTGGCCTGGATTCTGTCTGTAGTGCAGTCCATGTGTATATCTTTGAGGCAGGTTGGAACACTAAAGTGTCAATTCGTCATAGTTTTTATCCTGTGATGTAGTTTTATTTAGTATTACTATTTAAAATAGTTCATCAACGAAATTAAACTGTTCTGGAGTCCATGAACTGTTTGCAATTTTTCAGATAGACTGCTATTGGCTAATGAGTGTCCACCTCATGGATTGTGTCGCAGATCTTCTCACACTAGAGGAGTCGCTTCTTTAAAATTATGGGAGGTCAATCAGACCTCCAGCTCAATTAGAAGGTTTAGGATCAGAAGATTTATCCGAAGTTCAAAATCGGACTAAAAATTTCTTTATTCTTTTACTTGTCAGTCGAGCCACATTATGTAAAGTATAATGAAAAGTATCCTCTAAGCATCTGGTCAAAATATCTAATTCTTTAGGTTCAGATAAACAGCTGATAGAAGTTGATAGAGCTGGAAGGTTTTCTACTAGCTGTAGAGAGGATGTACGCTTAACACGATAGCATGTAGTTGAACAAATACTATGATTAAAATGAATTTGAGATTTAGAATGAAATTAATTGATGATCTAAAACTGCAGTGGTCTAAGGAAGACCTGTCAAATGATCTAGACTAGTCTGAGACACCTAAGCTGATTGTTCCAAACTCTATATTTTTCAGCAACAAATGTATTTTCACCAGAATGAACACCAGATATCTTTAGAACAGATATAAATAAGCATAAATACAATACAAAGTAACATGAATATCTTATTGTGAAAGAAGTAGATCATATCTTGAGCTCCAGTTTGAAGAGCAAAGTGTAGTTCCAGATTTCTCCTGGACGCTACAAACATTGTATGAATGTATTCAGTTCCTCCAGCAGCAGCATTGATTTAACTTAATGAAGTACTGAGCAGTCAGAGCAGGTATTAGATGAGAACTGTAAATAATACTGGGAAAAGCTTGGAAAGAGTTTTTGGGTTACATAAAAGTTTCCTGTCTGTAAAAAATTGATTTTTTAATATTAAAATATCCTCCAAGTGCTGAAAACAGTACTGAATGTCCATGCCTGAAGGTCAAAATTCAAGGCAGGTCAAGAATGTGGATGCAGTAATGAGTGAGCCTCATTATGATTTAAATGAAACCAAAAGAGTCCAAAATGGATACAAATGCTTTACTTGGAAGATCCAGTGGTTTGCTGATGTGGATAATCCTCTCCTACAATTATTACTTTAATTTATATTTGTATATATGGTTGCTATGCCTCCACCCCAGGTATTTAAGCAACACCTATTTATGTAACTGTAGGTTGTCAGGGGCCTTCGTTTAGAGCTGAATATTCCTCAGATGTCATCCATGTTTCTGTGAGACATAGAGCATCCAAATCATTGGCAGTAACGCCCTTATATGTAAGGGATCTTGTGTTAAGCAGTCCGAGTTGAAGATGCTGTCATTACGACCTAAGAGAACTAAGTCTGATATAAATCAGATTAGTAGAACATACACAGTCTCGATTGTGTGTAACCTTTAGGGTGTCTCCAGGCGGCTAGCAGATGGTGGGTTTAGCCTGTTTGTCTGCTGCCTGGTCTCAGCCCTGGTTTGTCAGCGACTGACTGTCCTACGCTGACAGCCAAGGCTGTGTGCTATACCACACGAAATAAGAGCAGCACCCTCCTTGGAGAGGTAGCTGTCGTCCCAGCTCGACCAGACTTGCCCTCAAAACTAGACCAATTATCTTCAAAGCCCACATTGTTTTCTTGGACAACCAGCAGTTCGGTCACTATAACCAGCTGTAGATTTCAGCGCCAGATCGAACTGGGATGGGTCCAGAGCATATTATGGCATTGGACACGGTTCTCATGTTCTCATGTACTTGTGTTGTGTTTTATGACACCAAATTGCATCATCTACGTTTGTACTGTATTAAATATATTATCGGGTTGCCTCAGAAATGTGTATGTTTTGTGTGCTCTACAGCCTTATTAAGAGTATAATATGAGTCCAGCTACACCCACACTGGCTTATTAGCTTGTATTTTTACCTAACAAGTGCCTTAGTGCCTCTCAGTACAGAATTACTGTATACGTACTTGCTCATCATAACATCTACACTGACAGAAAACTGTCACAAAGCAGGTGTTACCAGCTATAAGTGGGACACAATTAGGTCCCAATGTTATGGCCTAAATATTGGATTTCAGACTTGTTAAAACTGATATCTGCCACTGTATTACTCATTACTGCAGTACATACCAGCACTCTCTTAACAAACCTTTCTTCTCCATGATGATAACAACTTCTTTCCAAAAAAGAAATAGATGGTTATGTTTGTTGTTCAGAAATTTAAGCCATTTCTGTTTGTCAATTTATCATTAAATGTACATAATACATCATCTGCCCACATCCTGTAGTGTAATTACAAGCTGTCAGAATGACTGTGGGTCATATTACCCAATTTTTAAATCTGATGTAAACACCCAATTCCAGAGCCAAACATGCTGTAGACCCCCAAAACAAATGACAAGCCCAGAACGTGAAAACCAGACACATCACCTGGTCTACTCCACACCTGAATCGCATCTTCTAATCCTTAAGAAGGGTTATAAGGAGCTGCAGAAAGGAGTAGAGGAGACCATGCTGGGTCAATGTTTACGGCGTATGTAGCTCTAGGGCTAGCCAGTTTGCCCAAGTTCGTGTTGCTCAATTATCATTTTTGCTCTTTAGTTGTGATACGAAAGAGAAACCGAATCGGCTGCAGTTCATAGGATGAGCTACAATTTTTTCATTTTTTTTTAACGTTTAGTACCAGTGGATTTTAATGTTAACCTAGCTAACCTAGCTAACATTAGCACACACTGGCAAAAGCCAAACTGGCCATTTGGGGAGCTCCCAAATATCAACTATGGCGCTTTATGGGGTAGTTTCTTGCTATGAAGCCACATCTTAATCTTAATGTTCTGGTTGTCAACTATTTTTATGTGCTGGCCAGCTAAATCGAAGGTAGCTTGCTTTAGTCCGCTGCCTTAATGCCTTAGTGTCTGCCTTGGCCAGCTAGCTAGCTCCACCTTTTGTCAGCCCTTGTTTGATCAACAAGTGAAACACAAAGATGTGGCTGTTTAGCAAGAAATAAAATAAAATAAAATCCCATAGTCTGTATCAGGGGAATCCACAAGGGACCAGTTTGGCTTGTGCCAGTGGGTGCTGACGTTAGCTAGTTTATCTAACATAGCCCTTCAGTTATTAAAGAATTGTGATTCATTAACAGCATTCATTTCCTCTTCTCTTTCCTATCACAGGAAAAGTGTTAGAATGATAATTGAGTTTTTGAAATCAGATTTATTCAAGTAACATGAAGCCTCGAAAGTCAATACGTCATGGCTTAGAGCATTTTTTTAAATGAAAAAATGAAAGTCATATCGCTCCCCTACACTTTCTGTATTCCATTACAATCTATCAGAATCCCTGTGTAGATCACATTATAAATATTTTTACTTTTTATAGTTATTTTATCCTCAGTTAGCTGGAACCGAGGCTGCGCTGTTATGTGTTCTAACTAAGCTATTGTTAGCTTAGCCAAAATGCTAAAGTCTCAAATACCACACACCAGGTTCAGTTGAGTTCACTTAAGTTCAGTTAAGTCTCTCACTTGACTTTTACTCTATATCATATACACTTTTTTCAGCAGAGTAGCAGTTAGTCAGAATTAACCCTGTGTGTTGTGGCTGTTTTTGAGCATGTAGCTTGCTCGGTAAGCTAACATTAGGAGTTAGGGCTACCACACAACGTTAACGGCTATTTTAGCTTTTTTAGCTGCGCAACTTCCTTAGATTTGAATCATCATCATTTAAACTTGTGTTGGTGTTTTAGTTTTCCAGAATCCAACATGTTCTGTGGTGAGCAGAGCTCATACCATGCTAGCTAGCTAAACTAATGCTAACTAGCATTTCTCTCTCTCTTTCTTTTTTTCTCTTAATTTACAGCCCTCTTTAGCGTTTAGCAATGCTATGCTTTGTGTGTACTAATATATAGTCACTGTCCAAATAAAAAGTTCTTTACTTTCAATGTAGGTTGTAGAGATTTTGTTTGATTGATCCGTTTATCCTGAAACTTTTACAGCATATAAAGAGCAGCTGTTGTGTTTGAAAGACATAAAGCATTTAAAAATGTTTTTGGCACAAATTATGTTAAAGCAATATATATTTCTAGTTGGTTGTTGTTGCAGTTCTAATTTGTACTGTTATCAGGTGATCGTATCCAGAGCTAGCTGTAGAGTTCCTCCTGCTACATCAGAAGGGGGGAAGATTCCCGCCGGCTGCAGAGTGGAAGTGTTCTCAGCCTTCAGCGGGTGACATATGGATTTCTCTCTGTAGCTTAAGTGTCCTGCAGGGATGACGTTCAGGGTCACTGCAAATTTGGCTTAAGATTACGCTGACATCATGCAGAGTCTACCAAGAAAGAAATGAGGTTCCATACCGGAGGTACAGTAGAAAGTAGCATGAGATCTTTTGTGTTTGTTTTCAGTTGCCATAGATGTGCCCTCACTGTTGTGACACTGTGGGCGCGATGACTGATCTGCAAGAAAATCCAATATTTGCGCCATACTCCACGTGTAGCACCTGTCTAACAAAACCACCAATTAGAGATGATTGAACGGTCATGACATGAAGGCTATAAAGAATGATTAACTGCTTTAAACTGACAAGTGATTAACAGATATTAGTGAGACCATCTGTTACTGATAGCAATTGACTGGAAACAAATGAGATGATAACATAGTATATGCCTTTTTTCCCTAGCTTAATTTGTCCTGTTTAAATGGTATCATAGAATATTCTTCACTTTTGTGATAATAACACTATGGCTGACTGCTGACACACTCATATTTAACGCACCTGCATGAGAGGAAAAGCAGGAGCTGCAGTCTGTAAACCTGTACACATGCTTTTTCCACAGGCTCAGATTAAAGACAGTGCTGGCCAAATACAAGCCAAACCCACACAGTCGAGTCACATTATTATGACCACTTTCTACTTTGGACATAGGTGGCAGTGTTATGGTCTAGGGAATGTTTTCTGGCATTACCTGGACCCACTCATCCATGTGGAAGACACTCTCCATCGAATAGGGTATAAATCTATCCTTGCAGATCACGTCCACCATACATGCTGATTGCCTTCACTGGGGCGGATGGGATCTTCCAGCAAGACAATGTGGCTAGAAATGTCCCACATTGGTTGGAACAGCTGACCAAGACTTCCAATTACTACCCTGGACTCCTAGTTACTCAGACTTTAACCCAGTTAAGCATCTGTGGGACCACCTGGATGGTGGTATTGGCTCTGTGGATCATCCCCCATGTGCTCTCCAGCAGCTGTGGGATGCTCTGCAGTCAGCATGGATCCAGATACCTGTGATAACCTACCAGGACCTTATTGAGTCTCCCAGTCCATCTAGCTGCTGGCCATGCTACAAACGGTAGTTATACTGAATAATGCGAATCCACTGTATACATTGCCTAAAATAAAACAATGCCCACCCCACCAATTTTAACTATTATACATAACTAAATTAAATAATAACCCTAGCTTGTACCTCTAGTGAAATTGGGCATAAAGAAAGAACATAAAGAAGAAATGAGCCATTATGTTTTATGCTATTTGTCTCACACATCCCACAACCAGTCTTTTCCACCAAACCAGAAGACCAGGCTGTTGTTCCAGACAGCCAAGTGGGGTAAAAGCAGAGGCGGCTGTGCTGAATCCCAAACCTGCCAACCATTTATACTCAGATACAGCCAGGACAATCAATTGGCTGGTTCCGGCTTCCTCACGCCAACAACCTGCAGGAAGGGTAGGAGAGAAAACAAGCCAGAAAAAGGAAGAAGAAAAAGAGAGAGGGGGGAAAAACCCTCTCCTTTCGCACCAAGGATATTATTGTAATGTCTTACAAGCCTCAAAGGTTTTAAGCAAAAATATTTTTAAATGTTTTAGCAAATCTTAGTGTGTCTTGTGTTGTGTTGAAAACGTATATGTCGTCAGTGTCCAAAGAAAAACATGTATTTTTGTGGATTTTCGTAATGCTCCAAGATAATTTACAATAAAACCTTAACTAGACCTTGAATAAAGCTTTTTTTTAGCTATTACTGTTTTACATTTAGAACTAGAATTTGCCAGGTGTTTGCACACAGCCGAATTTGACCTCCGCGTTTAACCCATCCGTGCAGTGAAACACCCACATCTACACACACTAGGGGGCAGTGAGCACACATGCCCGAAGCGGTGGGCAGCCCTATCCACAGCGCCCGGGGAGCAGTTGGGGTTAAGTTCCTTGCTTAAGGGCAACTCAGTTGTGGCCTGGGAATCGAACCGCTGGCCTTCCGGTCACAAGACCACATCCCTAACCTTCAGGCCACGACTGCCCCGTAAGATACTTGTTTTGATTTGGACAGCAACAATATAAATGTATTACTAGATTTTGACTTAGTAATTTGAAATAATGACTTTAAGCTCATTTTCAGACGATTTTAACACTCCTTATAATGTATGTGTGAGTGGGCGGGGCTAAACCACTTTAAGCTGAATAAGTAGAATATGTTGGTTATGTTTTAAACTTACTTATGAACATACTATATGGGGTGAAGAGTGACTGTGTTTATGTACCTCATCAAAATGTTTTGTTACAAGAAAGTGTTTTATTTTATTATGCGCCCTTTTCATGGTCCTAACCACATGAACCTGGAGAGACCTTAATTAATAATAAAAAAAAAGTTGTTTGTTTAAAGCCCCAGAGTAAAATATATTAAACATCTATTACACAGTTTAAATAAAAAAATAGCTCAGATAAATGTGATAAAACAGCTTGTAAGATAGCACAATCCGTCAAAATTCATACTCCAAACATTAGGGGGCAACAAATCACCAGAAAATGCGCAGTCCCTTCTTCTTCCTCTTCTTCAGTTCTTACCAGTCTAAAAGAAACGTTGCGAGTTCGGCATCAAACTTAATTCCTTTACTCTCCAAGAGCGTCTACAGTGGTGAAAAACAGTACCAACAGCAACTCGTGTTGTGCTTCTGTTTATATCTCTTCTTCATTTGTTTACTGCTGAATGTGGATTCTTGCAAACAGAGCCGGTTACATACCAAGTGCTATAGTTTACTCGTCCTTTCATCGTCTGTCTGTCTGTAAAAGATCTACCTGGTAGCAGGAGCTTCAATGTTATGGACAAAGGTTACAATACGCCATCAGGCCGTCTGCACTACTTCTTCATCCTCTCATGTTGAATTGATATATCTTAACATAACAGTGACTCACCGTCACCTCTTGAGGTACAAAGCGGTATGACGAGACAGAACGGGCTGGGGCTAGCTAGTTAACATGGTAATTTAACAGATATCTCTGTAGAAGGCTTTCACATCCCATCAAACTGTTATTTCTTCACCTTCTCTTGATAATTTGAGTTCATTTTGAAGTGTTAAACTAAAAATCTTACATATTTCTTCTTAAAAAAACACTAATCAGACCCGATTACACTGAAAACTCATAAGCAGTTTGATTGACAGCTCTTTGTCCTGCACTCTTCGCCTGCTCTTCCTCTCAAACAGAACTAACATCATTGTCCAGCTTTTATGTGACACTAACTGGACAAACATAATAACAGACATACAGAAAGCGAGGCCTGTGAACGGAGGGACGAACAGGTGCGAGTGAAGAAACAAATGAACAGTACAAATACAGTGTTGTTGATGAATAAGGAATTTAAGGCTTTGCAAGCTAGGTTAGCTTCAGCTCACTTAAGTTGCGTCCCAAATCGCCTACTAGTCAGTAGGTACTAGATTAGAGTCAGTACGTGCTGCTCGAGCGGTAGACTAGTAGGTCATTTCAGTAGGTGAGTTTTAGTACCACACAAGCTCAGACATACTACGTCCACCATCTTACCAGTGTCCTGTGACGCAAGATGTCAGACCACCACCGTAAAAGTCCTGCTATTCATTTAAAAGCTCGTTTACTGACAGTTTTAGAGACTTTTAGTGACACTGATCTGTGTTTTTCTCTGAATATGTACTCAGAAAGTGTGGAGCTGTAGCTCAGAGAAGATAAAACGGGAGGAATGTAGTTATTGTTTATCTCAGCTGTAGCGGTAGTTCACTAGCCGTAGCTACGTACACACAGCCCATGTTCCACTTTTCACCGCTTTTTTCCTCCGCTTTGAATCCATCCACGGCTCCAGGTGAATCATGGGATAGCACAGTGTGCTGCAGTCGCATACCTAAAATTGCCTGCTGATTCAGTAGGTCATCCAGGAACCGCTCGCCTACTACTTAATGCCTTCTAGGTATTCAGACATACTAGCCGCGCTCCCCTACTGATTTCACTACTGAGTACTAGACAAGTAGGCGATTCCGGACGCACCTTAGGACTTGTTTTCTGTGGGTGGGGCAAGAGACATCGGGCTTGTGGTTGGTTAGAAAATGCTTACACAAGCATTACCCAAGATTAGGATGGTTTTGCATGGAGGGGAGGAACATGTGGTGATATATGTTGGACATTTGTATTCTGAATTAATTTTATTTTATTCTAAATTCTGAATTAATGTACAGTCTGACAGAACAAGTTTAACCTCATTGGAAAGAAACACAGATTTAGGTTCTCAGGGTTCTAAGTCAGTGGATTTGCATCCAAAATCACTTTTAAATCAGTTTTAACGTGTAGAGGCAGAGCTTTTGGTGAGCTGCCGGACTTCCTATCATTGTATAAAAGAGGTTTCCGTTAGTGATGCACTTGTTTAATCAGGGGAGCAATGAAACCTGATACGTTGTTTTCTGATTTAGTTCTTCTCCTGTTCTGGAAGGTAGTCTGTTATACAATCTGAATTTAAAAAATCTTTGAATTTTCGGGTTGGTCAGTGGATTTGCATTACAAGCGCACTGCAGCAAAATCACTTTTAAATCAGTTTTAACGTGTAGAGGCAGAGCTTTTGGTGAGCTGCCGGACTTCCTATCATTGTATAAAAGAGGTTTCCGTTAGTGATGCACTTGTTTAATCAGGGGAGCAATGAAACCTGATACGGTATGAGTTGTTTTCTGATTTAGTTTTTCTCCTGTTCTGGAAGGTAGTCTGTTATACAATCTGAATTTAAAAAATCTTTGAATTTTCGGGTTGGATTATGTTATATGAACATCAAATTACAGCAGCCAGAGAAGACCTTAATGTCAGCCTTATGCATGCATACAACCCCTGTATGAATTTGATGAGAAATTATAAACTGTTGTAAGAACAGTTGTTATGATGATGCCCAAACGTAACGAGCAGCAGTTTGTTTAGCCTTGTGGCTCGACTTTCATGTTCTGCCCTTGACTATCGATTGTGCCACATTAGCATTTGCCTTTGAGACTTTCTTCCTTCCCTTTTTCTCCAACCTCAACAAACCCGGTCGCACTCGCATTGTTATTCCGCATCTTTGCTCTCGGATCTGAAGTTTCCCCAACGAATGTCCCTTCCCCACCTTCCTGTTTTGAAAAGTTGACCTTGGTTCTGAAGACTCTGAGCGGGAGAAGTTCACGCTCACCTGCATGTTCCTCTGCCCAGCTAATGTAATCACCCCGATGGATATTTTATTGGCCCTCAATGCTGCTTTGATATTAGCGGTAATGGCTCACCACCTCAGTGCCTTTCAAGGGCACTCCAGTCCCGGGTCTGGGCCGGCAGCTCAAGTGGACCGTAATTGCCGAGCACTTTTGCTTAGTGCCACTTTTCTCCCATGGACTTAATTTCCACGACATTGGATCTACATCAAAGTGTCCAAGAAGGTTCTCCATCTGGAGAATACTGATGACTTCTCGTTGGTCAGATAAAATGGATCTGAAAGGGGTATTTCTCTTTCTTCCGTCCAGGCTGCTGAGATTCGTTCTCTAGATCTGTGAGTTCTGGTAGGTTCTACGGAATGCCAGGGTGGTGGACCGGGGGAATTGGACCGGTAGCATTTTGGTTAACATAGCAGCTGAGTGTGTAAGCACCAGGACACAGTCAAACTAAAAACGTTCCAGCCAAGCAGAGCCGGCACGCCCATGTAGGTGAACCTGGCAATTGCTTAGAGCAGTCCTTGAGCAAGGGCAAGATTGAACTGTCACCTATAAGGGACTTGAGCATGTCAGTCACTGCTCCTACCCCACCCCCACACTCAATCGCTCAAACCTAGTTGTCGTATGGAGGAAACTCATGAATCAGATACTTAAGTTCTGAGAAGATTGGGAAATTGCACCCACGTCCTAAAGTATAGTATGTGCATTACAAGTTTTCCTTCATCACCTTATTATAACCACCAGCTAATATCCAGAGTGACCACCGTGTACAGTATGGAGAGCAGCTAGATCAGTGGTCACTAATAGGCGGACCATGGTCCGGATCTGGACCCAGACGTTGTCCAAATCATAAAATCATAACACACGTTAGAAATGATGACGGTCCGGACCTTGGCCTGAGGAAATCTCCTCTAACTGGACCTTACTGAATTCTAATTAAATACCCCTGAGCTAGATGGAGACTCAATAAGGTTCTGGTAGGTTGTCACAGGTATCTGGAACCATGCTGACTGCAGTGCATCCCACAGCTGCTGAAGGGAACGTGGGCGACGGGTCCATAGAGCCAATACCACCATCCAGGTGGTCCTATAGATGCTCAATTGGGTTCAGGTTTGGGAAATTTAGGGGTTCATGATAGTACTTTTCAACCAAAGCTGCTTCTTCTATGGCAGTCCAAGAAAAAATTGAACTACATGAAGGGCTATGACTTGAAGCTAACCAATTTTATTGCTACGTGGAATAATTTTTTACAAGGTTCTTTGAAGAACTGGGTTCTACATTGCAGAGATTAGGAATGGTAGTAAGTGATCTAATGAAACAACACACTATTTATTGAGTGGCAGCATAATTAGAGTGCCGCAGTAATCTAGACTGGAGAAGCAGTTCAGGATCCACATGCTTCTTTGTGTTGTTGTGGTTCCACATATTACTTACTACCTTCTGATTCTACTTAAGAAGGATTTGCGTGTTGGAGATGCTGCTCGTTCTGTCTGGCCAGGGTTTTCCGGGTGACATTTACAGTGGAATGTAGGAGCGGTTGGTGGTGCCTTCATTTCATTTGCGCGCTCATGCGTTTAAAGGTTACTATAGAAGGAGGTATGAAATGTAAAGCAGATCCAGAGAGCAATCTACTCTGTGCTGTATCTAAATGATGACTGCTCTGTATGCACGTCAGCAAGAAACTGATGTAATTTTCCGCAGTTTGTGACACCGAGCCGCCTCCTGCATTGATCTCTGAACATTTACAGCTCGGAGTGATCAGTCAGTGACTGGTGCGGATATCTGTGTCCTGCAGCTTCTCTGTTGTGAATGATCTGTTTAAGTCTGGAACTGTTCGATCTGTGTGTGTGGAGGTTTAGGAGTGAAGCTCTGAGCTCACAGTGATTAGATTTAATTGCAATTCAGAGATAATCAAATGATTAATCTTGGTCGTGTCAGATTTTACCAGAATGATTGTGGTTTATAAAAATATATCTAATACACAAACATAACTGGAGGAAGTAAATATATCAAATACTATATAATATACTGTATGAACTGTATATATATTAAACTATGTTAGTTTTGTATCACTAATTTCACTGAAACCTAACAGACAATTATCCAATCACAATTGTTCTTTCTGTGGTTGATACAGCCAAGCCAGCTCTACCATTGGTTAGGACTTCAGAACTTGGACATAACATGGCTTAGATGGTAGATTAACTACCACCATAATTAGGAAGTGACAGAGGAATCAACCAATCACATTTTGATTTACAATGAGTGGAACCAGAAACATCACTCTAGTCCCTCTGAAAGTTCTAGATAACTGACAGTTGTTAGGAATGTAAAACGAAGCTTCAAATGTATTTTAACATACTTGTGTATGTATTAATATTGTATGTATGTAACCCAAGATGTATGTATGAAAAAGAGTATATGGAACCAGAAACATCACTATAGTCCCTCTGGAAGTTATATATATATTAATTAGAGATGGACTGATCATAATTTTTGAGGCTGATTCCGATCGCCGATCACCTTTTAATGCGATCATCTGATGGCCGATAGCCGATACCGAGCGAGGGCGGGGCTATATCCCACAGCAGGGCCACATGTAGTTATTAGCGCAAGCAAGTCATGAAACATGGTCTAAACTGGTTTATTGCCATTTTTAACGAGCTCATGTGAAGCAGCATAAAATTTTTGTAACGAAATTAACAGTAAATAAACAACATAAATCAATATATCGCCAATACTGCAATCATTCAGTTTAGACCCTTAATTTGAAACAAAAAAGCGAATTAAATAAATACAGTAAAAACTGCAGTCATTAAACGCAGACTTTGGGTTATTTTAAACAAAAATCTGTAATCATTAAATGTAGATCTTGAATTGTTGCTGTTGTTCTGTTGTTCCGTACCAGTCAGATCTGGTCTGTATGGTGTTCTGGGTTGTTTGTTTTGTACTAGCTGTGCGTGCTAGCTCTGCTGTTTGCTGATACTCACTCTATTCAGCCGTGTGGTGTACTATTAAAAGCCGTATCAGATAAGTAGAGTTAAATGTCTTTGTCTTGGTTCCCCAACAAGACACATTAATTTTACTAATATTACAAAACGCCCTGGATGAGTCTGTGTCACATACGGCAACAAGCTGCCAGACGGCTGCAACACAAACTGTTCTCGCGAGGCAGCTGCTTTAGTCAATCTGTGGAAAATGAATGGGCACGTGTTTCCACCTAGCAGTTCAAATAGGAATTGCAAGGACCTGGCTGGAAATACAGAAATTAAACTAATTTGTTTAACGCCATCGATTGGCTCTCGAGATCGGCAAAATTGGAGAAATATCGGCGGATCACCGATCACATATTTTGATTTAAAATCGGCCGATACCAATACATAGCCAATCGATCCTTCCATCTCTAGTGTTAGTATTCTATGTATGTAACCCAAGATGTATGTATGAAAAAGAGCATATGCTATATTATAGTTGGAACCAGAAACATCACTCTTGTCTCTCTAGAGGTTCTAGATAACTGACTGAACATGAGTCGTAGTCTGAGCAGGTTTGTGTTACTTGTTAGAAATGGAAAACAGCGGCAGCAGCTCTATCCCAGGATTCTTTACTGAAAGAGTCACTGTAAAACTGATACTTTAGAAGCTTCAAATGTGTTTTAACATACTCTTAGAAGTCCTATAGGAGGGCTAGTAGATTATCTGCCTCTGATTTAGAGTGGGTTTTGACATTTGTGGCCCGAGCCAAAGGCTTATTAATTTACAGTATGTGTATGTATTTATATTGTATGTATGTAACCCAAGATGTATGTATGAAAAAGATTATATGCTATATTATAGTTCAGTCTAACATAGCATAGTCATTGCAGTTGAACAGTCAATTTTAGATTATTCCACTGATGTATTTTTATTCTACTTCTTTGTGCAGACATAGACGAGTGTTCCACTCAGATGCATTACTGCCAGGCCAACACGGTGTGTGTGAACCTGCCAGGTGGACATCGCTGTGACTGCCTGCCTGGATTCACCAGAGTGGACGACTTCTCTTGCACAGGTACAACGCACACGCGTTTGTTTTTGTGAATTGTGTGGTCATTATATAGGCTTCCATCCATTTCCTGGGGACTTGCCCAGGCCTTAACCAGAACTACAAGCCGAACCCTTGACCTTATCATTACCCTTCTGTACGGGGCACATTTGAAATGCTCCCCCTGTCCTCCATGGAAAAATGCAGCCTGGTCTGATGAATCTGAGACACACAGCTGGTAGGGTTGGAATCTGGCACCTCAAACTGGTTTTATAAACACAATGAGTTCAGTGCTTTTCAATGGCCTTTCCACTTACTAGATCTGAATCCTATAGAACACGTTTAGGATGAAGATATTTGGAATTGAGGTGTTAAAGATATTAAAGATATTAGGAATTGTGTCTGTTCTGAGAGCAATACATATATATATATATATATATATATATATATATATATATATATATATATATATATATATATATATATATATAAACAGGAGAGGCCGAAAACATACTTTACTTTTAATGTAAGTCAATAGAACCAGAATTTTTTCCTGGCTATTTTGGAGCACTTCTATTTTTATATATATATATATGTGTGTGTATTCCAAGATGTATGTATGAAAAAAAAATAATGCACTATTATAGTTGGAACCAGAAACATCACTCTAGTCCCTCTGGAAGTTCTAGGTATCCTGTTATATATATCTCTATATATTCATCTATCTATCTCTCTTTATATATATATATATACACTTTATTTACTTTAACTTATATATATATATATATATTGTATGTATGTAACCCAAGATGTATGTATGAAAAGGAGTATATGCTATATATATATATATATATATATATATATATATATATATATATATATATATATATATATATATATAGTAATACTACAAGTATTATATAATTTTTTAGATAAAGATTTATATAATTAAGCAAGAATAAAGTGTATATATATATATTTATTTATTCTTACCCATTTATATACATTTTTAAATAATACTTGCAGTATTATATGAACTAGGTAAGCAAAATATCAAGTTTAAACTCATTTTACCTTTGCTTTATTTTTTTAGACCATAGAAAAAGCTTAAGCTTATTTTTTCTCATGCGTATTCAAGTACTGTAATAATTTAATTGTGTAATTGAGCCTCGGGTAAAGGCCAGGTTTTGTTGCTTTCTTGCCACATACATCTGTAAACACACAGGTTCAGTCTGGGCTTGTGTTCATGGGGAGAAACCTATGGAGCCTCATTAGTGCTGCATGGACAATTTACAAAAAACAGTCTCTTTCATTAAAACCTATTCTTCTCTGAATTCCTGCTTACAAATGTGTAATTAAGAGAGAGAGCGCTGATTATAATAACCACTTTGTAAAATCAGGAAGTCACTCGTTCAATTACACTGATTGTGAAGCCTGTGTTTTTCCTATAGTCACTCATTCAGTGTAATTCACTGTAATTCCCGGCTGTTAAATTTGTGTTTTTCGTCAACATGATGGTATCCGGTGCAAATAGTTTAATTAAGTCATTACTATGATTACAAATTGGACATTTTAACAAAAAGCAAACAGAAAGCACTCAGTAGTTTTTATCTGCTCAGGCTATGTTGGATCTGTGCTCATGGTCCATTTAATCAAGTCTACTTACCATACAGTTTATACAGTTTGAGCCTAATTTCATGTTGCAGTGTAGGTAAGTGAACACATCCTGTACAGGTAACACAGTGATGCACATTTAATACACAGTTACTGCTTATTTGCCAATTTTCAACTATTTGGGTGAGAAATAAAGCATAAAATGTGGCTTGTGCAAAAGTTATAGTGCATTTTCTATATTTATATTTTTATTAATATGTTAAACTCAACTAAAAAAGATCAAATAAATTCTGTTTGTGGGGTAAGGCTAATGGGAAGATCCCACAATTGCACCTATTAACATACACACAAATGCTCAAAAATAAAGTTCTCACTGTGTATTCAGTGGCACTTGTTGTTGGTGGGGACGTATGTATCCGCGAACTGATATACTACATATTGTCGCTGTCCAATAAAAAACAAGTATATCCAAAATTGCAACTTTACAGGAGAGACCAAAAACATACTTTACTTTCAATGTAAGTCAATGGAACCAGAATAATTTCCAAGCTGTTTTGGAACACTTCTATTGGTCCATTCATCATGAAATTTTCACACAATGTAAATGACCATTGGCATGTTCAAATGATGTAGAAAATTTAGTTTTTCATTGGACAGCGGTGATATGCTATTCTTCGTGCTATTAAACTATTTTGAATAACAATTCATAATTTAATTTATAAATTATATAATGTTAAATTAACTGACAGTTGGCATCCTCACCTGAGTGTTGCACAGTGAGTCTCATTTGACTGGAAAGTTCTCCTTCGGTTTTCTCCTTCACATGATAGCAGGGAAAGACACAGCCAATCACACAGGCCATATGTGTTACCGACTTGAGTAGAGAACATGATTTAACCTCTACGTTAATGAGACGTTGACAGATCGAGGTTTATTGGCGGGGACACATCACTTCCGTCCATGCTAACTCTATGCCTTTGCATGTATTGCTGAAGATAGCAATACATGTAGATAGCATGTAGATAGTAGATAACTCACTTACACAGCCTTCACAAAGCTTTTTAAAGAGTTCTCTGAGAATTCTCTTTCAATCATCAGATTCATCCAGTCAGGGAAGGGTTTCAACCAGTATAACCAATACAGTACAAATGTTCTTCTGCATGTTGCGTGCAGTTACACCTTTCTACCAGAGAGGTCTCCAAATCTCTGAGTGCGAAACTTTATTAATACTATATTTATATGAAATTGGTTGCAGTTGGGGTTGAAATATGTGTGAATGTCTGTTTTATGAGAAATTGAAGAACTAAAGCAGAATATGCAAATGTTCAATACAATGCACGCTTTACTACGCTACTCGTACCCCAAAAGTTACTCCTTTTTTAGTTTATTTTTGGGAGAAGCAAGTAGGGGTGTTGTTAAAAAATCAATTTTTCTGGATGAAACGCTAGCTGGAAATACAGAAATTAGGTTCATTTGTTTAACGCTATAGACCGGCTCTCGGGATCGGCTAAATTGGAGAAATATCGGCCCATCACCGATCACATATTTTGATTAAAAATCGGCCGATACCGATACATAGCCGATTGATCCTTCCATCTCTAATATAAACATATAAACACTAATGTTTTTACTAATGGTAGGTTGAGTGTTCCTCATTTACCACATTAGTTCTCTGAAAATCTCTTTTCATATTCAAACAAAACATATTATTGTAGCTGAAATATCCAAAAATGAATCGATATTGAATTGAATCGAATTGGGACCTTGTGAATCGGGATAAAATCGATCTGGGATATCAGTGGTGATACCCAGCTCTAGAAGCAAGGGACAATATTAACACAGATCTGGTACAGTTTTCACTTTTCTTTTCACTTCTTTCTTTATTATGCAGAAATGCGGAAACAGCTAGGCAGAACTGTATGAAAGCAGCAAAACAGTGGAGGTCATGTGGTTTTAGGTCATAGTTTGCACAACATAAGACAATCCTCAACTGGTCACCACTGTAGTATTTAGTCACCATAGTATTTTACATTATATTCATAGTTAGAGATGGAAGGATTGATCGGCCATGTATCGGTATCGAACGATTTTTAATCACAATATGTGATGTGAAATATTGGCGATCAGCCAATATTTCTCCAATTTAGCCGATCAGTGACGTTAAACAAATTAGCCTACTTTTTGTATTTCCAGCTAGCGTTTCATCCAGGAAGAGGAGTCCTCCAGCCAGCTCCCTGCAATTCCTATCTGAACCACTAGGTGGAAATACACACCCTTTCATTTTCCACAGACTGACTAAAGCAGCGGCCTCGCGAGAACAGTTTACGACGTTCACCGCATGTGCAGATAGAAAACATGTCGTCTGTCTGTGTTTGTGACTCAGACTCATCCAGGACAGTTTATAACATCTGTAGAATGAGTTAAATCAACATCTCGTTGGGGAACCAAGACAAAGACATTTAACACTACTAATCTGATACAGCACTTCAGAGACACCACACACTGAATACAGTGAGTATCAGCAAACAGCAGAGCTAGCACACACAGCTAACACAAAACAAACAACCCAGAACACCATACAGACCAGATCTGACCGGTACTAACAGAACAGCAGCAGAAACAGCCAGAGAGCTAAAGAACCACAGCCAGAGTGATTGAGTTTAAAGTTCTAGATAAGCAGCTCTTCTCGGCTGTAGAAGACGTTCATTCTGCTGCTTAATATTCCACCTGGATTCACGCTCTGCTGTTCCTAGTAGAGATACTTTTCAGATGTGGCTCTTCCGGAGCTTATCAAGTGCTTTGCTTCCCACATAGACCAACTTCTAATTTAGTTATAATATTATACTGTTTCATATGAGCTCGTTAAAAATTTAATAAACCAGTTTAGATCATGTTTCATGACTTAATAATTGCATATAGCCCTGCCGTGGCATAAAGCCCCACCCTCTATTGATATCGGCTATCGGCCTAGCGCATTGAAAGGTGATTGCTGATCAAAATCAACTTCAAAAACGCTGATCGGTCCATCTCTATTCATAGTATTTTATTTTTATTATATGATAACACACTCTTTTGATAACTGGTCACTAATAAGCAGTATCGCTCATCTGCACACTATAACTCAAAAACATATATTTGCATATTTCACATTTTGCACATTCCACTCTGGAACTGAACGTCGGCTGCTCTGTGTTCTACTGACCTGGTCTGTGACCTGCATGTCAGTCATGTGTAGCACTTCTTGTTGCACTGTTTGTACTGTTAGTATGGTTTGCACTGTCGAGTCGAAATATATATAAATATAGAGATATTATGTTTAGTAATACTGTATCGATTTTTTAAAAACACAGTATTGATACACAGATTCCTGTCCGACAGTGAATCACTGTGTGTTGTGTTTAGACTTCTGACCACTAGATGGCAGTGTTGTAATCCATTTTCAGCTCCACTCCAACATTAACAAGTGGCACAAGGGCGCAATGCTATTGTTAGCATTGGCAAACCTACTCATGGTGTGCAGTATCGCAGTATATCTTGATATATTGAATCGTGACCACTGTATCACGATACGTATTGTATCACCAGGTTCTTGCCAATACACAGCCCTACTAGTCATGTTACACTAGTGTGTGTTGAGTTTCTTGTGTGCACCATATGGTCCTGGAGGAACCTTGTTTTGTTTCACTGTGTACTGTTTGGATGGTTGAAATAATAAACTACACTCAACTCGACATGACTTATGGTGAGTAACATTACCTTAAACTTACAATCACAACCCAGTGGTAGCTGTGAGCTTAAGGTGATGCTTAAACCAACATATCCCAAAAATAAAAACAGAATATTTGAATATATTTTATGGTAGAATATCAAAGAAAAGTATTTATAAAAACCAGATGAAAAAACAGATTTATATCTAAAACTTAACCAATCAACACACCACACAGCTAGTATCAGAAATACTGAACCTGTACTTCCACTAGCTGGCCACTTTATTAGAAACACTCATTATGTACTTCCACTAGCTGGCCACTTTATTAGAAACACTCATTATGTACTTCTACTGACTGGCCACTTTATTAGAAACATTTCCCTTGTATGTCCACTGGCTGGCCACTTTAAAAGAAACACCCACCTTGTACTTCCCCTAACTGGCCACTTTAAAAGAAACACCCCCCTTGTACTTTTACTAACTGGCCACTTAATTAGAAACGTCTACCTTGTACTTTTACTAACTGGCCACTTTATCAGAAACATCTACCTTGTACTTTTACTAACTGGCCACTTTGTTAGAAACATCTACCTTGTACTTCTACAAACTGGCCGCTTTATTAGAAACGTCTACCTTGTACTTCTACTTACTAGCCACTTTATTAGAAACGTCTACTTTGTACTTTTACTAACTGGCCACTTTATTAGAAACATCTACCTTGTACTTTTACTAACTGGCCACTTTATTAGAAATGTCTACTTTGTACTTTTACTAACTGACCACTTTATTAGAAACATCTACCTTGTACTTTTACTAACTGGCCACTTTATTAGAAGCGTCTACCTTGTACTTTTACTAACTGGCCACTTTATTAGAAACATCTACCTTGTACTTTTACTAACTGGCCACTTAATTAGAAACATCTACCTTGTACTTTTACTAACTGGCCACTTTATTAGAAATGTCTACCTTGTATTTTTCCTAACTGGCCACTTTATTAGAAACATCTACATTGTACTTTTACTAACTGGCCACTTTATTAGAAATGTCTACCTTGTATTTTTACTAACTGGCCACTTAATTAGAAACGTCTACCTTGTATTTTTACTAACTGGCCACTTTATTAGAAACATCTACCTTGTACTTCTACAAACTGGCCGCTTTATCAGAAACATCTACCTTGTACTTTTACTAACTGGCCACTATATTAGAAATGTCTACCTTGTACTTTTACTAACTGGCCACTTTATCAGAAACATCTACCTTGTACTTTTACTAACTGGCCACTTTATTAGAAACGTCTACTTTGTACTTTTACTAACTGGCCACTTTATTAGAAACATCTACCTTGTACTTCTACAAACTGGCTGCTTTATCAGAAACATCTACCTTGTACTTTTACTAACTGGCCACTTTATTAGAAACATCTACCTTGTACTTTTACTAACTGACCACTTTATTAGAAACGTCTACCTTGTACTTTTACTAACTGGCCACTTAATTAGAAACGTCTACCTTGTACTTTTACTAACTGGCCACTTAATTAGAAACGTCTACCTTGTATTTTTCCTAACTGGCCACTTAATTAGAAATGTCTACCTTGTACTTTTACTAACTGGCCACTTTATTAGAAACATCTACCTTGTACTTTTACTAACTGACCACTTTATTAGAAACGTCTACCTTGTACTTTTACTAACTGGCCACTTTATCAGAAACATCTACCTTGTACTTTTACTAACTGGCCACTTTATTGGAAACGTCTACTTTGTACTTTTACTAACTGGCCACTTAATTAGAAACATCTACCTTGTACTTTTACTAACTGGCCATTTTATTAGAAACATCTACCTTGTACTTTTACTAACTGGCCACTTAATTAGAAACGTCTACCTTGTATTTTTCCTAACTGGCCGCTTAATTAGAAATGTCTACCTTGTACTTTTACTAACTGGCCACTTTATCAGAAACATCTACCTTGTACTTTTACTAACTGGCCACTTTATTGGAAACGTCTACTTTGTACTTTTACTAACTGGCCACTTAATTAGAAACATCTACCTTGTACTTTTACTAACTGGCCACTTTATTAGAAACGTCTACCTTGTACTTTTACTAACTGGCCACTTTATTAGAAGCGTCTACCTTGTACTTTTACTAACTGGCCACTTTATTAGAAACGTCTACCTTGTATTTTTCCTAAATGGCCACTTAATTAGAAACGTCTACCTTGTACTTTTACTAACTGGCCACTTTATTAGAAACGTCTACCTTGTACTTTTACTAACTGGCCACTTTATTAGAAACGTCTACCTTGTATTTTTCCTAACTGGCCACTTTATTAGAAACATCTACCTTGTACTTTTACAAAGAAAAGTATTTGAATTCCATAACTGAATGCTTTAACTCGATTACATTTCGTAGAGGGCAGATTAGGCTGCAGTGTGTTGGGATGCAGTGTGTTGGGATGCAGTGTGTTGGGATGCAGTGTGTTGGGATGCAGTGTGTGGCAACATTTGTACCAAAAAAAGCAGAAAGTGAAGCATATCTATGGCACCTCTGATCCCCTGGTGCACTCGCTCCATCATTCGGTGACAGATGATGTCAAAAGCTTAAGATTTCTGACACTGATATATGAGATAAAATTGCATGTGTGTGGGTGTGTGTGTTTGTTAGAGCTGTTTGTTGACGCCGTGGCAGAAAAACTGTTCTTTAATTAGCTGAAAGCTGGCAGCCGTGCGGAAGCGGGTGTCTGTGGGAAATCAATCAGTTTACATTGGCCTAAATGATTTGGGCAGCCAGCATGGGACACATACTGACCGGAAAATCCTCACTCAGCTCTCCAGCAGGGAGAAATTAAAAACGAGAACACTCTTCACCACCATTCAGCCTCAGGATTGCAAGGTTTTAATGATGAGCGTTTGAATATTTCCACTTGGGCAACAACCAACACTGTTAAGATACTGTCAGATGGAAACATCTGAACATTGGTATTTAATGTGTTTCAGTTGAATGTGTTATAACAGACACAGCCGCACAAGTTGGGCTAAAGAAGTATTAGTTACATAATAACTATGCAGAAGCTGTTATGTAATGGAGAGCGTGCCTGAAACCCTTCTTTCTTCCTGTGCAGTGCTCAATAAATTCTCATCCACACTTATTAATGTGTGGTGGGGGTTGGGGGGTATGGTATCCCTCCTTCCAGCTACAGGCAGAAGCCGTCCAGAACTCTATCTCAAATTCTCAGAGTTCCCATAACTCAAGTTTTATTAGTAACTCAAGTATTATTAATAACTGTGGTTGCTAAAGTTTGTATTCGATGTTTCACAAACATTCATCATGATAACAATATAATTTCATCATATTGTCTAACCCTAACAAGCAAATCAGGCCAGAGCACTTCAAACTTTGTTACCAGTTACCCGTGTGCGAGTGCTGTCAGTTGTGTTTACAGTGGTGTTGAATTTATCATCATGCCCATATTAAGAACTCCAGGTCTGGGCTGCTCTCCTCAGTGAGGGGGATATAAGCAGTGTTTAAGGGAACCCCAGCTATCTCACCCTGTGCTGAACTGAAATGTTCCAGTGCTGATATGTAACTGTATGTAGAATTCCTCCTGGATTGTCAGAGGGTGCTCAGAACTAGGAGGTTGTTTAGTAGTTTTGCTACGTACACTCTATAAACAAGCTAAAAGTACTGCACTCTGAAATGGTGTTCTATGAAAGTAATGTTAGAACTGCTGCACTGGACGCAGCCTGCTGGTTTGTGGGGGCTGTTTCCGGAGTTCAGCTTGCATGTAGCAACTCCTTGACTGCCTCGTAATTCATAGAATCTAATGACTGAACCACTGTAGGCTGAATGGGTGGGGCTAATATGCTGTACATTTTATGGGTGGGGCTAAACTGCTGTAAACCGAAAGGGTGGGACTATATTGCTGTAGGCTGAATGGATGGGGCTAAACTGCTGTAGGCTGAATGGGTGGGGCTAAACTGCTGTAGGCTGAATAGGTGGGACTAAAGTGCTGTAAACTGAATGGGTGGGGCTAAACTGCTGTAACTTTAATGGGTGGGGCTAAACTGCTGTAGGCTGAATGGGTGGGGCTAAACTGCTGTAAGCTGAATGGGTGGGGCTAAATTGCTGTAGGCTGAATGGGTGGGGCTAAACTGCTGTAGGCTGAATGGGTGGGGCTAAACTGCTGTAGGCTGAATGGGTGGGGCTAAACTGCTGTAGGCTGAATAGGTGGGACTAAAGTGATGCAAACTGAATGGGGGAGACTAAACTGCTGTAACTTTAATGGGTGAGACTAAACTGCTGTAGGCTGAATGGGTGGGGCTAAACTGCTGTAGGCTGAATGGGTGGGGCTAAACTGCTGTAGGCTGAATGGGTGGGGCTAAACTGCTGTAGGCTGAATAGGTGGGACTAAAGTGCTGTAAACTGAATGGGTGGGGCTAAACTGCTGTAACTTTAATGGGTGGGGCTAAACTGCTGTAGGCTGAATGGGTGGGGCTAAACTGCTGTAAGCTGAATGGGTGGGGCTAAATTGCTGTAGGCTGAATGGGTGGGGCTAAACTGCTGTAGGCTGAATGGGTGGGGCTAAACTGCTGTAGGCTGAATGGGTGGGGCTAAACTGCTGTAGGCTGAATAGGTGGGACTAAAGTGATGCAAACTGAATGGGGGAGACTAAACTGCTGTAACTTTAATGGGTGAGACTAAACTGCTGTAGGCTGAATGGGTGGGACTAATATGCCGCACATTGTATGGGTGGGACTAAACAGCTATAAACCGAAGGGGTGGCACTAAACTGCTGTAGGCTGAATGGGTGGGACTAAAGTGCTGTAAACTGAATGGGGAGACTAAACTGCTGTAGGTTTAATGGGTGGGACTAAACTGTTGTAGGCTAAATAGGTGGGACTAAAGTGCTGTAAACTGAATGGGTGGGGCTAAACTGCTGTAGGTTGTATGGGTGGGGCTAAACTGTTATAGGCTGAATGGGTGGGGCTAAACTGCTGTGGGTTTAATGGGTGGGGCTAAATTACTATAGAGTGAATGGGTGGAACTAAACTGCTGTAGGCTGAATGGGTGGGGCTAAACTGCTGTGGGTTTAATGGGTGGGGCTAAATTACTATAGAGTGAATGGGTGGAACTAAACTGCTGTAGGCTGAATGGGTGGGGCTGAACTGCTATAGAGTGAATGGGTGGGACTAAACTGCTGTAGGCTGAATGGGTGGGACTAAACTGCTGTAGGCTGAATGGGTGGGGCTAAGCTGCTGTAGAGTGAATGGGTGGGATTTTAAAAGTACATTTATATACTGTATCTAACTTATTTCAAGAAAGTGAGGAATGTTTTGTTTTTTAAAGATGAAGAAAATGAATTATGTTAATCAACTTACTTGAATTTCAGCATCTGTAAGCTGCAGTTCCTCGGCTGGTGAATGTCAGCGTATCTAATTATTCTGGTTTCTGTCAGAGTCCTTCAAATGATCCTCCGTTTTTGTGCTTAAGCTGGCGAGGGTGAGCGAGCGAGCGAGCGAGAGGAGAAATCATATTTAAGAAATTCTCCCTGAGGGAGCTTGACATTGATGATGTTAGTTAGCGCTTCAGCAGCGTGTGTGACCGGCGGACATTATCTAACACACGTCCTCTTTTCATCCTCCATTTCCAGGTGAAGCTGCAGCAGGAATGCACGTTCTTACTCCAGCACTGCAAACTCAGCCAGCTACAGCTCCAACACCTCCACTGAGGGCTTTCTTAGACAAGCGAAAAACCAGATTTATATCTAAAACTTAACCAATCAACACACCACGCAGCTAGTATCAGAAATACAAACCTTATACTTCCACTAGCTGGCCACTTTATTAGAAACACTCACCATGTACTTCTACTGACTGGCCACTTTATTAGAAACACTCACCATGTATTTCTACTGACTGGCCACTTTATTAGAAACACTCACCATGTATTTCTACTGACTGGCCACTTTATTAGAAACACTCATCATGTACTTCTACTGACTGGCCACTTTATTAAAAACACTCACCATGTACTTCTACTGACTGGCCACTTTATTAAAAACACTCACCATGTACTTCTACTGACTGGCCACTTTATTAGAAACACTCATCATGTACTTCTACTGACTGGCCACTTTATTAAAAACACTCACCATTTACTTCTACTGACTGGCCACTTTATTAGAAACACTCACCATGTATTTCTACTGACTGGCCACTTTATTAGAAACACTCATCATGTACTTCTACTGACTGGCCACTTTATTAAAAACACTCACCATGTACTTCTACTGACTGGCCACTTTATTAAAAACACTCACCATGTACTTCTACTGACTGGCCACTTTATTAGAAACATTTCCCTTGTATGTCCACTGGCTGGCCACTTTAAAAGAAGAACCCACCTTGTACTTCTACAAACTGGCCGCTTTATTAGAAACACCTACCTTGTACTTTTACTAACTGGCCACTTTATTAGAAACACCTACCTTGTACTTTTACTAACTGGCCACTTTATTAGAAACACCTACCTTGTACTTTTATTAACTGGCCACTTTATTAGAAATGTCTACTTTGTACTTTTACTAACTGGCCACTTTATTAGAAACATCTACCTTCTACTTTTTCTAACTGGCCACTTTATTAGAAACGTCTACCTTGTATTTTTCCACTCACTGGCCACTTTATTGGAAACACCCACCTTGTACTTCCACTCGCTGGCCACCTTCTTAGAAACATCTACTTTGTACTTCTACAAACTGGCCACTTTAAAAGAAACACCCACACTGTACTTCCACTGACTGGCCACTTTATTAGAAACATCCACCTTGTACTTCCACTCACTGGCCATTTTATTAGAAACGTTTACCTTGTACTTTCACCGACTGATCGCTTTATTAGAAACATCCACCTTGTATTTCCAATAACACCCACTTTGTACTTCCAAGTTTTAAAACAATAGTATTATTATTAATGATAATAATAATAATAATAATAATAATAAAAATGATCAGAAGAAGAAAAAGAATTTCAAATGTCTGCTTATTTCTTTAGTATTTGTGAAAGGAGTCCAGTGAGGCGCTGTGGTGAGCTTCTTGGATATAATGAGGTCAGCCGACCCCTCCAGGCTGCCCTTATCATACTGTATGGGCATGACTTAAACCTGGAGAACCCAGAGGACTACATCTCTCTCACCTTTCGTCCTTTACTCCTAATTGACTCTCTTCTCCTGCTCTCCATCATGATGGCTTTGAAATCTGTGAATGTTTCTGCTTCTGTGTCTTTTTATGCACAAAATCCACAGAATTCATGGAAATCCCTGTACCTTACAACAGACCCCCTCTCTTCCCCACGCACTAAACAGGTGTAGACTCATTGTATCACTGTTGTGTTACTTCTAAAAACATTCTGGAAGAAATATTTGCAACAAATTAATTTAATAGACCGTATAATCCTGAGCAAGACCGACTGCTGAGCCTGTAATCACCGAGCGAGGGAGCGCTGCTGCAGCCGGCATCGTAATTCAACACAGTCTGTGAGGTTACTGCTAATTTCTGTGCTGAACTCTTCCTCACCTGAACGCCGGCTTTCATTTAGTTTAGTGAAACGGCACAGACTCGTCCCACTCAGCAGCACGTAGCAGTGGAAGAGAAAGCCAACCGGCAAGTACGTTGCTAAGGTTGCTAAGGTGTTGCTAAGCAATGTGGTTGCTAAGATGTTAAGTGGCTGTTACTATGGTGTCCTAGATGGTTGATAAGGTGTTGACTGGCTATTGCTTTGGTATCCCAGGTGGTTGCTAAGACGTTGAGATGTCACTGCTTTGATGTCCCATGTGGTCGCTGAGCTGTTGCGATGCCGTTGCTATGGAATTCTATGGAATTCTGGTTGCTTAGGTGTTGCTAGGCCATTGCTATAGAATCCCAGCTGATTGCTCCAGTGATGCTAGGCCATTGGTATCCCAGGTGGTTGCTAAGACGTTGAGTGGCTATTGCTATGGAGTCCCAGGTGGTTGGTAAGGTGCTGAGTGGCTGTTGCAACGGTATCCTAGGTGGTTGCTAAGACGTTGAGTGGCTATTGCTATAGAGCCCCAGGTGGTTGCCAAGATTTTAAGTGTCCATTGCTGTTGTGTGCCAGGTGGTTGCAAAGTTGTTGCTGGAGCACTGCTATCATATCTCAGGTGGTTGCCAAGATGTTGATAGGTCATTGCTATTGTATCCCAGGTTTTTACTAAGATGTTGAGTGGCCACTGCTATGATGTCCAATGTGGTTGCTGAGCTGTTGCGACACCATTGCTATGGAATCCCAACTGGTTGATTAGGTGTTGCTAGGCCATGTGGTTGCTAAGAGGTTGAGTGTCCATTGCTATGATGCCCCATGTGGTTGCCGAGCTGTTGCGACGCCATTGCTATGGAATCCCAACTGGTTGCTTAGGCGCTGCTAGGCCATTGCTATGGAGTCCCAGCTGGTTGCTCAAGTGATGCTAGGCCATTGCTATGGAATCCCAGCTGGTTGCTAAGGTGTTGCTAGGCCATGTGGTTGTTAAGACGTTGAGTGGCTATTGCTATGGAGTCCCAGGTGGTTGCTAAAATGTTGAGGGACCATTGCCAATCCCAAATACATTGTGTGTGTGTGTGTGTGTGTGTGTGTAATGCACAGTTGTTAAAATGGAAAATGTCGCTAGTGTAATAATAATTCTGACCTTTCAGCCGTCACTGTTGAACTAAGCTTAGTCTGCAGTTGAATCATGTTTAACTGGATAGAAAGTTTCATATTCCCGAGCGATTAAATCAGCTCTAACAAATAGAGCACTGAGACGTTCTTTACACAAGATAAAGGACATGCAGGTAATGAAGTTCTACAGCTACAGCACACATATTTACACAGACAACATCAGCCCAGCCTCGTACCGCCGCTCACAGCCAGCCCGGCTTTACCGAGCTGAATGATGGAGCACAGATTGTAATAGGCTGGAACGGCACTGTGTTTGAGTAGCGGCATCAGAGACTGTCTGTTCATCCAATTCAGGTTTAAATTAAAGATCCCATAGTCTGCACGTTTTCGTGTATCGTGTTCTCCCCCTGAAGTCCATTTAGAAGAATCATTATTTTAACATGATCACTTTCAAACCACTCCTTAGTCTTCAGAATTAAACAGGCTGATATGTAAATGAGCTCCGTACTCACTTTAATATGCACCCAGGAGTCACTCAATGAGGCTGAAATTTGTTGAAGGGCTGAATTTGAAAGTAAAAGATTGATTTAGGTATGTACACAGTGTTTTACGAATGTACTGCATATATCTGCATATGTTCTGCCTACAGCAGTTTAGCCCCGCCCATTCACACAGATGAAGTCATTTAGCCTGGGCTGTCTTTTTTTAAATCAAAGCGCAAAACAGGACAGCCAATCAAAACCGAGCTCATTTACATATCTTACAGGTAGATTAACAAAAACAGTCTGTTTAGATGTAGGTGATATAGAGAAGTTGGAGAGGTCAGGGCAGCCAATCAGAACAACAATACTGGGCAAATGTCAGAGACTACCAGCTTCCCTTCTTTTCAGAAGACTCACTTTCAGTTTCTCAAAGAGACCCAACCTCCAAAGTTCAGTCTTAGGACTTGGTGTAACGTTTTCGGCTTCTCACCATCCAAATAACCCCAAACACATACAGTGATGTTGAGATCTTCTGAGGACTTCTGAGAACACCAGCAGCTTCTTTGTTGGATGTGTCTGTATCTACTTTTCTCAGTAAGGAGCTTCTTGAACAGCTACACATTCTTTTCAGACCCATAGCACTAAGGGGGTCTTCTCACAGTGGAAGGATGGACAGATCTGAAGCAAGAGTGGAGCTGGAGTGCTGTTTATCTGACTGGGACAGTGTTGGTGGTCTACCAGGTCTTCTAGGTGGTTGTTTTTTGGAAATCCAGTTTTAGAAACTCTTTGTTTTCCCCTAGATTCTCTCAACTGTTGTGACTGGACATTCAATAAAAGGTGGTCTCTGACTTTTGCCCAGTTACTGTACATGCCTCTCTCAGGAGGTCTGGCTTGCGCAATACAGTATCTGGGAACACATTTTTCTGTCTGAATTGGAGCTTTGAAAGAGAACAGGCGGTCCTGTCTAATCTCGGCTCACCATGTGAGCAAATAAAACGGACAGAGAGAAAGGTGAGAGAGTGGGTGGGCAAATGCCTCCATCCCTGAGGTACCACCTGATCTGTTATCCAGCGAAAGCTGACATTCAGCGTTTTCTGGCAGCGTGAGCGGTACAGAGGCACCCCTGAATCAAAATTAGGCTGTCTTTATTTCTTGCTGTTCCAGTGGTCCAATCCAGGCTCCTCCCACAACTGTGTTCTTTCATAGTTCCTGGTGTCGGACCAGCTTAACAGAATACTGCTGAAGAGTCTATTCAACCAAATGAGAACCCAACACGGTCTATATCACAATACCATCTCATTCAAGCTAAAGAAAAACTGTAGACTCAGTTTATGTCACAATACCTACATTTAGAGTTATACATTCAACCTAATGACAAACTGTAGAACTTAGTTTATATCACAATACCTACATTTAGAGTTATACATTCAACCTAATGACAAACTGTAGACTCAGTTTATATCACAATACCTACATTTAGAGTTATACATTCAACCTAATGAGAAAATGTAACTCAGTTTATATCACAATACCTACATTTAGAGTTATACATTCAACCTAATGAGAAACTGTAACTCAGTTTATATCACAATACCTACATTTAGAGTTATACGTTCAACCTAATGAGAAACTAAAGACTCAGTTTATATCACAATACCTACATTTAGAGTGAGTTATACATTTAACCTAATGAGAAACTGTAGACTCAGTTTATATCACAATACCTACATTTAGAGTTATACATTCAACCTAATGAGAAACTGTAACTCAGTTTATATCACAATACCTACATTTAGAGTTATACGTTCAACCTAATGAGAAACTAAAGACTCAGTTTATATCACAATACCTACATTTAGAGTGAGTTATACATTTAACCTAATGAGAAACTGTAGACTCAGTTTATATCACAATACCTACATTTAGAGTGAGTTATACATTTAACCTAATACGGAAGGTTTTTGTAGAATTTAATTTAATAAAAAGTTAGTATGTAATTTAATATTGAGTATATGTTAACCCCTTAAACTCTTGGCCAAAGACTAAGCCTAATCCATTTGATGGAGAATCTTAATTCAGAATCTTCAGAACTAGGAGATGGTAGTAGTTATTGAATAATATTAATTAGTAAGTGAGTAACAGTGAAGTAATTACTGGATAATTCACAGTAGGCGGCGAATCATTTGTAAGAGATACTAAATCATTTGTCTGAAGATTAAGAACTGAATAGTTTAAGGGATCAAAGACGAGGTCGTCATCTCCAAACCATTTACACTGGACGTGCCTAACAAAGGATTAGCAGCGTCCTCGAGCAGCGCAGCGATCCCACAGTCCGGCCTCAGAAATCTGCACTTGGCAGGGAGCAGGCTTTTGATGAAAAACATTTGGAGCTAATCACAAAGAGACGGCGGCCGTTTCTGAAACAAATAATTATGGAGGACAGTGGTGGGTCTGAGACAGAAATAAACCGCTCCTGATCATGGCCTCCCACTCTCCGCCCACCGCTGCCACCCGCCGCTCCGGCGAAAAAGAGTTTCAGCTAATTACACCCAAACATGCCAAAGCAAGGTAAGAACTGGGCTTAACTGAGTATTAAAGCTCTCCTGATCTAAAGACAGTACATCTACTGTCACTGTACACTTATCAAACAATTACGAGCAATTGCTAACTAATTTAATTTAGTCATTAAGCACTGAAACTTGCAGCCAGGTCTCTTTATCCTGAGCTCATAAACAGCCCAAAGAGGTTACTCCTCCTCTGCAGCCCTCGCGGTATAAAGCGGGAGCCGGCAGAGACGAGCTAGCGTGGGTTAGTAAGGGTTAGCATAGTTTTTCTTAGCATTTATGACACTGGAGGGGGAAAAGCCCATCATCGTCCAGATATAGATAGAATGGGAAGTTTAATTAAGTCCAAGTCCAATTATCTGAGCTGTGAATATAGAGCCCAGGTGGTGTTAGAGCTGGAAGCGGGTTTTTCACCCCCACTGCCGTCTGCATTAACCTCAGCCAGCATGACATCTCTCATCTCTCAGTTTATAAAACCCCATATAACACCAGAGAGGGAACTCAAGACGAACAAATTCGGCCTAAAATAACAGGGACTGATCTATTACATTACATGCTGTTGTAACAGGGATTTGCAACTAATTTAAAGATGAAGACACTCTATCCGGCGCATCGGTAGACAAATGGCTAAAAGATTAGCGCTGTGGGTGTTTGAATGTAAGCATAGTTTATTAAGGCTTCTCCCGAAATCTCCTTCACGGTCCATGGCGGATATATTAAGTGAGGAGAACGGCCTCTCAGTGTTGTCTGTAAGATTTGGCCGGGCACTCCTAAGCGAAACCAAAAGGAATGGATCCTGTGGTGCTTTTATACTGACAGTGGACGGACAGAGCAACTTCAAATATTTCAACACTGCTGCCATCGCTGTCCAGATTCACTCGTCCCGCTGCCCAAAGCATGTTCACAGTAGAAAAACTGAAAGATCCTGGATAGTTTTAGTTCATTTATTAATGATAGTTGTTCTTCTGCTTTCCAAAATTGAAGGAAATTCCTGCTTCCAGTGGCTTAAAAAGATCTGGGCACCCCTGGAAAAGATTTCTGTTACTGTGAAAAGTTAAGCGAGTGGAAGATAAAGATAAAAACTAAATGTTCTTTTCAGGATTTTAAGCAAGATTGAGGAATTATTATTTTTGTTCTATATAATTAAAGAGTGAAATAAAGGGAAATCAACACTATGCAAAACATGAAAAACAAGCCTGGTGCAGTTTGGACTCTGGACTGTTTACAGATGAGGTTAAACCGAACTTTCACAGGGAACATTTTCACAGTTAAATTCTTGATGCAACCATCAAACAGTCTGTAGAAGAGCTGATTATGAAAAGAGGATGATTCTACAGAAGGATAATGATCCTAAACACACCTCAAAATCCACAATGAATTGTCTCAAGAGGTGCAAGCTGAAAGTTTTGGCATGGACGTCATAGTCACCTCACCTAAACAACATTGAAACTCTGTGGATAGACCTCAGAAGAGCCTCTCACAGTAAGAAACTTACAGAGAAGAGCCTTTCATAAGGAAGAACAGGCAAACACCACCCAAAAAGAACAAAATTCTCTGAATGACTCAACTGGCTGGGCACTCCTAAGCAAAACCAAAGGTAATGGTTTCCGTGGTGCTTTTATACTGACAGTGGACGTAGCTACTTCAAATATTTCAACACTGCTGCCATTGCTGTCCAGATTCACTCGTCCAAAGCATGTTCACAGTAGAAAAACTGAAAGATCCTGGATAGTTTTAGTTAATTTATTAATGAAAGTTGTTCTTCTGCTTTCCAAAATTGAAGGAAGTTCCTGCTTCCAGTGGCTTAAAAAGCTCTGGGCACCCCTGGAGAAGATTTCTGTTACTGTGAAAAGTTAAGTGAGTGGAAGATAAAGATAAAACGCAATGTACTTTTCAGGATTTTAATCAAGATTTCTGAATTATTATTTTTGTTCTGTATAATTTTGGAGTGAAATAAAGGAAATTAACACTATGCAAAACATGAAAAACAAGCCTGGTGCAGTTTGGACTCTGGACTGTTTACCTGTATGAGGTTAAACAGAACTTTCTGGCCACAGTAAGGAAAGATATATTTGGAGAAAAACGGTGCAGAGTTTAATTAAAAGACACATCATTGATCATGCTTTGGGCTTGTGTTGTGGCCAGTCGCACAAGAAACGTTTTCACAGTTAGAGAGAATTCTTGATGCAACCATCACACAGTCTGTAGAAGAGCTGATTATGAAAAGAGGATGATTCTACAGAAGGATAATGATCCTAAACACACCTCGAAATCCATAATGAACTGTCTTAAGAGGCGCAAGCTGAAAGTTTTGGCATGGACGTCATAGTCACCTTACCTAAACAACATTGAAACTCTGTGGATAGACCTCAGAAGAGCCTCTCACAGTAAGAAACTCACAGAGAAGAGCCTTTCATAAGGAAGAACAGCTGAAATCCACCGAACAAGAACTAAATGACTATTAACTGCCTTTAATCTGTGTTATTATTTTAAAACTGTAAATCGTGTAAAAACAGTAATCTTGCTTAAAGATTAGCAAACTGTTTTGTTTAACTTTGTCCTTTGGAGATCAGATATTTGTTTTATTTATATTATTTTTATTCAGAGTAACTGCAATTCATATCTGTTCATTGAGGTCTCACTTGCAGACGCCCTCTAGTGTTTAGCACTTGTATTTTTGGAATGGTGGGAGAAATAGGGGGGACTCTTTTAGGCACATTTAAAGACAAAGGGTCAGTTCAGTGGCGTGAGGCATGGCCAGGAAATTTGTGGTTGACGTTCTGTAAGCTTTCAAAAGCACAGTGTTCGACTGCAAAACACATTCAGAAGGATTTGGCTTTGGCTCTAGATTATTTAGTGACTATCTGCTCAGTGATACCTGCACAGATCTAACCTTCATGGAAAAGTCTTCAGAAGACATTTCTTTAAAAATTATATAATTAAAGTTGAGTGGCTGCTCTCCTGTTTGCGGCACTGAGGCAGAAGAGAAATGTTTAGGAGAGGCTGAAAACCGACAGGCGGCATGGTCATGTAGTGGTTAGTAAGGTGGTGTAGTGGTTAGTACGGTGGTGTAGTGGTTAGTACGGTGGTGTAGTGGTTAGTACGGTGGTGTAGTGGTTAGTACGGTGGTGTAGTGGTTAGTATGGTGGTGTAGTGGTTAGTACGGTGGTGTAGTGGTTAGTACGGTGGTGTAGTGGTTAGTACGGTGGTGTAGTGGTTAGTATGGTGGTGTAGTGGTTAGTATGGTGGTATAGTGGTTAGTACGGTCGTGTAGTGGTTAGTAAGGTGGTTTAGTGGTTAGTACGGTGGTGTAGTGGTTAGTACGGTGGTGTAGTGGTTAGTACGGTGGTGTAGTGGTTAGTAAGGTGGTGTAGTGTTTAGTACGGTGGTGTAGTGGTTAGTACGGTGGTGTAGTGGTTAGTACGGTGGTGTAGTGGTTAGTACGGTGGTGTAGTGGTTAGTAAGGTGGTTTAGTGGTTAGTACGGTGGTGTAGTGGTTAGTGCGGTGGTGTAGTGGTTAGTACGGTGGTGTAGTGGTTAGTACGGTGGTGTAGTGGTTAGTAAGGTGGTGTAGTGTTTAGTACGGTGGTGTAGTGGTTAGTACGGTGGTGTAGTGGTTAGTGCGATGGTGTAGTGGTTAGTATGGTCGTGTAGTGGTTAGTAAGGTGGTGTAGTGGTTAGTACGGTGGTGTTGTGGTTAGTACGGTGGTGTAGTGGTTAGTAAGGTGGTGTAGTGGTTAGTATAGTGGTGTAGTGGTTAGTACGGTGGTCTAGTGGTTAGTATGGTGGTGTAGTGGTTAGTACGGTGGTGTAGTGGTTAGTACGACGGTGTAGTGGTTAGTACAGTGGTGTAGTGGTTAGTAAGGTGGTGTAGTGGTTAGTACGACGGTGTAGTGGTTAGTATGGTGGTGTAGTGGTTAGTATGGTGGTGTAGTGGTTAGTACGGTGGTGTAGTGGTTAGTACGGTGGTGTAGTGGTTAGTGCGATGGTGTAGTGGTTAGTATGGTGGTGTAGTGGTTAGTATGGTGGTGTAGTGGTTAGTATGGTGGTGTAGTGGTTAGTACGGTGGTGTAGTGGTTAGTACGGTGGTGTAGTGGTTAGTATGGTGGTGTAGTGGTTAGTATGGTGGTCTAGTGGTTAGCAAGGTGATGTAGTGGTTAGTATGGTGGTGTAGTGGTTAGTACGGTGGTGTAGTGGTTAGTATGGTGGTGTAGTGGTTAGTATGGTGGTGTAGTGGTTAGTACGGTGGTGTAGTGGTTAGTATGGTGGTGTAGTGGTTAGTATGGTGGTGTAGTGGTTAGTATGGTGGTGTAGTGGTTAGTACGGTGGTCTAGTGGTTAGTACGGTGGTCTAGTGGTTAGTACGGTGGTCTAGTGGTTAGCAAGGTGATGTAGTGGTTAGCGCGATGGTATAGCGGTTAGCACTGTCGCCTCACGGGTTCGATTCCTGGTCCGGGTGGTTCTGTGTGGAGTGTGTATGGTCTCTCCGTTATGGAGTGGGTTCCTCCGGGTACTCCGGTTTCCTTCCACAGTCCAAACACATGCATGTTAGGTTAATCACTCACTCTAAATTGTTCGTAGGTGTGAGAGTGTGAGTGTGTGTTGGCCATGCGATGGACTGGCGAACTGTCCATGGTGTACCCTGTCTTCGCCCGTTAACGCTGGAATTGGCTCCAGCCCCCTGTGACCCCGACTAGTAGGATTAAGCGGCAGATGATGGATGGATGGATGGATGGATGAAAACCGACAACTTTCCATTGCGTAGCTGCTGTGATGTAACACGGCCAGCAAAGCTTTTTAACATGTTACCGTTTTAGTTTTACCGTCTTTGTGAGTGAAAGAAATGTTGTGGGAGTGTATTGTGTACATGGTCTTGTGGTAAAATCCAGTAGCAGGGCTGCGGGTTGGAGAAGCACAAAGCATCACACTCAATAAAAGTATGGCAGAAATAAGCTGGAGGTATAAAAAACTTTATTTTCAGCTATCAGTAATCCAGCAACCCCTATAGCTTATGTAGAGTTTAGTCTGCTAAGCGTTTCTCCAGTCGCTGTTTATCTCCTGCCGTGTAGAGAACAGTGCCGAAGCCTTGGCGATCAATCTGTGAACGCCTCTGAAACTGAATGTGCAGCTGAAGGGAGAATGAGTCAACTGTCCAGGAAAACTTTAATATGAATGAACTATGGAAGAACCCTGACATATTTTTCTCCTTCCCTGTTGAACTGGGTGATACCAGCACCCATCGATCACGTCGCAGGAGCGGCGCTTTCGGAGTTTAAAACTCGCGACTGCTTTATCTGATCATCACCAACGCTGAAGCCCATAATCGATGGCTGCCCTGAGACGGCCTGCATACTTTACTGAATATATCTGCATCACCAGAGATGCTCCACGATACAACCTTAAAGGGCCAATACTATGTATTTCTCCCCCAACCTCTCTTTAGCTCTACAGTTAAACAGGGTATTGGTGTTACTGTGCCTTTAAGATATATATATATATATATATATATATATATATATATATATATATATATATATATATATATATATATATATATATATATATATACGTCTAAGTGAACTGTTTCTGCAGGTTAGTGTTATATTTAAGCTAAGTTTGAGCTGACCCTGGATCATCATCATTGCATCTTACTTAGTCTTGTCTAAGCTGCTCAAGGGCCTGTTATGTTTAGGATTTCAGATCATAAACTTAAAACGTTTCACGATTAAGGAGACGCTAATGCTAAAATCTCGTGAGCCTAAATTTTTAATTGTATCTGATGCTTTATGTTAGTTTTAAAGGGGAACCACACCAGTTTGGTAGAAGTGGTTTGGTCTGAAATGCTCTGTTGTAGAGAACTGTTCACAGTGGTGGTGAATGGAACCCAGACATCCACCTCTTAAAGCTCCCTCCCAGAAAGTTATCACAATAAGTGTGAATGTGAATATGAAATATGAGTGTGCTGCCTAATGTCTGAGACACGGTTTTAGGATAGTGTAGTTAAAGAAAAATCTTTAAAATCAAGTTATGATGGAAGGGTACATGTAGGGGATTGTGAGGCCCTAAAGAAAACATATAATTTTCAGATTTTTCACTATTTGGCCATCATCTGTATTCCATATAAAACCTTAGAGGACACATGTAGGTTCACTGGTGTTTATTAATAATAAATAAGATGTAATGTTTTACTCTGTGAACATGTTCAGCAGCTTTCAGCGTCTGGATAACACTCTGTTCATTCCCTGTAGTGTGAACATATGTGCTGTGACACAACACTAAAATGTGTTGATTCAACAAGGCCAACTTTAACCTTGTTGAAAAAGCTACGCAGTTCAATTAGCTTGATTTAAATTTGCACATTATTTGCATTATTTGCATTATTTGCGTTCAAGGATTCACAGTTATTGGCAAAAGTAAATGCAGATACTATTGATGCAATATTCACATATTCATGAGTATCACAGCCTTTGCTCAGTACTTTGTTGAAGCACCTTTGGCAGCAATTACAGCCTCAAGTCTTTTTGAGCGTGATGCTACAAGCTTGGCACACCTATTTTCTCCCATTCTTCTTTGCAGAACCTCTCACGCTCCATCAGGTTGGATGGGGAGCGTCGGTGCACAGCCATTTTTTAGATCTCTCCAGAGATGCTTAATCTGGGCTCTGGATGGACCATGCAAGAACATTCACAGAGTTGTCCCGAAGCCACTGCATTGTTATTTTGGCTGTGTGTTTAGAGTCGTTGTCCTGTTAGAAGATGAACCTTCGCTCCAGTCTGAGGTCCAGAGCACTCTGGAGCAGGTTTTCTCCCAGTTCCTGCTGCCGAAAAACAACCTCACAGCATGATGCTGCCACCACCATGCTTTACTGTGGGGATAGTATTAGCCAGGTGATGAGCGGTGCCTGGTTTCCTTAAGGCATGACGCTTGGCCAAAGAGTTCAATCTTTGTTTTATCAGACCAGAGCATTTAGTTTCTCATGGTCTGAGAGTCCTTCAGGTGTCTTCTGCCAAATGCCAAGTGGGCTGTCTTGTGCCTTTCACTGAGGAGTGGCTTCCATCTGGCCACTCTACTATACAGGCCTGATTGGTGTAGTGCTGCAGAATTGGTTCTGGAAGGTTCTACTCTCTCCACAGAGTAATGCTGAAGCTCTGTCAGAGTGACCCTTGGGTTCTTGGTCTCCTCCCTGACTAAGGCCCTTCTACCCTGATCACTCAGATTGGCCGGGCGACCAGCTCTAGGAAGAGTGGTCCTGGTGGTTCCATACCTCTTCCAAATATAGATGATGGAGGCCACTGTGCTCATTGGGACCTTTAATGCTGCAGAAATGTACCCTAGACAGATCTGTGCCTCCATACAATCCTGCCTCGGAGGTCTACAGACAATTCCTTGGACTGCCAACTGTGGGATCTTATATAGACTGTGTGTGCCTTTCCAAATCACGTCCAATCAACTGAATGTACCACAGGTGGCTTATATGGTCCTAACTGTTATCCAAACATCTCTTCTGTGGAAGACTCTGTTAAAGATGCAGCCCATCACTGTAAAGTGGGAAGGGAGGCTTATATGGACCCACCCACGCTCAAATGACTGACCTTTTTCTGTAGGGCTTGTAGTTTAAGATGGAATTTGAAGCTTTTTACCTCGTTTGAGTGCCTTAAAGGAGAAGCGTGTAACCTCTAGTGATCAGGTTGCAACATACTGAGCCTCCTACGCACCCCTTCCTTTCCTAGAACCTACAGCACCCATCAGGTGTCCTGCTGTTGCCAGTCCTGGTTTTGTTTTGCTTCTTCATATCTTTGCTTTTTTTGGGTTCTCTAACTTCTTACAACACAAAATGATTATTTAGTACCAGAGTTCTATCCATTGAGTGGTTCTACCTAGTGTGCTCATTCGTGCAGTGCAGTTAGTGAACAGTGTTTTAATGTGTTTTTAATGTTAATTCAGTTTTTTTTATTTATTTACCAGCCTCTTGTTTCCATTTTACCTTAAGTTACACTGTGTTTACACTTTGGTCTCTGGGTCATCATAGAAACTGCTGCACCATTTAAGGTGAAATGAGAAGATGTAAACAAGAAGCTGGTGAATAGGCAAGTAATTTCAGAGCCAGAATATTAATGCTGTATGATTTAAGGTAGAACAGGTAAATGTGTACAAGCACCACCTCCAGAGTGTGTATATTTCTTCCAGCACATATGGAGTGCCCGTTTCAGGATCACTGAGAACGAAAAGGTGTAGAAATGCCTCTTGAGATTCTCATTCAGGCTCTTTTTTGTATTTAAGGTGCTCTTTTCTCTCGGGCAGTATCAGAATCAGTATGATTGCAGGTGAGCGAGAGGTGGCAGATGGATGAGCTGTCAGGAGGATGTAAATTGGGTAATGGTGGGGCTTTGAAAAAGGGAAATTGCCTTTGGCCAGGTCGTAATCCTCTCATCAAGATCCAATCACCGGGGACAGTGGTCGAGCTCTGTTAGTGCACTTTGATGATGACCCGTCGTTATGCATGATTACGGTGAGGCTGACCTGCTGCTTTCCTGCTATGTCACAGATACAGGCTTTTTAATGCGCGCCAGCGACCTGACATGAGCTTTGGACAGCTCGGCTCAAACCCAAACACGTTTACTTTCACCCTGAGGCATTTACAGGACTGGAGTTAACACTTTGAGGCGAGAAAAGTACTTTAGTTTGCACTTCTCCTTTAAAAACCTGATTTTTCCTACATTCTAGCTCTCAAATTCTCTCTGTCTAGTCACGTAACAGCGATGGTTAGGACTGAAACACCCATGGAAATCTATTATTTTATGTTAAAAAGTGTGAAAGTATGTGATCATGTGTGCAAATACATTAAGAATGTGTGATTACACATGAACAACAGCTAAACATATAATCACACAGGTTTTTAAAGTGTGAAAAATGTGAAAATGTATGATAAAAAAAAATGCATAATCATGTGAACAAAATGTGTGAAAGTGCGTGATTCTGTAGGAAAGTAGTGTGAAAGGGTGTGATCGTGTAGGAAACGAGTGTAATCATGTAGGAAAATAGAGTGAAAGTGTGTGATCGTGTAGGAAAGTAGTGTGAAAGTGTGTGATTGTGTAGGAAAGTAGTGTGAAAGTATGTGATGGTGTAGGAAAGTAGTGTGAAAGTGTGTGATTATGTAGGAAAGTAGTGTGAAAGTGTGTGATCATGTAGGAAAGTAGTGTGATAATGTAGGAAAGTAGTGTGAAAGTGTGTGATCATGTAGGAAAGTAGTGTGAAAGTGTGTGATCATATAGGAAAGTAGTGTGAAAGTGTGTGATCAGGTAGGAAAGTAGTGTGAAAGTGTGTGATAATGTAGGAAAGTAGTGTGAAAGTGTGTGATCATGTAGGAAAGTAGTGTGAAAGTGTGTGATCATATAGGAAAGTAGTGTGAAAGTGTGTGATCATATAGGAAAGTAGTGTGAAAGTGTGTGATCAGGTAGGAAAGTAGTGTGAAAGTGTGTGATTATGTAGGAAAGTAGTGTGAAAATGTGTGATTGTGTAGGAAAGTAGTGTGAAAGTGTGATTGTGTAGGAGAGTAGTGTGAAAGTGTGTGATTATGTAGGAAAGTAGTGTGAAAGTGTGTGGTTGTGTAGGAAAGTAGTGTGATCATGTAGGAAATTAGTGTGAATGTGTGTGATCTTGTAGGAAAGTAGTGTGAATGTGAGTGATTGTGTAGGAAAGTAGTGTGAAAGTGTGTGATAGTGTAGGAAAGTAGTGTGAAAGTGTGTGATAGTGTAGGAAAGTAGTGTGGAAGTGTGTGATTGTGTAGGAAAGTAGTGTGAATGTGTTTGATCTTGTAGGAAAGTAGTGTGAATGTGTGTGATTGTGTAGGAAAGTAGTGTGAATGTGTATGATTGTGTAGGAAAGTAGTGTGAAAGTGTGTGATAGTGTAGGAAAGTAGTGTGAAAGTGTGTGATAGTGTAGGAAAGTAGTGTGGAAGTGTGTGATTGTGTAGGAAAGTAGTGTGAATGTGTTTGATCTTGTAGGAAAGTAGTGTGAATGTGTGTGATTGTGTAGGAAAGTAGTGTGAATGTGTATGATTGTGTAGGAAAGTAGTGTGAAAGTGTGTGATCTTGTAGGAAAGTAGTGTGAATGTGAGTGATCGTGTAGGAAAGTAGTGTGAAAGTGTGTGATCTTGTAGAAAAGTAGTGTGAATGTGAGTGATTGTGTAGGAAAGTAGTGTGAAAATGTGTGATAGTGTAGGAAAGTAGAATGAAAGTGTGTGATTGTGTAGGAAAGTAGTGTGAATGTGTGTGATCTTGTAGGAAAGTAGTGTGAAAGTGTGTGATAGTGTAGGAAAGTGTGTGATAGTGTAGGAAAGTAGTGTGAATGTGTGTGATCTTGTAGGAAAGTAGTGTGAATGTGAGTGATTGTGTAGGAAAGTAGTGTGAAAGTGTGTGATAGTGTAGGAAAGCAGTGTGATAGTGTAGGAAAGTAGTGTGAAAGTGTGATAGTGTAGGAAAGTAGTGTGATTGTGTAGGAAAGTAGTGTGAAAGTGTGATAGTGTAGGAAAGTAGTGTGATTGTGTAGGAAAGTAGTGTGAAAGTGTGATAGTGTAGGAAAGTAGTGTGGAAGTGTGTGATAGTGTAGGAAAGTAGTGTGATTGTGTAGGAAAGTAGTGTGAAAGTGTGATAGTGTAGGAAAGTAGTGTGATTGTGTAGGAAAGTAGTGTGAAAGTGTGATAGTGTAGGAAAGTAGTGTGATTGTGTAGGAAAGTAGTGTGAAAGTGTGATAGTGTAGGAAAGTAGTGTGGAAGTGTGTGATAGTGTAGGAAAGTAGTGTGATTGTGTAGGAAAGTAGTGTGAAAGTGTGATAGTGTAGGAAAGTAGTGTGATTGTGTAGGAAAGTAGTGTGAAAGTGTGATAGTGTAGGAAAGTAGTGTGGAAGTGTGTGATAGTGTAGGAAAGTAGTGTGACATATGATCACACGTGTTCACTTTTAACTGTGAGTTTAAACTCTTCCGCTGTGAAATGGGTTGTTATTAGGTCTGTAGTTTAAACAGGGGCGCCCAGAACTTCTCATATGCCTTTGTTCCATAAGAGAGTTTACTGGAACCCCTGTTTCTCCAGCTGGGGCAGCATTAGCATAATAAAGAACACAAAGCTTCCTCTGCAGTGCTTCTCCCCGTCCTGAGTTCCTCTGAGGAGCTTCTCGTGCACTTATATCATCATTATGTACCATTTTTGTCCAGATAGCAGAAAATATTCGAATGTAATTTTGTTTATGTCCTGCACTCCTGCTACACGCCGTAGTGGAGAAAAGGTCAGTCTAAATTAAATATTCAAAATTATTCACCACTACACCGCTAAACCCCTGACCTTCCGCCTGCTCACCGCAGCTCCGCCGCAGATTCCCCGAGACTCGTCCGCACCTCGCCCACCCGTCACGCCCAAGGAGGAAGTCCTGCAGAGGAGAAGCGGGAAAAGTGTTGAATAATGTGTTCAATTTGCTTAAGGGCTCAATAAGCACAAGCCATTAATTAAGGAGGGAATGTATTAGTCATGATTAAGATGGCTTTTGCATATTGATGAACAGCGTCCATGCTAATGGGCCCATTTTTCTCCGCTCTCGTCAGAGCTCCGGCCCGTGGCCATGAAACCGCGGCCTCAGATGGGACTGGCGGTGATTTAGCCTTATGAGATCTCCCGAGATCTCCGACCTTCCTAAACCGACGACACCGTTCCGTCATCGGCTCTGCAGAAGCGCAGCGTTCGCCTCTAAACGAACACATTTTATTTATTTCTTTATTTTTTTGCTGTTCAGAAACTCAGCGCAAGCAAGAATCCGCCGCATTAGCGTTAGCGATGCTAATTTCATGTTTGAGTAAATGCGTCTGAAATATTTATTGGACTAATTTCCATTATTAGTCATGTGTTATGAATCGAGACAGAAGCCGCCTCATCTGCTCCGGCGCTGGGTCACTTTCCGCAGCGCTCAATTAACCCTCCGAAGTCACCCGTATCTTTACCCGTATGAAAAGCGTGCTGTGATTATATGCTAATTGTTTTTGACTCGTAGGGGAAATTCGGCGGGAGCTGTGGATTCTAAACATCATAGGTTCCTATTCCAGGATGATAAGCCTCAGTGCATGGAGCTTTGTGTGTAATCATAAATGACGAGGCTGAATGCGATAACAAAGCTTTTGAAAGATTGCTGATCTTATAATAACCAAGAGGAACCATCACTCTTCCAGAGAGGGCCTGATCATTCTTGAGAAGTGAAGATATTTTTTTAAATATTAAAATTTTAATAATATTTAATATTTTTTAGTAGTTTGGTGATCTTTTTCTTTATACATACTTTTTTTAAAATGAGTATGCCCGTAGGGGGGGCTATAATTCCCCCCTAAATTTAGTCCTTCTTAAGAAGAACATTGTGTATATATATATATATATATATATATATATATATATATATATATATATATATATATATATATATATATACACATACAATGTTCTTCTTATATATATATATATATATATATATATATATATATATATATATATATATATATATATATATATATATATATATATAAATAAAAAAATAGGCCATGTCATGAAGCTAAAGTAGATTACGTCACTTGCAGGCCATCTGAAATTTTCTATTACACACTGATTCCTGCCAGAAAATAAAAGCTCAGTTAACCCTCCGAAGTCACCCGTATCTTTACCCGTATGAAAAGCGTGCTGTGATTATATGCTAATTGTTTTTGACTCGTAGGGGAAATTCGGCGGGAGCTGTGGATTCTAAACATCATAGGTTCCTATTCCAGGATGATAAGCCTCAGTGCATGGAGCTTTGTGTGTAATCATAAATGACAAGGCTGAATGCGATAACAAAGCTTTTGAAAGATTGCTGATCTTATAATAACCAAGAGGAACCATCACTCTTCCAGAGAGGGCCTGATCATTCATGAGAAGTGAAGATATTTTTTTAAATATTAAAATTGTAATAATATTTAATATTTTTAGTACTTTGGTGATCTTTTTTTTCATACATACTTTTTTGAAAATGAGTATGCCCGTAGGGGGGGCTATAATTCCCCATAAATTTAGTCCTTCTTAAGAAGAACATTGTATATATATATATATATATATATATATATATATATATATATATATATATATATATATATATATATATATATATATATATATAATAGGCCATGCCATGAAGCTAAAGCAGATAACAATGTCACTTTCAGGCCATCTGAAATTTTCTATTTCACACTGATCCCTGTCAGAAAATAAAAGCTCAGTTAACCCTCCGAAGTCACCCGTATCTTTACCCATATGAAAAGCGTGCTGTGATTATATGCTAATTGTTTTTGACTCGTAGGGGAAATTCGGCGGGAGCTGTGGATTCTAAACATCATAGGTTCCTATTCCAGAATGATAAGCCTCAGTGCATGGAGCTTTGTGTGTAATCATAAATGACGAGGCTGAATGCGATAACAAAGCTTTTGAAACATAGCTGATCTTGTAATAACCGAGAGGAACCATCGCTCTTCCAGAGAAGGTCTGATCATTCCTGAGAAGTGAAAATATTTTTTTAAATATTAAAATTTTAATAATATTTAATATTTTTAGTAGTTTTGTGATCTTTTTCTTCATACATACTTTTTTAAAAATGAGTATGCCCGTAGGGGGGGCTATAAATTCCCCATAAATTTAGTCTTTCTTAAGAAGAACATTGTATATATGAAAAAATAGGCCATGTCATGAAGCTAAAGCAGATAACAATGTCACTTTCAGGCCATCAGTAATTTTCTATTACACACTGATTCCTGCCAGAAAATAAAAGCTCAATTAACCCTCCGAAGTCACCCGTATCTCTACCCGTATGAAAAGCGTGCTGTGATTATATGCCAATTGTTTTTGACTCATAGCTCGCCGATGATGACACTGAATGCGATAACGAAGCTTTTGAAATATTGCTGATCTTATAATAACCAAGAGGAACCATCACTCTTCAAGAGAAGGCCTGATCATTCCTGAGAAGTGGAAATATTTTTTCAAATGTTTAAAAAAATTATATTTTTTGAAAATATAATTCCCCATAAATTTAGTCCTTCTTAAGAAGAACATTGTATATATGGGAAAAAAAGGCCATGCCACGAAGCTAAAGTAGATAAACGGCACTTGCAGGCCATCTGAAATTTTGTATTTCACACTGATTCCTGCCAGAAAATAAAAGCTCTCGGAAGTGAAAGAACCCCTACAGCTTGCCGTGGGCCTGTTTATGGTGCATGGCTAACCGTGGCCTCTGAAACATCGCAAATTTGATTTCGGCTTCTCATCATCAGGACATATCTTTAGAATCAGCAAGGTTTTTGTAATATTTTCAATTGAGATGATACTAATTTACAACAACTGGGAACTTTTAACTCATAACTAAACATAACTAAAAATCACTCACATAGAAAAAACTGTCTTCAGTCATATTCCAGATGGAAATCTGTCCAGATGCCATTGGACTTACATTACATTTAATATCAGTATGATGTTGTATTTGAACTTTGCTAATAATGTAGAAATACTTTAATTTCAGAGGGAAAGTTTAAAGATAAACGACCTTTACGAGTTAAAACCTTGAAATAGCTGATCCAGTCACTGGGATTTACAAAAAGTGGAACCAGAAACATCTCTCTAGTCCAGGGTTATTTAATTAGAGTTCAGTAAGGTCCAGTTAGAGGAGACTGTCATCATTTCTAACGTGTGTTCTGATTCAGTGGTGTATCCTGTTTACTGAAGTAGTCTAGTATCAGCATCTCATACCATCAGCTACTGAAACACCAACACATCACACATACCGTTCAGTATATTTCAGTATATTTACTGTTTAAATGCTGAACTGAATGAATTATTTATAAAACTTCAAATAAATGTTTTTCCCTTACTTGAAGTAAACACAAGGGCTGTATAAAAAAAAACAGAATGCTTTTTTTAAAAAGTGGGAAAAAAGTAAATAAAATATGTGTCTTCTTGTTAACTCGATTTAACATCTTAACAGTTTATTTCTCTCTTGTTTTCTTCTCTCAGACTTTCTCTAGTTTAGTGAGCGGAGGGAGCTCTTGGTTGTCCAGCCAGGACTTTAAACCTGGGCTGAAATGGTGTCAGGGCTGTTCTCACATAGATAAGATATTTGTGGCTATATTTAATTCGCCATGGTCTCAGAACAGATGAGCCATGTTGGTTTGGAGCTGTCTGTGGGAAGAATAAACATGTCTCAGTTCATTCCTGGTTGAAAAGTTGTTTTTCGCTGCCGAGTTTCCTTTTTATAGCACGCCGTCTGAATGAGCCTTTCTCCGACTGCTGCTTATCGCTTCGTACCTCGCCTGTGTGCGCGCCGCGCCCGAATCTGCACAGATCTGATTGGCTGAGGAGCGCGTTTGGTGATCTTACGACGCACGCGATTGGTCAGTGAGTTTACTGTGCCGCAAAGCCTGTATACCGTAAAGACAAGAAAAGTTCCGCCTCTTAAAATAAACACTATCGAAACACTGTTTGGGTCCGCATTGGACCACATCTGGGTCCGGACCTGGTTCGTGGTCCGCCTGTTAGTGACCGCTGCTCTAGTCCTTCGTAGAGTTGTAGTCTGGCAGGTTTGTGTTAGTTGTTAGGAATGGAAAACAGCGGCGGCAGCTCTATACCAGGATTCTTTACTAAAAGGAGTCACTGTAAATCCGATACATACAAATCATACAAATACATTTTTAATCAGGGACAGTACACACCCCCAGCACACACTCTTCACACGTTTACCTTCAGGCAGACGTTACAGGAGTGTGAAGTCCAGGACCACAAGACTGACAAACAGTTTCTACTCACAGGCCATCAGGCTTGTGAACACCTCACGCACTACCTCTTCAACCTCTCCTATCTGAACTGGTTTTAACTGGTCTGATTTAAACTGCACCTTACACTCACTGTACTGTCAGAATACTGTTTACATTCTCTACTCACACAAACATTATTGTTTACATTCGTTACTTGCAACTTGCACTTTATGGCTGCTGCTCTTCATACTTGCACATAAAAGCACACATAACTTTTATTTTTTATTCTTTAACTATAAAAATATTTTTATCTACTTCAACTTATATTGTTATACTTTGTATATTTTGTATATATATTTTTTATTTCTTTTATTTGTTATCTTATCTATTGGTGAATGGAGGAGCAGCAAAGTAAGAATTTCATTGTACAGTGTAACTGTCTGTTCTGCTGTACATATGACAATAAAACTCTTGAATCTTGAATCTTGAATCAAACTCAGATATATGTTGATGTCTGTTCAAGCTTCAGATAAAACATTTCGTCGCTGTCCAATATAAAACATGTTTCTCAATTTTTGAGTTTTCTACATCATTTGAACACACCAATGGTTATTTACATTTTATGCAAATTCCATGATGAATGGACCAATAAAAGTGCTCCAAAATAGCTTGGAAAAAATTCTGGTTCCATTGACTTGACCTCCGTGTTTCATCTATTATCTCATTTGAATATCTGTTCGTTTTAGTTATTTGTTTTGCTTCTATTTATAAACTTCTTTTATCTGTTATTGAATATGGTTTTTGCTGAGAGCTGATGGTGGCATTGAAATGGTCACTCGCCAAGAGTTTCATCCCTTTTTGTGTTTACTCTACCTTTCATTGGTTATCTGTCCTTAAATGATCTAACCAAATGCAGGACCTTCAACATAATTGACAAGAGTTTAGAATACACTCTCAGGGTAGTACCACTACTTCATGCCATTACTATCACCTCTGGAGGTTTGCACTGGGGTTGCTGCTCCGCGTCCATGAACTGTATGGACTGTGTGGACTGTGTGAACTGTATGGACTGTAGAGACTGTTTGGATTGTATGAACTGTATGGACTATAGGGACTGTAGGGACTGTGTGAACTGTATGGACTGTAGAGACTGTAGGGACTGTGTGGATTGTGTGGACTGTAGGGACTGTAGGAACTGTGTGGACTGTAGGGACTGTGTGGATTGTGTGGACTGTTGGGACTGTAGGAACTGTGTGGACTGTGTAGACTGGGAAACTGTGTGTTTTGAAACCTCAGCATAGATTATATGTGAAGATCATTTGTTTCTCCAATGGGCTCTTTAAACGTACACTAATCCTTTGTGTGTTTGCTCTCTCAGAGCGTGATGAGTGCGCCGGTGGACAGAGTCTTTGTGATGAAAGCGCCATCTGCACCAACACTATTCACGGCCACCTGTGCACCTGTAAACCGGGCTATGTGGGAAACGGCACCATCTGCAGAGGTAAAGTCTCAATCTTTACACTCCGGCCTTTTACCTGCCTCGTCTCTCACGCACACACACACAGGCCCGTGCAGTCTCAGCTGGCTGAGCGATGATGAGAATTGATTTTGCTTTGGCTTCTGCCTCTCCGTCCCCCTCATCCTTTCCTCTCCTGTAGAGCCTCATGTGCTCTGAGCTGATTGGAGGAAGAGATTCGTTCTCTCTTGCTCTCCTTTGCGAGGCAGTCACCTTGCCTGGCAGGCGCCGTTAGCTGAGGGAGCAGGAGAAAGCCGGTGTCTCTTATGTGGAGCCCAGTGAGAGATGAATCCATCTGCAGGCCTGAGGAGCTCCACACCTGCGGTTTTAGGGCGTGATGAGGCTTTAGGTTTCAAGCCCCCTAGTGGTTAGGGTACTTAAAGGAGGCACTGAGTTCAGGTCTGGGTCATTCCTCAGGATATTATTGTTTCATTGGTGTGTAACCAATTGTTAGTTAATACTTAGTATGCTATGATATATAGTATTTCAATATTCACACTAAGTTTATATGGTACATTGAATTTAGCTAATTTAATGTGGTGTATGTTAAATATATCTTTCTCACTTAAACTATATAGCAGCATAGTGCAGCATGTAACACTGTGTGACTTACAGCTTTATTCTGTGACATGAATTATATGTATTTTTAATTATATAATTATATATATAATTATAATTATATATTATATATCATTATCACAAAAGTAGACTTTTTTTGTAATTTCTTACAAGCCAAATTATAATAAATAGTTAAATTAGCTACCTAGTCATTAACTTGGCTAAGTTGGTTAAGCACCACTTATGGTGATATCACATGGTTTTAGATACTGAAAATATATAAACTTCACTTAAAATGAAATTCGCGGCTTAATTTGCTTTAAAATAGAGAATTTTAATTAAATTGACCGAAAAACCCTACGGAAATTCCTAAACGATACCGTGTGACGTCACTGGTGCACCACAGTGAACAGTGCCGCTGTACGACAGCATTATGACTGACTGGAACTGTAAATACTCCATCACTGGTTCTTCAGATTCTGATGATATTTCTGAATTTGAATTTGAAAGAGCTGTAATGTAGAAATAGACCACCATATCACTTAGTCCTGATACTTTTAGTCAAATCACACCCACAACAGCAGCTCACCCTGAGTGTAAACAGTATCTAGCTAAATAACCAACCAACATTATTCATGACAACAGCCTAGCAACCAGCTAAACTCAGATATCGAGGTACAGTTATTGTTGAAAATATAATCAAAGTGGAACTCTCACTCATACGACTCTATAGATCTTCATAATTTAGCTACGTTAGCTTAGCATAAACTGAACCACCGAACTTAGCAAGTAAAGCTAATGTTAGCAAAAATCAGCTAAAGCAGGCTCAGTAACTGAGCTAACCTAGATTACCTCCACATACACGGAGGCTCTTGATCGCTGGTTTGATCGCCTTACACACCTATACTGTTGGAACAGCGCTAGATTAAGATCCAGTCGTCGTGTAAGCCTACGTCCCATAGTGATAATCTTCAGGCGTGAAATGATCACTACAGATGACGGAATAAGAGGACGGTTCATTACAATGTTAACATAAATGCATCTTCCAGCGTGTTGTACACTGTCTACATCACACGCGTGACTTCTGCAGCAGTTTCCAAACAGTGGGCGGAGCTAAACAGACTTTTAGGCTGTATTTCTTGACTTTTAATAATCACAAGATCTCAAATTCCACTCTATTTATGTGTTGGACATTCTCATATTTGCTGGTGCTTAGCCTTTAAATAGCTTTACCTACAAGCTGGTTACACTCACCATAACCTCTGGAGGGCATAACCCACATATCTTGCACCCTCTAGTGGGCAGTGTTGGTGTCAATTTATGGGGTGTGTCTCAAAACCTAGTAAGGGTCTACATAGGCAGCATTTTATGTCATAGTATGTACTCTCGACATGTAGACTGTCCCAATTCTTACATACCTTAAACATACTGTCTACTGAGGAACCTTATTTAGACCTGATTTTAAGGAAGCATCAAACGCTTCCTCTGCCGCTAAAACAATCCCATGATGCAATCTTCGAGCAGTGAAGTGGTTTTAAAATGTGAGTTATTTTGATGTTTTAATGTGTTTCTAGTCATATAATCACACAAAACAGTATTTTATTAACAACTTTGTAACCAGTCTCAGACCATTTAGCAGTTTTATACTCGAGTCATTTGCATTTATGCTAGCTGATTTTTAAGCCTCGGGCTATTGTTTTGGATGCCGGCTGGTATCTTAGCAACCAGCTAAACCACGGGTCGCGTGCTGCAGTGGGGGGAACGAGCCGTGACGCAGTCTCTCTCTAACTAGAGCGTCTCAGTAATCTGTTTTATGAGGAGAGATGAGGAGAGAACATCTAGACAGCCTACTTAGACACTCACTAGGTTTGAGACACACCCATGGCCTAATACTTCGTTGTTAAGGGTTGTTTGAGTGAACAGTGGTTGCAGTAGTTGTATCTTGCTGCTTTGATTTGGCTACTAACTTTAGCTTTTAGCATTTTCACACTTGTTCTAAATACTTGAGTCCGTTCCAAGGAACAGCTCTGGGCTCATTATGACAAGTTTGCTTTCACAGACCTAAATTCCATTTGAACAGAGGACTAATTGCATGACTCCGTATGTCACTGTTCAGCATGTAGGTTTGGTGGGAGTGATCCCCAGACCACTGATTTCAGGAGGACAAGTGGATCGGGATCAGTTCTCTGGACCACCCCTGGGCTTGAAAACAGCTTTCACACCAGATGTTCCAAACTTGCAGAGAAAGCAGATCCAGAAAAAGACCCTTAAGTACAAATTAGGCAGTTAATGCTGTTTAGGCTTGCGCCCCTTAGTGGTTTGGCTAGAGTTTAAAGTTAAGTAGTCTACTTGTTTGCAGGAAATGGTAGCTAGCCAGTTTAAAGTGGCACCTTAATTGTTAATCATTTTAACCTGATTTATAAATGAAAATAAAAAAACAAACAAACATCAACTCTAAACTCCAGATGTTATAGATAAAAAGGTGTGTCAAACCTAAAGGAACAGATAAACAACACTAACAAAGCTGAGAAATCCACAGGTTTGGGCCGCAGTTATAGTTTTGCACCCCCTAGTGGTCCCAGTTATAGTTTTGCACCCCCTAGTGGTCACAGTTAGAGTTTTGTGCAGCCTGTTTGCAGTTGAAACTGACTTTTATTAGCTCGATTGGAAATCATGACAACAACGACTGACAGTTACAGTAACTCACAAGTCAAACTGTCTTGAAGACATAGCTTGAGTAATGATGCTAATGTGGCTAAGCTAGTGGATGGAAGCTAGTAGCCACAAATAACACCACCATTTGTTTTCTGCTGGTTTCTGTAATAGGCAGTGACTCTACACGCATCTAGTAACCATCTATGTGTTTGGCTAACACAAAGTTCTGGCTGGGGAGCCACAGGAAGCTCTAAACGGTGGCTCTGGAAGCTGCTGGATCTCAGTTCTGTAGATGGATGTTGTTGCCCTGTGGGGGGGTTTGGAGGAGATAGTGTTGGTCACTGAGCATCCTGAGAACGAGGGCAGTGAGCCGGAAGAGGCTCATTAGGAAGTCGTTAGGAAGGCCGCAGTGGGGGAAATAACACACTCCACAAATTACGAACGTTCAGTGTTAGGCTCTCCCGGAGCTTCTGTACAGGTTATACAGGACAGCACCAGAGAATTACACAAATTACACAGCCCATCTTCTGAGTCCAGCCTTACACTAATAATGCGGGACATAAAGAACAAACAATAACATCTCTACTCTCTCCGCCTCCTTTATCTCATCTCTTTCTCTCTTCTCTGTGCCTCCTATATCTAATTTCTCTGTCTCCTCTCTCTCTCTTATCTCTTTCTCTTATCTAAGTATCCTATCTCTTATACATCTCTCTTCTCTGTCTTCTATATCTCATCTCTTTCTCCCTTCTCTCTGCCTCCTATATCTCATCTCTTTCTCTCTTCTCTCTGCCTCCTATATCTCATCTCTCTTTCTCTCTTCTCTCTGCCTCCTATCTCATCTCTTTCTCTCTTCTCTCTGCCTCCTATAACTCATCTCTTTCTCTCTGCCTCCTATATCTCATCTCTTTCTCTCTTCTCTCTGCCTCCTATAACTCATCTCTTTCTCTCTGCCTCCTATATCTCATCTCTTTTTCTCTTATCTCTGCCTCCTATATCTCATCTCTTTCTCTCTTATCTCTGCCTCCTATATCTCATCTCTTTCTCTCTTATCTCTGCCTCCTATATCTCATCTCTTTCTCTCTTCTCTCTGCATCCTATATCTCATCTCTTTCTCTCTGTCTTCTATTTTCTCTGTCTCCTCTTTCTCTAATCTCAGTATCCTATCTCTTATCTATCTCTCTTCTCCGTCTCTCATCTCTCTTTCTCTCCTTCCTGTCATCCCTCTCTTATCTCTTTTCTCTCTCTGTCTCCTCTCTAATCTCTCTCTTCCTTATGTCTCTCACCTCTCTCACTCTCCTGTCCATCTCTTCTGTTTCCTCTTTCTCCCTGCTGTCTTTTGTCTCTTTCTCACTTCTGCTCTTCTCTCCTCTTTCTCCCCATTCTCTAGTCTCCATTCTCTTCATTTATTTTCTCTCCTTTCTTTTCTTGCCTTCTCTTCTCACCCTCCCTCTCACTATGTTCTCTCCCTTTTGTTTATTGCTTTCTTATTTATTTATATCTCTCCCTATCTCTCTGTCTTTCTCTATCTCTCTCTTTCTCCCTCTCTCTCCACCCCTCTCTCTCTCTTTCTCTCTCCCCCTCTCTGTCTTTCTCTATCTCTTTCTCCCTCTCTCTCTGTCTTTCTCCCCCTCTCTTTCTCTCTCTATCTCTTTTTCTTTCTACCTCTCTCTGTCTTTCTCCCCCTCTCTCTCTATCTCTCTACCTCTCTCTCTCTCTCTCTCTCTCCCCACCTCTCTCTCTCCCCCTCTATACCTCTTCCCCCCCTCTCTCTCTCTGCCCCCCTCTATCTCTCATCAGTTTCTAATGAATGAAACAGGGTGTAGAGGTCTGTGGAATCTATACTATTAATTGGTAGTGAAGACAGTGTGTCACTGTGTGTGGCAGAGAGAGAGAAAGGGAAAGAGAGAGTCCTGACTTTGTAGACTGAGTGTTGGAGGCCTGGCTGCAGGTTATCTTTGCGTCTGTAAAGGTATAGAGTGGACACACTAAACTCTCTAACATCTGATATTATATTAAGTTGGACTAGTCTGCAGTGAGAGTTTAGAATCTGTGCAGGTTTATCTACTTGTACTGAATTAATTCATATAAATCTACTGCAGGATTCTGGTGTCAGCAGTAAGAAGTGAGCTGTAAAGGTTAAAGGAGACTGATGTTGTACTACACAGATACCAATTACTAACAAATTAGAACACAGCACAGATCCTTCACTCTCACTGTGTTCACGCCGGTGAAATCTGTATGTTCTTCATCTCTGGTAATAGAGAACATGTCCCTTACACACACACACTCACACACACACACACACACACAGACTGTGACCATAAAACACACAACTCTTGTCTTGTGGTCTGTGTTTCAGGTTCCTTCAGACTCTGAGCTTCATTCAAAACCAACATAAAAACCAACGCTTATAAAACTTTAGAGGTGTGGCCGCTGTATGTGTGTGTGTGTGTTTGTGTGTATGTGTGTGTGTGTGTGTGTGTGTGTGTTGTACACTCTCTCTCTGCAATGCTGAGTGTAACAGATACACACATTAGAGTGGGTGGCAGGTGAACGCTGGGTCCAGGGAGAGTTCAATAGAATTTGCAAAAAGCCTGCAGGACAGTTTCTCTGCTGAATTGTCTCCAGCAGTGAAAGCACAAACGCACGAATCATTAACTTCCAGGAAAAACAAGGATAAACAACAACTGTAAAAAACAACAACTCTGATGTAACCACCATGAGCTCTTACATGACTTTTCCAACCTATTCACTTTATCAGATTTTTTAGATTTCTGTTTATAAACATACTTTAAACATCCACTTTATTACTACCCTGTATTTACACTTAGTGGCTACTTTACTAGAAACACATACCTTATACTTTCACTGACTGGCCACTTTATTAGAAACACCTACCTTATACTTTCACTGACTGGCCACTTTATTAGAAACACCTACCTTATACTTTCACTGACTGGCCACTTTATTAGAAACACCTACTTTGTACTTTCACTAACTGGCCACTTTATTAGAAACACCTACCCTGTACTTTCACTAACTGGTCACTTTATTAGAAACACCTACCTTCTACTTTCATTCGCTGGCCACTTTATTAGAAACACCCACCTTGTATTTTCACTAACTGGTCACTTTATTAGAAGCACCTACCTTCTACTTTCACTAACTGGCCACTTTATTAGAAACACCTACCTTGTACTTTCACTAACTGGTCACTTTATTAGAAACACCTGCCTTCTACTTTCATTGGCTGGCCACTTTATTAGAAACACCTACTTTGTATTTTCACTAACTGGCCACTTTATTAGAAACACCTACTTTGTACTTTCACTAACTGGTCACTTTATTAGAAACACCTACCTTGTACTTTCACTCACTGGCCACTTTATTAGAAACACCTACTTTGTACTTTCACTAACTGGCCACTTTATTAGAAACACCTACCTTGTACTTTCACTAACTGGTCACTTTATTAGAAACACCTACCTTCTACTTTCATTCGCTGGCCACTTTATTAGAAACACCCACCTTGTACTTTCACTCACTGGTCACTTTATTAGAAACACCTTCCTTGTACTTTCACCTACTGGCCACTTTATTAGAAACACCTACCTTGTACTTTCACTCACTGCCAACTTTATTAGAAACACCTACTGTGTACTTTCATTCACTGGCCACTTTATTAGAAACACCCACCTTGTACTTTCACTCACTGGCCACCTGATCAGAAACACCTACCTTGTACTTTCACTTACTGGCCACTTTATTAGAAACACCCACCTGGTACTTTCACTCGCTGCCAACTTTTTTAGAAACACCTACCGTGTACTTTCACTCACTGGCCACTTTATTAGAAACACCCACCTTGTACTTTCACTCACTGGCCACTTTATTAGAAACACCTACCTTGTACTTTCACTCACTGGCCACTTTATTAGAAACACCTACATTGTAGATTCAGTGATATCACTGCTCAGACTGAAGTAATGAAACATAAAGTTGATTCGCTTATACAGAAACATAAATATCTCCTTAAACGAATCACTTAAACTGAATGTCCACTTTGAGAGTTGTGTAAATGAAGGTGGGTCTTCAGTACCGTACTGTAAATACATATGCAGTACAGTTTTAGGTAGTGTGTAATGGGTGTGTGTGTGTGTGTGTGAGAGAGAGAGAGAGAGTGAGAGAGAGAAGTGTGATGTGGATTAAGGAAGAAACAGTGCAATTTCCCAGCACACAGCTGTTTCATGCTGAGGAATTGAGGGCAGCAGTGTAATTACATTTTCTCTCTCTCGCTCTCTCTCTCTCTCTCTCTCTCTCTCTCTTTCTGTCTGTCTCTATCTCAATCTTACTTCTTTGAATACCTTTTTCTTTTACTCTTTCTTTTCTTTGTATTTCTCCTGTCTTTCTCTTGCATTCTTTCTGTCTGTCTCTTACAGCTCTCTTTGTATTTCTGTTTTATTTTTCTCTTTTAGTCACCTCTTCTCTATCTATCTATCTATCTATCTATCTATCTATCTATCTATCTATCTATCTATCTATCTATCTATCTATCTATCTATGTATAGCTGTATTACTATCTATCTATCTGTCTATCTGTCTATCTATCTATCTATCTATCTATCTATCTATCTATCTATCTATCTATCTATCTATGTATAGCTGTATTACTATCTATCTATCTATCTATCTATCTATCTATCTATCTATCTATCTATCTATCTATGTATAGCTGTATTACTATCTATCTATCTATCTATCTATCTATCTATCTATCTATCTGTCTGTCTGTCTGTCTGTCTGTCTGTCTGTCTGTCTGTCTGTCTATCTATCTATCTATCTATCTATCTATGTATAGCTGTATTACTATCTATCTATCTATCTATCTATCTATCTATCTATCTATCTATCTATCTATCTATGTATAGCTGTATTACTATCTATCTATCTATCTATCTATCTATCTATCTATCTATCTATCTATCTATCTATCTATGTATAGCTGTATTACTATCTATCTATCTATCTATCTATCTATCTATCTATCTATCTATCTATCTATCTATGTATAGCTGTATTACTATCTATCTATCTATCTATCTATCTATCTATCTATCTATCTATCTATCTATCTATCTATGTATAGCTGTATTACTATCTATCTATCTATCTATCTATCTATCTATGTATAGCTGTATTACTATCTATCTATCTATCTATCTATCTATCTATCTATCTATCTATCTATCTATCTATCTATCTATCTATCTATCTTTCTATCTTTCTATCTATCTATCTATAGCTGTATTACTATCTATCTATCTATCTATCTATCTATCTATCTGTCTGTCTGTCTGTCTGTCTGTCTGTCTGTCTATCTATCTATCTATCTATCTATCTCTATCACAACAGAGAGCCTACTTCTGGGTGGATCATGCTGATATAACAGGATTTTGTAACTGTCATTAGCGCCACGTTAGCATATTCACCGGGCTTCAAATGCTGCTTCTCCAGTCCTGGTTCCTCTCTGTAGACAGGATGAAGGGAATTCCAGAAGTGTTTCAAATTGAACATGAAGGTTCTAACTTTTATATTTTTATTTTTGTAGAATAGAGTTACACACACAATGTGTTTCTCATACTGTACGTCAGTATTTTGGGTCTTTTAGCCCCACAATGAGCTCAGTGTGCTCTGATTGGTCAGCTCATCCACTTTGTTCTTAATGGTAGCAGCATCCCACCACAAGTTTCGCCCATACAGGGCAGTAAGGATTGTGTTACGTGATGACGTCACCTTGTGACAAAGAAAACGGCTGGAGTCCCAAGGAGGAGTTTCAGGCAGCAGGGGAAAAAGGCTTCTGTGGGAGAGAGTTTATGCCTCTGGCTTTGGGCTTTATAACTTATACTATACACAAAAAGCTTCAACAAGCCAACGGAAGGAGGAACAACCGGGGAAGTGTAACATAAACAAGTTTACCGTAAAACAAGGAGAACTGTGGGAGCTGTGGAGTAGATACAGCAGATGTTTTTACTAACAGACTTCTTTTATTCTCTCTCTTTCTGAGCAGTGGCAAGAATAAAATATTCTAAATATTTGACATATGGATGCAGACATTATTTCTGAAGCGCAATGCCTGCTGGGTAGAAGATGTCAAATGGTTGCAGCGCTAAACTTGACTGTGGTGTGAAGGAATGAATGTTAGTTACTAATCTAGCTTAAAGAAAACCATGTACATTGTGTTGTTGATGTTGTTTCAGTGAAAGGCAGTGTGAAGACTGATATTAGTCTAAACAGCTTCACAAACATAAACAAGGAGAATAGTTAGTGAAGCAGCGTGTGGACCAACACAGCTACCCAAAGACCCCCGCTCTGCTCTCCTCACTTCAGTCTGGATGAGTTTGAGTGGTTCAGTAGACCACCACTGGTGAGAGACTTGACGGAGGCTGTTGGTTTTAAGTGTAGACTTAAACACAATGCCACAGTTTCCCCACACAGGAAGTCCAAAAGCTCCAGATTATGGAGAACCGCGAGAAGAACCGTGAACGTGAACATGCACTGGACTGTCTCCTGAGAACGTTTATCGTTAGCGTCAGCTGCTTCTCCTCGTTTGTGGATCCTGAAGGTGAAAGTACAGTCTTAGTAGTGAACATACTACTCACTAATAAAGGAGTGTGAAGCTCAGAGACACTCCCGTTCAGTGTATCGAGCTGTTTACTGAGCGTGAATGTTTCCTGCTAGAAAGCGGAGCTCCTTTAACAGACACTCTCCTTCTCCGTCAACACCAACACACAGTCTCACAACAACTCCAGCACTGTGTCCACTCTCTCCTCCACCCTCTCTGTTCACCATTTACACTAACGTGGTGTGTGATGTCACCGCTGATGTCAGAAATGTTGTGTTTTAGCTCAAACTGTAAAGACTGAACAGTAGCATGTTTAGCTAGCTAGCTGTGCTCAAGCGCGAGGGCCGGTTACTGCAACCATTTGACGTCACTACCCGCTGATCACGTCAGTAGATACAACAATGGTGACCCACGTGCAGTGGATTTTATAGAAAATCAAATAAATCTGATACTTTTTATGATTTTTTACGACATGTCTTAATAATTTAGAGTCATTACACCATATTAAGAAGTGTCACCAGCTGGGGTTCCCTTTAAAGCCACAATAAAACCCCAGCAATATTGACCATTATTTATCATATTTGAGTTCAGTCAGTTGTGTTTGAGCTGCTTGTACTGCTGACCGGATGCTTCATTCACCCGGAAGTACAGCCAACGTTCAGATTGACAAACGCTCTGATTTGGCCTATAACATATATATAACTGATATAACGTCTGGATTGAAAGTTCAGAGTCTGCACTTTCCACACAGTTCCTCCACTCGTTTACTAAACTACGAGTCAGAAATAATTCATAAAAATGTGCAATCATCATCAGTAATATCTTCTAAGAGTCAGTTCGTACAAAGGTTATTAATTATAGAGCATTACTCTCTCTGTTCTTTGGCTCGTGAGATGTTCCGACATCGGCAACAGGCCTGAAGAGCTGAAACTCCTCCGGGAGTGTTTTATTTTTCTCCTGTGTTCTGAGATATTAGCTCGTTATAACCCATCAGAAGAAGATTAGCGAGGTTATGAAAGTGAAAGAGCCGAGCCCAATCGCACATCTTTTGTGGGGAGTTTAATCTAATTGGAATTCAGTCCCTCTGCAGAGCTGGATTGTCTAACAAAGACGTTTTAAAGAGAGAGGGTTTTAGCGCAGCTAAAGTGGGGTTTAAAGAACAAAGGCGCTATTGTATCCTTCTCCTGTGGGTGATGTTATTGACCCTGTCTGTAATTGGATGGCAGCGATCAGCGTGGCCGTGTTAGAACCTCGGTAGAGGTGTATTTAGTATCAGCCTGGCTGTGGAGTTCTTCCGCTCTTGCCGGTGTTCTGCAGGGTGAAGGTGGTAGGATTGGCCAGGTGGGATGGGGGGGGGATGTTTTTACAGATTTTGGACTTTGAACTTATGCTATATATGATTTTGGCCTTGTATAAGGTGCTAATCAAAAGTTTGGAGTTTGCTTTCATTAACATAGAATTAAAATCATTTTAATTTTAATTTTTAGGAAGAAAACATGATGATAAATAGTAATGATGGTAGGATATGGATGATGATGATGACGATAATGATGATAATAATTATAATACTAATTATAACAGTAAATGGTCCCATTCACAGAAAACAACACTGTATCATCATTTTTTTTATATATATTATCAAAATTTACAAAGAACTAACTGATAGAAATGGCCTAAAATTGCTTGGTTTTTTTTTTACTTTCAACATGGTTGAGAATGTTTTTCTAAGTTACCCCATTGTGGAGAAATCACATAACATTATAAGTAGCCTTTATTTGATCTGTTACGGTAATGCTAATAGCCGTTAACCCTAGATTAAGATATTCACTGGGCTTTAAATGATTTCAAATGTTGGGAGAATCTGATACCTGAACCAGTTTGTTGTTGAGTACATGTATTACCTGGTTCTCCAGGGATGAGGGGAAACCATTTAAAACTAAAGGTCTCAGAATCAAGGCTAGCTGCTCTGAGGTGACATCCAGTCTCTTTAACATGTTTTTCACTTCAGCAGAATCACCCTGAAGCACAGTGGAGCTCCAGATCCTGGTGGTATTAGTTTAAGATTTACTACAAGGGGGATCTATTACGCTCATTAAATGGTTAAAGGTTTTGTTTCAACAGCGAAAGGTTTTGAAATTCCATTACATAAAAATTGAATATATGTATTTTACATGTTTCTGTCTAAAGTTTTGGAGTTTTCATCCGGAGGCTGTAAGTTTGAATCTCATTAATGTCCTGCATCCAGCAAGACGGCAATTATCAGTGATTTTTTTTGTTATATTTTTTGTAATATCATAAAAATAATATTGTGTTGGGTCAAGATCGGGCGATATATCAGTCAGCCTCTAAAATAAGGCCTGGCTTTGTGCTCAGCTGGTGTCGTGGCCCCTCCTTACCCTGAGATGAGACAGACACCACTGGATTAATTGATTATTGGTCCGGAAACCAGCCTCCAGCCTAGCAACACAATGTTCAGGTGTGTTTCTGTGGATCTTCTCTGCTGAAGCCCAGCCGGTGGAGTTGGAGCTGATGCAGCACAGCTGTTGACGAGCCGCAGCCCGGAGCGAGCGTGATTGGAACAAGGCTGTCGGTGCGCTGAAATATTTATCTTGCTGAATCAGAGATATAGCGGCTCCTACAAATCAAAAGGTGGAGGGCTGCTGTTTTCATTGCCGCGGTACTGATGGATTCTGGGATACGTCTTTCAGAGGACCACCTGGACAATCAGATAACGATGGCTGCCGGCAGGGACCGCTGGAAATAACATTGCGCTAATAGTATAAAAAAAGTGCTGGAAGAGGCTAGTTCATATTTTCTGCTGCTCCTATACGACTCTGGGTTTTTGTACACAGTACATCTGGTTGCTGCAACTCTAAACAGTGAACTGAGTGCATTTCTGTTTCTTTTATAAAGAAATATACATTTAATCTTCTATTCGCTATAAGGACCCATATGTTTAGTTCAATGGCTATGTTAATAATCAGGTAATCCATTGATTACTAATAAAACTGATTATTTTCGAGAAAAAAAACAAAAGTGTTTACAGTGCCATACGTTTTATTACAGTATGTACTTGAAGGGTGTCTACATAACACATTCAGAACATTCGTAATGTTTAATTTAACATTCATACAAGTGTACACGTTTAACAAGTTATTAATATGGAGTACTAGTCATTTTATGATAAATTTAAGTCTATTAATATTTTTTCACTGCAGTTTTGAAAAAAAAAACGTGATTATGCCTGTAATTTTTTATTTCTGAGGAACTATAACAGCTCTTCAGAAATAATAAATGAAGACTTTTATTTTGAAAAATTTGTTTGAGGGTGGGGTTTTAGAGAGAACACTGAAGGTATAGGGTCATATTTGTTTGGGGGTGGGGCTTCAAAGAGAACACTGAAGGGAGGGGTTGAGTTTGTTTTGGGGGCGGGGCTTTAGAAGGAACACTGAAGGTAAGGGTCATATTTGTTTTGTGGGTGGGGCTTCAGATGGAACACTGAAGGGAGGGGTTAAGTTTCTTTAGGGGTGGGGCTTTAGAAGGTACACTGAAGGCAGGGGTCATATTTGTTTAGGGTGGGGCTTCAGAGAGAACACTGAAGGGAGGGGTTGAGTTTGTTTTGGGGGCGGGGCTTTAGAAGGAACACTGAAGGTAAGGGTCATATTTGTTTGAGGGCGGGGCTTTAGAAGGAACACTGAAGGTAAGGGTCATATTTGTTTGAGGGCGGGGCTTCAGAGGGAACACTGAGAAGGGTGTCAAATTTGTTTAGGGTGGGGCTTTAGAGGGAACGCTGAATGTAAGGGTCATATTTGTTTGGGGGCGGGGCTTCAGAGGGAACACTGAGAAGGGTGTCAAATTTGTTTAGGGTGGGGCTTCAGAGAGAACGCTGAATGTAAGGGTCATATTTGTTTGGGGGCGGGGCTTCAGAGGGAACACTGAGAAAGGTGTCAAATTTCTTTGGGGTGGGGCTTCAGAGGGAACACTGAAGGGAGGGGTCATATTTGTTTGAGGGCGGGGCTTCAGAGGGAACACTGAGAAGGATGTCAAATTTGTTTAGGGTGGGGCTTCAGAGAGAACACTGAAGGTAAGGGTCATATTTGTTTGAGGGTGGGGCTTCAGAGGGAACACTGAAGATAAGGGTCATATTTGTTTAGGGCGGGGCTTCAGAGGGAACACTGAAGGGAGGGGTCATACTCCATATTAACCTGTATAACGTTCGAATGTTCATTTAAACATTCATGAATAAATTATGAGGTGTTTGTCAGATGTTAATTAAGGTGTTATGTAGACGCACTTCAAGTGTTAATCTTTTTTTAACCTAAATTATCAAAACAATCCTCATGTGGTCATAATAAAAGTAACCCATATATAAAACCAGTACTTTACTGTAGGCTACTGTATTTAACGCTGCATGACACCTAGATTAGCTTGTCATGCTGACTGACATAACCCTACATAACAATTTATAAAAGATTCTCTCTAGAGCCATCATCTGTTATGAAGGCCACTCAAGCTAAATGATCAAAATTGGCAAACTTAAAAATAAGAAATATAACTCTACCTCAACAAGAGTCTTCTCAGCAGATTCATATTTACTTTCAGTCTGTGGAGAAGATTGTACGTCTGAGCTGCTGAGAGTATTTTCACCAAGAATATCTTTTTAAAACAGGCAGTTCAGAGAAAACCAGTCATTGTTGCTACAGACGGCAGTAAAAAGTCACGCTCTCACCAGAAGCTCTCAAACTGAGTAGTTCTTAAGGTGTGATCAAAGCTGCAGAGCCTGAGGTTGAAAGGCATTCAGTAGACGTCTGAAGTTGTGTCTTGATTCTGTAGCATCGAGCACATATTAGGAAGTCTGAGTCATGGCTGCTTTTCTCGATTAACAGAATGAACATTTTTAAAGATCCGTCACGTCCTGTATTAAGTTAAAATGTTTAAACGCTGATATGTTTTGCCACACTGACGTTTTTACCAGATCCTCTGAATTACGAGAGTGTTAAAGGGTTAATGTGCTAGATAACACTGAACACACTATACTGACGTTGTATGACCAACACAGGCAAAGATCACCCAACAGGACACGTAACATCTGTTCCACCTTAAATGTAGCAGCAGTTGAATTCAGGCGCCTGGACGTGAGCTTGCAGATGAATGTTACACTACTTAAGGTAGAATGTAAAATTTGAATAAGAAGCTAGCCTGTCAAATATTTTCTATTGTTTGGGGGCGGGGCTTCAGAGGGAACACTAAAGGGAGGGGTTGTATGTGTTTAGGGGCAGGTCTTCAGAAGGTACACTGAATAAAGGGATTATATTTGTTTGGGGGCGGGGCTTCAGAAGATGCACTGAAGGAAGGGATTGTATTTGTTTGGGGGCGGTGCTTAAAAGGGGAACACTGAAGGAAGGGATTGTATTTGTTTGGGGCGGGGCTTCAGAAGATGCACTGAAGGAAGGGATTGTATTTGTTTGGGGGCGGTGCTTAAAAGGGGAACACTGAAGGGAGGAATTGTATTTGTTTGGGGGCGGGGCTTCAGAAGGTGCACTGAAGGAAGGGATTGTATTTGTTTGGGGGCGGTGCTTAAAAGGGGAACACTGAAGGGAGGGGTTGTATTTGTTTGTGGGCGGGTTTTTGGAAGGAACACTGAAGGGAGGGGTTGTATTTGTTTAGGGGTGGGGTTTAAAGGAAACACTGAAGGGAGGGATTGTATTTGTTTGCGGGTGGGGTGTTAGAGGGAACAGTGAAGGGAGGGGTGGTATTTGTTTGCGGGTGGGGTTTTAGAGGGAACAATGAAGGGAGGGGTGGTATTTGTTTGTGGGCTGGTTTTTGGAAGGAACACTGAAGGGAGGGGTTGTATTTGTTTAGGGGTGGGGTTTAAAGGGAACACTGCAGGAAGGGATTATATTTGACTGAAGTGGGGTTTCAGAGGGAACACTGAAGGGAGGGGTCATATTTGGTTGATGGTGGGTCTTCAGAAGGAACACTGAAGGGAGGGGTGTATTTGTTTGGGGGCGGGTCTTCAAAAGGAACACTGAAGGGAGGGGTGGTATTTGTTTGGAGGCGGTGCTTCAAAAGGGAACACTGAAGGGAGGGATTGTATTTGTTTGGGGTGGAGTTTTAGAGGGAACAGTGAAGGGTGGGGTCATATACGTTTGGGGTGGGGTTTTAGAGGGAACACTGAAGGAAGGGGGTTGTATTTGTTTGGGGGTGGGTCTTTGGAAGGAACACTGAAGGGAGGGGTCATATTTTTTTGTGGTGGGTTTTCAGATGAAACACTGATGGGAGGAGTTGTATTTGTTTGGGGGCGGGGCTTTAGAGGGAACCCTGAAAGGAGGGGTCATATTTGTTTGGGGGGTTGGGTTTCAGAGGAAACATTTAAAGCAGGGGTTGTTTTTATTTGGGGGTATCTGTTGTATTTGTTTAGGGGGTCTGGCTTCGGGGGGAACACCTAAAGCAGGGGTTGTATTTATTTGGGGGTATCTGTTATATTTGTTTAGGGGGTCTGACTTCGGGGGGAACACTTAAAGCAGGGGTTGTATTTATTTGGGGGTATCTGTTATATTTGTTTAGGGCCTCAGACTCGGGGGAAACACTTAAAGCAGGGGTTGTATTTATTTGGGGGTATCTGTTATATTTGTTTAGGGGGTCTGGCTTCAGGGGGAACACCTAAAGCAGGGGTTGTATTTATTTGGGGGTATCCGTTATATTTGTTTATGGGCTCAGGCTCGGGGGAAACACTTAAAGCAGGGGTTGTATTTATTTGGGGGTATCCGTTATATTTGTTTAGGGGCTCAGGCTCGGGGGAAACACTTAAAGCAGGGGTTGTATTTATTTGGGGGTATCTGTTATATTTGTTTAGGGGGTCTGACTTCGGGGGGAACACTTAAAGCAGGGGTTGTATTTATTTGGGGGTATCTGTTATATTTGTTTAGGGGCTCAGGCTTGGGGGAAACACTTAAAGCAGGGGTTGTATTTATTTGGGGGTATCTGTTATATTTGTTTAGGGGGTCTGGCTTCAGGGGGAACACCTAAAGCAGGGGTTGTATTTATTTGGGGGTATCCGTTATATTTGTTTAGGGGCTCAGGCTCGGGGGAAACACTTAAAGCAGGGGTTGTATTTATTTGGGGGTATCTGTTATATTTGTTTAGGGGGTCTGACTTCGGGGGGAACACTTAAAGCAGGGGTTGTATTTATTTGGGGGTATCTGTTATATTTGTTTAGGGGGTCAGGCTTTAGGGGAACACCTAAAACAGGGGTTGTATTTGTTTGTCTGTTTTTAAGTTAGCAGTTAGCTCCAGTGTTAAAAACCCAGTTAACGAGAGTTAACAGTCTCATTCAGCTGCTGTATAGGGGAATGTCCTGATTATCATAAATTACTGATAAGTACAGATAAAAGGTTTATATTCTTGGTTTGAGTCTTTAAAGCCTGAAGCCAGTGCTCGTATGCTTCTGAAAGCCTCTGGACCATGACTGGTTTCTCTGTAGAAGCCTCAGAGGTAGGAAGCTGTGAGGGCGTGAGACAGCATCATTAATGCACTGAGGACCGGCCTGACAGAGGAAGAAAGAGGGAAAGAGTGTGAAAACAGCTGGTGTGTGAGGTGGATCCATCCAATGTGTGCCCATAAACACCATCAAACTGAACTGTCCATCTCACGATACACTGATCAGAGAGTCTTCGTTCACTATATGTGAACACCTAATAATTTCATTTTATTATTCAACATTATTTAACAGATCTGGTGTTGGACCATCCTGCGTTTGAAGACAGCTTTCTCACTCTCACTCGTACCTAGCATTTGCACTGTGGGCCGACAGTCCTCAGGGGCCGATGCTGTTTTTTTTATTTTTTTGTTTTTCTGGCACCGGCACACAATTTAGAGGGGGCGGCGGACTCGCCCATCTTCAATATAGACAGTGGACTGAACCAATCAGGATACAGGACGAAAGTGGCCCCACCCTTTATCTACGTGGTCCGCTGTGACTCCCGCTAGTTTCAGTGTTGAGAGTGTGTATTGGAGAGCCAACATAGAGAAACCGAAGCGGCAGAAAGGGGTGCGGAGAAGCTATGTGCGAAGAGATTTAAGAGTGTCGCTGTAGATGCAGAGTATCACTGTAGATGAAGAGTGTCTCTGTAGATGAAGAGTGTCACTGTTGATGAAGAGTGTATCTGTAGATGAAGAGTGTCACTGTAGATGAAGAGTATCACTGTAGATGAAGAGTGTCACTGTAGATGAAAAGTATCACTGTAGATGAAGAGTATCACTGTAGATGAAGAGTATCACTGTAGATGAAGAGTGTCACTGTAGATGAAGGTTGTCTCTGTAGATGAAGAGTATCACTGTAGATGAAGAGTATCTCTGTAAATGAAGAGTATCTCTGTAGATGAAGATTGTCTGTGTAGATGAAGAGCGTCACAGTAGATGAAGAGTATCACTGTAGATGAAGAGTATCTCTGTAGATGAAGAGTATCACTGTAAATGAAGAGTATCACTGTAAATGAAGAGTGTCACTGTAGATGAAGAGTATCTCTGTAGATGAAGAGTATCACTGTAGATGAAGAGTATCACTGTAGATGAAGAGTATCTCTGTAGATGAAGAGTATCACTGTAAATGAAGAGTGTCACTGTAGATGAAGAGTATCACTGTAGATGAAGAGTATCTCTGTAGATGAAGACTGTCTCTGTAGATGAAGAGTATCTCTGTAGATGAAGACTGTCTCTGTAGATGAAGACTGTCTCTGTAGATGAAGAGTGTCACTGTAGATGAAGACTGTCTCTGTAGATGAAGAGTGTCACTGTAGGTGAAGAGTATCACTGTAGGTGAAGAGTATCTCTGTAGATGAAGAGTGTCACTGTAGATGAAGAGTGTCACTGTAGATGAGGAGTGTCACTGTAGATGAAGACTGTCTCTGTAGATGAAGACTGTCTCTGTAGATGAAGAGTGTCACTGTAGATGAAGACTGTCTCTGTAGATGAAGAGTGTCACTGTAGGTGAAGAGTATCACTGTAGGTGAAGAGTATCTCTGTAGATGAAGAGTGTCACTGTAGATGAAGAGTGTCACTGTAGATGAAGAGTATCTCTGTAGATGAAGAGTATCACTGTAGATGAAGACTGTCTCTGTAGATGAAGACTGTCTCTGTAGATGAAGAGCGTCACTGTAAATGAAGAGTATCTCTGTAGATGAAGAGTGTCACTGTAGATGAAGAGTATCTCTGTAGATGAAGAGTATCACTGTAAATGAAGAGTGTCACTGTAGATGAAGAGTGTCACTGTAGATGAAGAGTATCTCTGTAGATGAAGAGTATCACTGTAGATGAAGAGTATCACTGTAGATGAAGAGTATCTCTGTAGATGAAGAGTATCACCGTAAATGAAGAGTGTCACTGTAGATAAAGAGTATCTCTGTAGATGAAGAGTATCACTGTAGATGAAGAGTATCTCTGTAGATGAAGACTGTCTCTAGATGAAGAGTATCTCTGTAGATGAAGACTGTCTCTGTAGATGAAGAGTATCACTGTAGATGAAGAGTATCACTGTAGATGAAGAGTATCTCTGTAGATGAAGAGTATCACTGTAGATGAAGAGTATCTCTGTAGATGAAGACTGTCTCTAGATGAAGAGTATCTCTGTAGATGAAGACTGTCTCTGTAGATGAAGAGTGTCACTGTAGATGAAGAGTGTCACTGTAGATGAAGACTGTCTCTGTAGATGAAGAGTGTCACTGTAGATGAAGACTGTCTCTGTAGATGAAGAGTGTCACTGTAGATGAAGAGTATCACTGTAGGTGAAGAGTATCTCTGTAGATGAAGAGTGTCTCTGTAGATGAAGAGTGTCACTGTTGATGAAGAGTGTATCTGTAGATGAAGAGTGTCACTGTAGATGAAGAGTGTCACTGTAGATGAAGAGTGTCACTGTTGATGAAGAGTGTATCTGTAGATGAAGAGTGTCACTGTAGATGAAGAGTATCACTGTAGATAAAGAGTATCTCTGTAGATGAAGAGTATCACTGTAGATGAAGACTGTCTCTGTAGATGAAGAGTATCTCTGTAGATGAAGACTGTCTCTGTAGATGAAGAGTATCTCTGTAGATGAAGACTGTCTCTGTAGATGAAGAGTGTCACTGTAGATGAAGAGTGTCACTGTAGATGAAGACTGTCTCTGTAGATGAAGAGTGTCACTGTAGATGAAGATTGTCTCTGTAGATGAAGAGTGTCACTGTAGGTGAAGAGTATCACTGTAGGTGAAGAGTGTCTCTGTAGATGAAGAGTGTATCTGTAGATGAAGAGTGTCACTGTTGATGAAGAGTGTATCTGTAGATGAAGAGTGTCACTGTAGATGAAGAGTATCACTGTAGATGAAGAGTGTCACTGTAGATAAAAAGTATCACTGTAGATGAAGAGTATCACAGTAGATGAAGAGTATCACTGTAGATGAAGAGTATCTCTGTAAATGAAGAGTATCTCTGTAGATGAAGATTGTCTGTGTAGATGAAGACCGTCACTGTAGATGAAGAGTATCTCTGTAGATGAAGAGTATCACTGTAGATGAAGAGTATCTCTGTAGATGAAGAGTATCACTGTAAATGAAGAGTATCACTGTAAATGAAGAGTGTCACTGTAGATGAAGAGTGTCTCTGTAGATGAAGAGTATCTCTGTAGATGAAGAGTATCACTGTAAATGAAGAGTGTCACTGTAGATGAAGAGTATCTCTGTAGATGAAGAGTATCACTGTAAATGAAGAGTGTCACTGTAGATGAAGAGTATCTCTGTAGATGAAGAGTATCACTGTAGATGAAGAGTATCTCTGTAGATGAAGACTGTCTCTGTAGATGAAGAGTATCTCTGTAGATGAAGACTGTCTCTGTAGATGAAGAGTGTCACTGTAGATGAAGAGTGTCACTGCAGATGAAGACTGTCTGTAGATGAAGAGTGTCACTGTAGATGAAGACTGTCTCTGTAGATGAAGAGTGTCACTGTAGGTGAAGAGTATCACTGTAGGTGAAGAGTATCTCTGTAGATGAAGAGTGTCTCTGTAGATGAAGAGTGTCACTGTTGATGAAGAGTGTATCTGTAGATGAAGAGTGTCACTGTAGATGAAGAGTATCACTGTAGATGAAGAGTGTCACTGTAGATGAAAAGTATCACTGTAGATGAAGAGTATCACTGTAGGTGAAGAGTATCACTGTAGATGAAGAGTGTCACTGTAGATGAAGGTTGTCTCTGTAGATGAAGAGTATCACTGTAGATGAAGAGTATCTCTGTAAATGAAGAGTATCACTGTAGATGAAGAGTATCTCTGTAGATGAAGAGTATCACTGTAAATGAAGAGTATCACTATAAATGAAGAGTGTCACTGTAGATGAAGAGTATCTCTGTAGATGAAGAGTATCACTGTAGATGAAGAGTATCACTGTAGATGAAGAGTATCTCTGTAGATGAAGAGTATCACTGTAAATGAAGAGTGTCACTGTAGATGAAGAGTATCTCTGTAGATGAAGAGTATCACTGTAGATGAAGAGTATCTCTGTAGATGAAGAGTATCTCTGTAGATGAAGACTGTCTCTGTAGATGAAGAGTATCTCTGTAGACGAAGACTGTCTCTGTAGATGAAGACTGTCTCTGTAGATGAAGAGTATCACTGTAGATGAAGACTGTCTCTGTAGATGAAGACTGTCTCTGTAGATGAAGAGTATCTCTGTAGATGAAGAGTATCGCTGAAGATGAAGAGTATCGCTGTAGATGAAGAGTATCGCTGTAGATGAAGAGTATCGCTGAAGATGAAGAGTATCGCTGTAGATGAAGAGTATCTCTGTAGATGAAGACTGTCTCTAGATGAAGAGTATCTCTGTAGATGAAGACTGTCTCTGTAGATGAAGACTGTCTCTGTAGATGAAGACTGTCTCTGTACATGAAGACTGTCTCTGTAGATGAAGAGTGTCACTGTAGATGAAGACTGTCTCTGTAGATGAAGAGTGTCACTGTAGGTGAAGAGTATCACTGTAGGTGAAGAGTATCACTGTAGGTGAAGAGTATCTCTGTAGATGAAGAGTGTCACTGTAGATGAAGAGTATCTCTGTAGATGAAGAGTATCACTGTAGATGAAGACTGTCTCTGTAGATGAAGACTGTCTCTGTAGATGAAGAGCGTCACTGTAAATGAAGAGTATCTCTGTAGATGAAGAGTGTCACTGTAGATGAAGAGTGTCACTGTAGATGAAGAGTATCTCTGTAGATGAAGAGTATCACTGTAGATGAAGACTGTCTCTGTAGATGAAGACTGTCTCTGTAGATGAAGAGTATCACTGTAGATGAAGACTGTCTCTGTAGATGAAGACTGTCTCTGTAGATGAAGAGTATCTCTGTAAATGAAGAGTATCTCTGTAGATGAAGAGTGTCACTGTAGATGAAGAGTATCTCTGTAGATGAAGAGTATCACTGTAGATGAAGACTGTCTCTGTAGATGAAGACTGTCTCTGTAGATGAAGAGTATCACTGTAGATGAAGACTGTCTCTGTAGATGAAGACTGTCTCTGTAGATGAAGAGTATCTCTGTAGATGAAGAGTATCGCTGAAGATGAAGAGTATCGCTGTAGATGAAGAGTATCGCTGAAGATGAAGAGTATCGCTGTAGATGAAGAGTATCGCTGAAGATGAAGAGTATCGCTGTAGATGAAGAGTATCTCTGTAGATGAAGACTGTCTCTAGATGAATAGTATCTCTGTAGATGAAGACTGTCTCTGTAGATGAAGACTGTCTCTGTAGATGAAGACTGTCTCTGTACATGAAGACTGTCTCTGTAGATGAAGAGTATCACTGCAGATGAAGACTGTCTCTGTAGGTGAAGAGTATCACTGTAGGTGAAGAGTATCACTGTAGGTGAAGAGTATCACTGTAGATGAAGAGTGTCACTGTAGATGAAGTGTATCACTGTAGATGAAGAGTGTCACTGTAGATGAAGAGTGTCTCTGTAGATGAAGAGTGTCACTGTAGATGAAGAGTATCACTGTAGATGAAGAGTATCTCTGTAGATGAAGAGTATCTCTGTAGATGAAGAGTGTCTCTGTAGATGAAGAGCGTCACTGTAAATGAAGACTGTCTCTGTAGATGAAGACTGTCTCTGTAGATGAAGAGTATCTCTGTAGATGAAGAGTATCGCTGAAGATGAAGAGTATCGCTGTAGATGAAGAGTATCGCTGTAGATGAAGAGTATCTCTGTAGATGAAGACTGTCTCTGTAGATGAAGACTGTCTCTGTAGATGAAGACTGTCTCTGTAGATGAAGAGTATCTCTGTAGATGAAGAGTATCGCTGTAGATGAAGAGTATCGCTGTAGATGAAGAGTATCACTGCAGATGAAGACTGTCTCTGTAGGTGAAGAGTATCACTGTAGGTGAAGAGTATCACTGTAGATGAAGAGTGTCACTGTAGGTGAAGAGTATCACTGTAGGTGAAGAGTATCACTGTAGATGAAGAGTGTCACTGTAGATGAAGAGTATCACTGTAGATGAAGAGTGTCACTGTAGATGAAGAGTATCACTGTAGATGAAGAGTGTCTCTGTAGATGAAGAGTGTCACTGTAGATGAAGAGTATCACTGTAGATGAAGAGTATCTCTGTAGATGAAGAGTGTCACTGTAGATGAAGAGTTAGGCAGTTTATAACATCTGTAAAATTAGTGAAATCTGCGTGTCTCATTGCAGAACCCAGACAAAGACATTAAACACTATTAATCTGATACACACTTCAGAGACGCCACACACTGAATACAGTGAGTATCAGTAAACAGCAGAGCTAGCACACACAGCTAACACAAAACAAACAACCCAGAACACCATACAGACCAGATCCGACCGGTACCAACAGAGCAGCAGCAGAAACAGCCAGAGAGCTAAAGAACCACAGCCAGAGTGATTGAGTTTATAGTTCTAGATAAGCAGATCTTCTCGGCTGTAGAAGACGTTCATTCTGCTGCTTAATATTCCACCTGGATTCACGCTCTGCTGTTCCTAGTAGAGATACTTTTCAGATGTGGATCTTCTGGAGCTGTATCAAGCGGTTTACTCCCACATATACCAACTTCTAATTTAGTTACAAATATTATACTGTTTCATATGAGCTTGTTAAAAATTTAATAAACCAGTTTAGACCATGTTTCATGACTTGCTTGTGCTATTAACTACAAGTAGACCTGCAGTGGCATATAGCCCCGCCCTCGATCGGTATCGGCCAATCACATTGAAAGGTGATTGGTGATCGGAATTGGCCTCAAAACCGCTGATCGGTCCATCTCTATTAAATGTACTTATTTGCTTTCCACAATGGTTATTTGATGGGTTTTTAAAGTAATGATTCACTGTAAATTTCTAATAAGGCAAAAAGTTATGTTTTTTTAATATAATGCTGTTATTATTTGATAATTATTATATGATAATAGTAAAATACATTCCTTTGCGGAATACTTGCATAAATTACTGAACGGCTGTGCTCCGCTAATTATAACGAGCTGGTCTAAGCCAAAAATGCCAGGGTCGATTTTTTGTCCCAGCCCTGGATTTAGGCGATTGAGTCTCTTGCTATAGAGAGCGGTGGAAGGAGATCATCAGCTGGACGTAGTTGGCTCTTGTTCTTATCGGCTTGGTGTGTCTTGGCCTTCTGAGTCTCTCCCCAGTTCAGAAACAGCTCTGGTGCTCCACATTTACTAAAAATAAAGAGAAGTTTTCTGTGAGTGGCGTCCAAACTTTCAACTGGAACTAGAGAGTGACAGACTTATCTCTGTTCTCTAGAGACCGACAGTAGACATGGAGAAGATGAGAAATGCTCAGATTGTGCGGCGTTCATGCACACATGGCCCATTTTTCTCTCCGTCTCTGTCTCAGTGAGCGCCACATGCGTGTAATTATGATCACACTACTCTCGTCTCTCCAACTACTGTCATTTCCCAAAGGAGAATTATCCATTTAGAGATCAGCAGTGTTACTGATGAAAGCTCCATACACCAGTTTGGGAAGTTTGTTTGGAATTTTTTATATATATATATATATATATATATATATATATATATATATATATATATATATATATATATATATATATATATATATCTAAAACGTTTGACTGGTAGTGTACTAAAACGTTTGACTGGTAGTGTACTAAAACGTTTGGCTAATAGTGTATCTAAAACGTTTGGCTGGTAGTGTATCTAAAACGTTTGGCTGGTAGTGTACTAAAACGTTTGACTGGTAGTGTATCTAAAACGTTTGGCTGGTAGTGTACTAAAACGTTTGGCTAATAGTGTATCTAAAACGTTTGGCTGGTAGTGTACTAAAACGTCTGGCTGGTAGTGATCTAAAACGTTTGACTGGTAGTGTACTAAAACGTTTGACTGGTAGTGATCTAAAACGTCTGGCTGGTAGTGTACTAAAACATTTGACTGGTTGTGTATCTAAAACGTTTGACTGGTAGTGTATCTAAAACGTCTGGCTGGTAGTGATCTAAAACGTTTGACTGGTAGTGTATCTAAAACGTTTGGCTGGTAGTGATCTAAAACGTTTGACTGGTAGTGTATCTAAAACGTTTGGCTGGTAATGTATCTAAAACGTTTGACTGGTAGTGTATCTAAAACGTTTGACTGGTAGTGATCTAAAACGTCTGGCTGGTAGTGTATCTAAAACGTTTGACTGGTAGTGATCTAAAACGTCTGGCTGGTAGTGTACTAAAACATTTGACTGGTAGTGTATCTAAAACGTTTGACTGGTAGTGTATCTAAAACGTTTGACTGGTAGTGTATCTAAAACGTTTGACTGGTAGTGTATCTAAAACGTCTGGCTGGTAGTGATCTAAAACGTTTGACTGGTAGTGTATCTAAAACGTTTGGCTGGTAGTGATCTAAAACGTTTGACTGGTAGTGTATCTAAAACGTTTGGCTGGTAATGTATCTAAAACGTTTGACTGGTAGTGTATCTAAAACGTCTGACTGGTAGTGATCTAAAACGTCTGGCTGGTAGTGTATCTAAAACGTTTGACTGGTAGTGATCTAAAACGTTTGACTGGTAGTGTACTAAAACATTTGACTGGTTGTGTATCTAAAACGTTTGACTGGTAGTGTATCTAAAACTTTTGGCTGGTAGTGTACTAAAACGTTTGACTGGTAGTGATCTAAAACATCTGGCTGGTAGTGTACTAAAACGTTTGGCTAATAGTGTATCTGAAACGTTTGACTGGTAGTGTATCTAAAACGTTTGACTGGTAGTGATCTAAAACGTTTGACTGGTAGTGTATCTAAAACGTTTGACTGGTAGTGTACTAAAACGTTTGACTGGTAGTGTATCTAAAACGTTTGACTGGTAGTGTATCTAAAACATTTGACTGGTAGTGTACTAAAACGTTTGACTGGTAGTATATCTAAAATGTTTGGCTGGTAGTGTACTAAAACGTTTGACTGGTAGTGTATCTAAAACGTTTGACTGGTAGTGTACTAAAACGTTTGACTGGTAGTGTATCTAAAACGTTTGACTGGTAGTGTATCTAAAACGTTTGACTGGTAGTGTATCTAAAACGTTTGACTGGTAGTGTACTAAAACGTTTGACTGGTAGTGTATCTAAAACGTTTGACTGGTAGTGTACTAAAACGTTTGACTGGTAGTGTACTAAAACGTTTGACTGGTAGTGTATCTAAAACGTTTGACTGGTAGTGTATCTAAAACGTTTGACTGGTAGTGTACTAAAACGTTTGACTGGTAGTGTATCTAAAACGTTTGACTGGTAGTGTATCTAAAACGTTTGACTGGTAGTGTACTAAAACGTTTGACTGGTAGTGATCTAAAACGTTTGACTGGTAGTGATCTAAAACGTTTGACTGGTAGTGTACTAAAACGTTTGACTGGTAGTGATCTAAAACGTTTGACTGGTAGTGTATCTAAAACGTTTGACTGGTAGTGTACTAAAACGTTTGACTGGTAGTGATCTAAAACGTTTGACTGGTAGTGTACTAAAACGTTTGACTGGTAGTGATCTAAAACGTTTGGCTGGTAGTGTATCTAAAACGTTTGACTGGTAGTGTATCTAAAACGTTTGACTGGTAGTGATCTAAAACGTTTGACTGGTAGTGTACTAAAACGTTTGACTGGTAGTGTACTAAAACGTTTGGCTGGTAGTGTATCTAAAACGTTTGGCTGGTAGTGTATCTAAAACGTTTGACTGGTAGTGTATCTAAAACGTTTGACTGGTAGTGATCTAAAACGTTTGGCTGGTAGTGTATCTAAAACGTTTGACTGGTAGTGATCTAAAACGTTTGGCTGGTAGTGATCTAAAACGTTTGACTGGTAGTGATCTAAAACGTTTGGCTGGTAGTGATCTAAAACGTTTGGCTGGTAGTGATCTAAAACGTTTGACTGGTAGTGTATCTAAAACGTTTGACTGGTAGTGTATCTAAAACGTTTGACTGGTAGTGTATCTAAAACGTTTGGCTGGTAGTGTATCTAAAACGTTTGGCTGGTAGTGATCTAAAACGTTTGACTGGTAGTGATCTAAAACGTTTGGCTGGTAGTGATCTAAAACGTTTGACTGAATTCCTAAAATACTGAATAAAAGGTATACAAACACATTTGAATTGAGGGGGTGGTAAAGAAATATTTTGCAATTTCTTTATGTACAATAAGCATTAAAATCTGTTCATCTGAGCTTGAAGGAGACGTACCAGTGGTGCAGTATTTAAAAAATACTGTTGACAATTAATTAATACAAGGATTTGATCTATGTGCTTGTGGCACAGGTTATTATAAAAGCAGTAAATGTAGTCATATTGCCCACCTCTAGTCTTAAACCTGCACTGTGTATGTTTTTGTATTAAATAACACAAATGAATATGACAAGTCGGTCATGGCCTGGTGCGATATCTCAGACCGGATTATGACTGACACTTCTTTTACATCGTATAATTCCACCTCATTTTGGATCAGTAGGCTGCGCTGTGAAGTTTTAAGATCTACCATTAAGCCCAATTGGCTCTCCTCAGCCAGGCTGACTGTAAATGTCCTACTGGTAATGGATTAGGAGGATAAATGGCCATTTTCTCTAGGAAAGTCTCAGAGCCTGAATTGATCCTGGTGTTGAAAGGCTATTGAATGCTCTGCTGTCTGTCTTCAGTTTGCTGAAACAGGACAATGAAGTAGTGTTGTAGTTCTTGTCTCCAGGTCAATGGGACTTGGCCTTGTCTCGATCTAGGGGTTGGTGGGTTGGAAGTTTCTTTTCTTGAGGCCTCCAAATGAGATGCATCTGCTTGAGAAAACTGAAAATTCATCCGTTCATCCGTTATTTTTTACTTTATCCTGCTAGTTGGGGTCTTGGGTGCGGGGGCTGGATAAACCTATCCAGACAACAGCGTCCTGTGGGCAGTATCCTGTGACCACTGATGAAGCACTAAAGGAACACAGACTGTGCAGCAATAGATGACCTACTCTCTCTGGCAGTAGGAGTGTCCAGTAGAGTGGACAGTGAGGTGGACACAGAGTGTTAAAAAACTGCAGCAACACTGCTGTGTCTGATCCACTTGTACCAGCACAACACACACTAACACACCACCACCACGTCAGTGTCACTGCAGTGCTGAGAATTACCCACCACCCAATTATCTGCTCTGTGGGGGTCCTAACCATAATGTATACAGAGAATACAGTCTGTAATAGTAAGTCTGTAAGGCAGTGTAGTAGATACAAGAAGGTGGTTTTAATGTCATGGCTGATATATATATAATGGCAAGCCGTTTAGAAAATAATTATATAAATAATGACTGAAAACTCTGAATATATGGAATGAAACTTGAAAATATAAAATGAAACTCTGAATATATGGAATGAAACTTGAAAATATAAAATGAAAGTCTGAATATATGGAATGAAACTTTAGAATATGAATTGAAACTTGAGAATATGGAATGAAAGTCTGAATATATTGAATACAACTTAAGAAAATATGGAATGAAAGTCTATATCTATAGAATAAAACTTGAGAATATGGAATAAAACTTGAGAATATGGATTGAAACTTAAGAATATAGAATAAAAGTCTGAATATATAGAATGAAACTTGAGAATATGGAATTCCATATTCTCAAGTTTCATTGCATGTATTCAGACTTTCATTCTATATTCTCAAGTTTCATTCCACATATTCAGTCATGTTTTCAGTCACTATATATAATTGTTTCCTAAATGGCTTGCCATCATACATATATATATATATATAGAGAGAGAGAGCGAGAGAGAGAGAGAGAATATATTCTGATATATATATATATATATATATATATATATATATATATATATATATATATATATATATATTGTCGCTGTCCACTGAAAAAACTTGTATCCTAATATATGCCTTCATGATGAACAGACCAATAGAAATGCTCCAAAATAGCTTGGAAAAAATTCTTGTTCCAGTACCTTCCATTGAAATTAAAGTATGTTTTAGTCTCTCCTGTAAAGTTTTTCATTGGACAGCGATGATATATAGGAAAACCTACAGGATGAGGCAAAATCAAGTAAATTATTTATATACATGTATATAATTGCCATCATTTTGCCTCATCCTGTATGTATTTCTCCACCACGGATGAGTTTTAATTCATAACCATTTAATGTAGTAACTTTCTGTGAGGGAGCTTTTAGAAGTGGACGTCTACCGCAAGGCTTTGTCTCAGTCTTGTCTCTGTCTTCACTACTGAAATATGTAATACTTCACATCCTGTGTCATAAATCATATCAGTGCATTTTAGTAGTATAATGCAACTAAGGTTTAAGATGACAGAAACAATTTAAACTTCTAAGCATTAAACTCATAGTTCATGTATTTTCGGCGTTGAATTGTTTAAATTGTTTCCTGTGAAGCCCACAAAGACCCCTTTAAAATATTTGGTGTGTTCAGTCCTCTATTCAGGGTCTTGTAGGCTTAAATGATGCTGGTGAACAAAAAGCTTGGAGATTTACCATCTAACATTTATAATCTGGGGTGCTTTGTGTCCGGCAGAGCGAAACACTGCCCTTTACTCTGTACCACAGAAATACTGATGAAGCTCAGCATGTTCTGAATGCCCAAGTGCATGTACGAAGCGGAGGAACGAAAAGACGCATTAAACTCCCTCTCTCTGCTCAAACATGCTGCGAATACTAAAACCAGTGTTTACTGCACTTTAAGCTGCTCCGTATGTCTTTTTGGGCTCGGCTAGTAGTTCTGAACGCATTAACAGATATGAACCGTCTTACCAGTGAAACATCAGTAGTACTGAGACTTCTGCAAGATTGTGACTTTTAGCAAGACTAACAACTTCAGACATGCTGTTTGAAACTTTCAGCATCATTAAACAGTTAAAAGTCATTCAGAGTGGTTTGGTGTGAAATGCTCTGTTTTAGGGAAACTAGAGTTAAATTTGTTAAAATTGTTTATAGTGGTACTGATGGGAACCAGACGCCCATCTTTAAAAGCTCCCTCACAGAAAGTTATTACATTAAATGGTTATGACTTAAAACACATTGTGGTGGAGGAATACATGCAAGATGAGGCCAAATAAAGTATATATATATATATATATATATATATATATATATATATATATATATATATATATATATATATATATACACACCAATCAGCCATAACATATAACATTAGAACCACCTCCTTGTATCTACACACACTATTACCTCCCTTTACAATACTTTGTAGTAGTTTGATATTATTTGGCTGGTGGGTCATTCTTAGCACTGCAGTGACACTGACTTGGTGGTGGTGGTGTTTTAGTGTGTGTTGTGCTGGTACGAGTGGATCAGACACAGCAGTCCACTCACTGTCCACTACTCTATTAGACACGCCTACTTAGTCAATAGTGGGTCCATAGTGTAGATGTAAGCTCAACAGGTGCTACACGGTTTGTGTTCCTCTAGCTCAGTGCTCACAGGACGCTGCTCACAGGACGCTGCCCACAGGACGCTGTTGCCTGGATGCTGCTGGTTCTCAGTCCAGCAGTGACATCGAGGTGTTTAAACACTCCAGCAGCACTGCTGTGTCTGATCCACTCACACCAGCACGACACACACTAACACAACACCACTAAAGTCAGTGTCACTGCAGTGCTGAGAATGATCCAGCTCCCTAATAGTCCGGTGGGGGTCCTGACCATTAAAGAATAGAGTGAAAGGGGATAAACAATGTATTAAGATAAACAGATGGACTACAATCTGTAAGTGTAGAACTACAAAGTGCTCCTATATGGTCAGTGGAGCTGATAATGTATACATATATACACTACCACTCAAAAGTTTAGGATCACTTTAGAATTTAATTTCATGCCATTTTCATGCAATTTTCATGCAATTCACAAACAATGTTGTCCATTTCTCAATAAATGTAAGTCTATCAGATGATTTTTAAAGAATAAAAATGTTTGTATTAAAGTCTATTTTTGTATAGAGGCTTATTTTGCATATAGTCTATTATCAGCAATTCTCAATCCTCTGTCTAAATCTCCTGGTACGGCCGCCAATCCAAGTTAAGGATGTTATTGGACTAATTGGTTGTTAGGACACTCTTGATCAATTGTGATGCACAGCTGAAAAACATTCTACTAATAAGTGAGTATAAAAGGGAGAACAACATTCTAGGTTAGTTTAGTATCTGAAGCATCAGCAGTTGATGGCTTGCTGACCGACTCACAATGACCAGAAAGAAACAACTTTCTTTAGAGACCCGTCAGTCCATTGTTGTGTTAAGGAAGAAGATACTCCATTGAAAACATGAACATTTCACTGTGATCCCAAACTTTTGAGTGGTAGTGTGTATATATATATATATATATATATATATATATATATATATATATATATATATAAAATATATAGACATGGTGACCCCTGGTTTTCATCACCAACAATGTAAAGAAATCTGAGTCTCTACAATCTACTAGCACACCAATCCCACCAAACTACTCAGAATGACTGTGTTTACATCTCCAACACTGAATTATTGAGAAATGTGAGAAAAAAAAAGATGTGAAAAGTTGAGTTATTACCAACATAACACTCTCACATGCGCATGCACCCATTTGCTGCCAGTGATGCGGTTAATAGAATTTACTTTCCACAGCAGTTTAGTGGGAGAAGGATAATTAATCACTAAAGTCATTACAGATGATTATAACCAGTAATATAAGGCATTTTATATACTGTGTGTTATTTATTTAAAGCCTGGACGTTTTAACATTGTCATATTAGCACTTTACCAACTCGTCGCCATGTTTATCTCATCTTTTCTAGCAAATACGAGAAAGCTCGGCGCCAATCCACACCTTCGATCCACAGTGGATCTTAATGAGCTTTTAATTGAGAGACTAAAGAAAACATTACTCAGTTTTCGGTGTCTGCTCAGTGAGTATTACATTAAAGCCAGCTTAAAGATGTCTCTCGTGTCCTCTTCAATGAAGTTTCATTCAAATGTACTGTTTATTGTTTGTTGCTCTTCAGAGACGCTCGGATAAATAACGTTCATTAAACTGATCCATCTTAAAGCCACAGTTTGGCAGTAAATCTGATTGATCTGGTTCCCTTCTCCATTCCAGAGGTAGTCAGTCTTGCAGCTACGAGGCTAATGTAGCGGTAAGTAACAATAGCTTAGGTTCATCAATTAGTGCTGGCCGTAAACCAGGAAGAGTTCAGTAGTGATTTGTAAGTATTGCTCTTATTTCATTGTTTAAGTTTTGGTTGGAAAAGTTAAACAATGTAGATTAAAATCTTGAACTCCTGACAGAAATGTATCTTGATGGACACAGCAGAGGCCTAGCCTCAAGACCCACCAACACATACCCTGCCACTCAAATTGGAATTGTTTTGGTAGAATTCAAAATGATTATGCAATATGATTATAGCCTCATATATCTAATCATATATATAGGGGGATACTGAGGCGTTCTCAGACCAGCCAAGAGATATAATCCCTCCAGCATGTCCTAGGTCTTACCCAGACACCTAGGTCTCCTCCCTGTCAGACATGTCCGGAACACCTCCACAGGGAGGCATCCAGGAGGCATCCTAACCAGATGCCCAACCATCTCAACTGGTTCCTCTCGACATGGAGGAGTAGCGGCTTGACTCGGCTGTATAATCGAGCTCCTCACCCTGTCTTTGACGGTGAGACCTGACACCCCATGGAAGAAACTCATTTTGGCAGATTGTATCCGCGATCTTGAACTTTCAGTCACTTCCCAAAGCTCATGACCACAGGTAAGAGTAGAAACATAGATTGTGAAGTACAGACCAGTACAGAGCCCGCATTACTGTAGACGCTGTACCAATCCACCTGTCAACCTCCTGCTCCATCCTTCTCTCACTCATGAACAACACTTGAGGCAGGAGATCATTTCCAACCTGGAGAGGGCACGCCACTCTTTTCCGACTGAGGATATATATATATATATATATGTGTGTGTGTGTGTGTGATCGGTGATGGGCCGATATTTCTCTAATTTAGCCGATCCCGAGTGCCGATCAATGGCGTTGAACAAATAAGCCGAATTTCTGTATTTCCAGCTAGCATTTTGTTGAGACCCCTCCCTGCAATTCCTTAGACTGACTAAAGTGGCGCGCCTGGTGAGAACAGTTTGCGTTCACGGCATGTGCTGACCGGAGAAAGCATGTCGTCTGTCTGGCAGTGTTTTACCGTATGTGACTCAGACTCATCTACATTTAATGATAGCAGTTTTTTGTGTAAAATAACAGAGTCTGCGTTTAATGACTGCAGTTTTTACTGCATTTATCTAGCTAGATTTTTTCATTTTAAATTAAGAGTCCAAATGTAATGATTACAGTATTGGGGATATTTGTTTGATTTACTTTGTTTATTTACTGCTAATTTTGTTACAAATATTATGCTGTTTCACAAAACCTCGTTAAAAATGGTAATAAACCAGTTTAGACCATGTTTCATGACTTGCTTGTGCTAATAACTACATGTAGCCCTGCCGTGGCATATAGCCCCGCCCTTGATCGGTATCGGCCAATCGCGCTGAAAGGTGATTGGCGATCGGAATCAGCCTCAAAAATGCTGATTAGTCTATCTCTAATATATATATATATATATATATATATATATATATATATATATATATATATATATATATATATATATATGTATATGTATATATAGCCAATCGAATCACTTATTTTTTCAACCTTTCAATCAATGCACAGCAAATGTTGCTATCCACCATTGCCTCAAGCCTTCAGTTTATTATCAGCATGCTAGAGTTTGAATGTGAAGCTCCGTTTTTCATTTGTCCAATACATTATGTACATTTCTGCCCATCCAGATCTTAAAAAAGTGTTTGCGGGTTTGATGATTATGTTTAGGGTTTTACATTTGCTATGATGTCTGTATTTTTAGTTGTTAGTCTGATACCATACTGAATGAACTTAAATACTTAGAAGTAAGTAGTTGTTAGTGTTAATGAGTGCAATATACCTTAACAGTTAAATCATTCAAATCTTGCTGATTTCAAATGATGTGTTTCAGTTTAGCTCTACATTAGTTAGATTGGATGGAGCAGAGTGGGTTTTGTTCCACATCTCCTCAACACATTTGTAAGTTAAGCATGTTTCATAGTTTTGATCCTCGCCTGACTTTTTGAAGCTATCTTTGTAGCACCATGATAGCAAGAGTCACATCTAAGGAGCTCATGTAGTTTTCTTGGCTGGTTGATTGAGCTGTAGTTGAAGGTCCTCTAAAGTCAGATCTTCTGCTTTGGTGACTTATAATGTACAAAAACACTCCATGCTGTGTGAATTGCAGCCAGAGTATTCACAGTCATTTTTTTTTACTCCAGTAAAAGTGTAAAAGTACACTTTTTAAAAAAAAAGTACACTATTTTTAAATCCTAGTATCTATACTTCTACCTGAGTAATGACTGTGAATACTTTTGACACCTTTGATTGCAGCCTATAAGTAACAGCTTAGTCCTAACATACTGTTAAGATATTCTGCAAATGTTTAAATAAAAATTCTTTAAATGAGCTTTGGCATCAGTGGCTTGGACTGAAGGCCCAGCTAATAAAGAAGCAAAAATCTTTTTAAATCCTATCAATGGGCTGAGAAGTATGGTTTGAAGGAATGAAAGAGATGTTAAAAAGCTTGACGGCCAGTAAGCAAATGACTTGTACGCCACCATTACAGCTGAATCCTTTATTATCGCTGTACATGCCGCTTGTCACGATGTTCATTTTTCAAGTGTGATAACTAATTAGATTTGTTTTTCCAATTATTTCAAGTCTGATAGTTCTGGGGCAGGACTGATCTGATGTGTTACATTACAGGACAGATTGCTGGATCAGCACAAATGACTAAACACCAGCCAGTGATAATTAGCCTGAATCTTCATCCAGAAGACTTGATTTTAGATCGTTTGCTCATGTCTAGAGCCCTGAAGGTTTCCATAATTGGATCGCCAGGGATCTTCCTTGTGAAAGTGATTCAGTGAAACGATTCTTCAACGATTTCTTCTTAAAGTAAACTGTAGCACAGTGGCAACAGTATCTTTACAGTTCTGTGTAGTATCAGTTTAAATCATACAGCCTTCTTTACTCTGTGCAACTCATAATAATAATAATAGATACTCTGAAGCACAGTGCAGTATGTAAACATTAGAAGTACAAGGGGTTAGGGGTGGGGCTTCAGAGATAATGGTAAACGGTGGAGCTATATTTGGGGGTGGGACCTTGAGGGGAACATTGAAGAGAGTAGGTCTATTTGGGGTGTGAAAGGAGGGTCTGTATTGGTTTGGGGGTGTGACTTTAGAGGGGACACTGAAAGGAGGGTCTGTATTGGTTTGGGGTGTGGCTTTGGAGGAAACACTGAAAGGAGGGTCTGTATTGGTTTGGGGGTGTGACTTTAGAGGGGACACTGAAAGGAGGGTCTGTATTGGTTGGGGGTGTGGCTTTGGAGGAAACACTGAAAGGAGGGTCTGTATTGGTTTGGGGGTTGGAGGTGTGGCTTTGGATGGGGACACTGAAAGGAAGAGCTGTATTGGTTTGGAAGTTGGGGCTGTGGCTTTGGAGGGACCACTGAAAGGAGGAGCTGTATTAGTTTGGGGTGGAGCTTTGGAGGGAACACTGAAAGGAGGAGCTGTATTAGTTTGGGGTGGAGCTTTGGAGGGAACACTGAAAGGAGGGTCTGTATTGGTTTGGGAGTTGGGGGTGTGGCTTTGGAGGGGACACTAAAAGAAAGGGCTGTATTGGTTTGGGGGTGTAGCTTTGGAGGAAACACTGAAAGAAGGGGCTGTATTGGATTGGGAGTTGGGGGTGTGGCTTTACAGGGAACACTGAAAGAAGGGGCTGTGTTGGTTTTGGGGGTTTGGCTTTGGAGGGAATACTGAAAGGAAGAGCTGTATTGGTTTGGGAGTTGTGGGTGTGGCTTTGGAGGGAACACTGAATGGAGGGTCTGTATTGGTTTGGAGGTTGGAGGTGTGGCTTTGGAGAGGACACTAAAAGAAGGGGCTGTATTGGATTGGGAGTTGAGGGTGTGACTTTGGAAGAAACACTGAAAGGAAGGGCTGTATTGGATTGGGGGTGTGGCTTTGGAGGAAACACTGAAAAGAGGGTCTGTATTGGTTTAGGGGTTGGAGGTGTGGCCTTGGAGGGAACACTGAAAGGAAGGGCTGTATTGATTTGGGAGTTGGGGGTGTGGCTTTGGAGGAAACACTAAAAGGAGGGGCTGTATTGGTTTGGGAGTTGGGGGTGTGGCTTTGGAGGGAACACTGAAAGGAAGGGCTGTATTGCATTGGGAGTTGGGGCTGTGGCTTTGGAGGGACCACTGAAAGGAAGGGCTGTATTGGTTTGGGAGTTGGGGGTGTGACTTTGGAGGGTACACTGAAAGGAAGGGCTGTATTGGTTTGGGAGTTGGGGGTGTGGCTTGGGAGGGAACACTAAAAGAAAGGGCTGTATTGGTTTGGGGGTGTAGCTTTGGAGGAAACACTGAAAGAAGGGGCTGTATTGGATTGGGGGTGTAGCTTTGGAGGAAACACTGAAAGAAGGGGCTGTATTGGATTGGGAGTTGGGGTGTGGCTTTACAGGGAACACTGAAAGAAGGGGCTGTGTTGGTTTTGGGGGTTTGGCTTTGGAGGGAACACTGAATGGAGGGTCTGTATTGGTTTGGGAGTTGGGGGTGTGGCTTTGGAGAGGACACTAAAAGAAGGGGCTGTATTGGATTGGGAGTTGGAGGTGTTTGGAGGTTGGAGGTGTGGCTTGGAGGTTGGAGGTTGGAGGTGTGGCTTTGGAGAGGACACTAAAAGAAGGGGCTGTATTGGATTGGGAGTTGAGGGTGTGACTTTGGAGGAAACACTGAAAGGAAGGGCTGTATTGGATTGGGGGGTGTGGCTTTGGAGGAAACACTGAAAGGAGGGTCTGTAATGGTTTGGGGGTTGGAGGTGTGGCCTTGGAGGTTGGAGGTTGGAGGTGTGGCTTTGGAGAGGACACTAAAAGAAGGGGCTGTATTGGATTGGGAGTTGAGGGTGTGACTTTGGAGGAAACACTGAAAGCAAGGGCTGTATTGGTTTGGGGGGTGTGGCTTTGGAGGAAACACTGAAAGGAGAGGCTGTATTAGTTTGTGGGGTGTGGCTTTGGAGGAAACACTGAAAGGAGGGGCTGTATTAGTTTGTGGGGTGTGGCTTTGGAGGGGACACTGAAAGGAAGAGCTGTATTGGTTTGGGAGTTGGGGGTGTGGCTTTGGAGGAAACACTGAAAGGAAGAGCTGTATTGGTTTGGGAGTTGGGGGTGTGGCTTTGGAGGAAACACTGAAAGGAGGGGCTGTATTGGTTTGGGAGTTGGGGGTGTGGCTTTGGAGGGAACACTGAAAGGAAGGGCTGTATTGGATTGGGAGTTGGGGGTGTGGCTTTGGAAGAAACAATGAAAGGAAGGGCTGTATTGGTTTGGGAGATGGGGGTGTGGCTTTGGAAGAAACACTGAAAGGAAGGGCTGTATTGGTTTGGGAGATGGGGGTGTGGCTTTTGAGGGGTATATTGGGTTATATATATCTTTTACAATAACACAATGTCTCTTGTCACATTAGTTTTGATTTGTAGAAATAATGTCAGTAATATGTTTTTTAATGTAAAGTTTTATACGTCATTGTGAATAATAAACTACAGACTGTTAGATTTTATGTGCTATTGCAGCTTTTTTAGTCATTTTTATCCAGCATGTGGCAGCAAATGTTCATTTTACGGTGTTTCCCCCCGGTGGGCTTAATCATGTACCTTATCAAATGAGGCATTAATATTAAAGTGTAATTTTCAGTGTAATAACTATTCATCCAGATTTGATCAATATAAAAGAGGACAGGACACAAGGTAGAGTCCCCTCTGAGTGGTGGTGGGGGGGGGTGGTTGGTGCTGAATCCTCTCCTCGGGGCCTGCATGTGAAATATTCCGCAGTGCGACCATTAGCCTGCCAGTAATAAAGCGATAATTATAGAAGCAGCTAAATTGAGTCAATATAACTGTAATTAATTTCAATGTGTGCAGTTTATTAGTACAGAAGCAATCAGGCTCCTAATTAAGACCTCGTAGAAAGCCTTCTAAGAGCGAAACCAGACAAATTAATGGCACTAATGGCTTTTGGCTTTTCGCTGTGCATTTAAAGTATTCTCACACGTGGTTTCAGATCCGTCTGGTTAGGTTAGAAATCGGACTCGCTGATTAGAATCAGAATCTGGATTACTGGCTAAGTGAAATTTCTCTGTGAAATTCAAACGGAGGTTAGATGTCCCTCCATATTGTTAACGAGATGGGCTTTAATTTATGTTCAAGAAAGATTAAGCTGACTTAACTTCAGAGGTCAGTATTATTATTATTATTGTTGTTGTTATTTTTTTAAATACATCTTCTGATGCTTCCAAGAACATCACTTAATATCTTGCCCAGAAGTAATTATGGTTGTTTGCAAAGATATTAATGGGTCTGGTTAAATGTTGCTGTTGATTTTCTAAGTATAAGAAAGTGAACACATCCTCTATAGAGTTTACTGTTTATGTGCTGAATTTAATAAATATATTAGAAAAAATAAAGCATGCAATTAGTTTGTGAGTATGTGTTGGCCATGTGATGGACTGGTGACCTGTCCATGGTGTACCCTGCCTTCGCCCGATAACCCTGGGATTGGCTCCAGCCCTTCCATGACCCCATCTAGCGGGATAAAGTGGAAAATAATGGATGGGTGGATGGATGAAAGCATGCAATTATTATTATTATAATAATAATAAATATTATTATTATTGTTGTTGTTGTTTTCTCCCAGTACGTTCAACTGATAGGCACTGTGCTCTAAAATTGACGAAAAGTCATATTTAAAGCTACAATATGTGATTTTGGAATGTTTAAACCTATGACTGTTACACATAATAATAATAATAATAATAATAATAATAATAATGAAGAAGAAGAAGAATGCTAATTCCAACAACTAGTGAATTTAACCACTGCAGCTCAAAAATCTTAATGTTTTTAAATATAGTATTGCACAAATACTGCTTCAGTACTGACACTGATACTGCCACTCAAATAGAGAGTATGTTGATATTAACTAAACTCTGGCAGAGTCTCACGCTCAGGGATGTAGCACAAGTGGAATGACTTGAGAAATTCAGATAAACTGAAACAACATTCAGCCCCGTTTTAGCCAAAGCATGCTATCACCACAGAATTATCTACACACTGTTCAGTTCTGTTTTTAACTATTTTAAACATTAATGATAGTTTACATTTATTTAAACATTCACTCTCTCTCTCTCTCTCTCTCTATATATATATATATATATATATATATATATATATATATATATATATATATATATATATATATAAATATATATATATATATATATATATATATATATATATATATATATATATATATATATCTGTAGAAGATGAAGTATCAACACAAGATTTTTACTCAAGTAAAAGTTATGTAAGGGGGGAAAAATGCCATTAAGGCCATCAATAACCTTTACTGGAATGTAAATGTACATGAATGAAAACAAGCTGAAATGAAATAGGAGTAATAAGACTATGTTTAAAATGTAAGGAGTAGAAAGTACAGATAATAGAGTGTAAATGTAAGGAGTAGAAAGTACTGATAATGGAGTGTAAATGTAAGGAGTAGAAAGTACTGATGCAAGGAGTAGAAAGTACTGATAATGGAGTGTAAATGTAAGGAGTAGAAAGTACTGATAATGGAGTGTAAATGTAAGGAGTAGAAAGTACTGATACTGGAGTGTAAATGTAAGGAGTAGAAAGTACTGATAATGGAGTGTAAATGTAAGGAGTAGAAAGTACAGATAATGGAGTGTAAATGTAAGGAGTAGAAGTAAAAAGTAAAAATAATTACTCCAGTAAAGTATAAATAACCAAAATCTCTACTTAAGTAAGGTAACAAAGTATTTGTAGGTAAAATAAAATCAGCACCAGCGTCAGCATCGTTACTCTGTATCGGTCTGTACTTAAGGATCAGTTATCGTATCAGAAGGGATAAGTGGTATCTCCAATAGTTGACAGCTCAGTTATGTCCATAGGTGGAAATTCTAGTGTGTTTTGCATGAAATGTATCAATAAATAAACTAACAGTGGTCACCAGTCACAGGCCTGGGTTCATTTTTAAATTTATAAGGATGTTTATCACATTTACCGCTGAAGTGGTTTAGACTGCAGTGTTTAGTACATGTAGAATAAACCAGACTGTTATCTTCGCTGCGCCTTTAAGACTGATATATGTAAATGACTTCTTATCTGATTGGCTGCTTTGTATTGGCTCTTATTTAGAAAGCTGAAATGCTCCATATAACTTAAGTGTGAGTGGGTGGGGCTAAACTGCTGTATGTAAATATATGTAAATGTTTGGCTTTGTCATATCACAAAACCAACTCATTGAAAATGGGCTGTTATTTTGCAGCTTAGTTTCATGTTTACATGCTACATCAGACTCTTTTATTCATATAAAAAAGCGCTTCAGTGGATTAAACGCACATATTGTGTGGGCTGACAATAAATCTTCTCCTAATCTGCTTAATCTTTCAGGCCGCTCCACAGCGGGGGGATGTAAAGTGCTTGAGCGCTGGCTTTATTAGGAACACATTTATTATTTTTGGCCTTTTTGCTGTACTTCTATTAGATTTCGTGCTTTGAGTTTGCTTGTGGGACTGCCACCCGCCGCGCCAGCGACATGTGATTTAAATTGTTTTAGTCGGTGTAATTTGTTACAGTCTAGCAGAACACAGTGCTACATTTATAACCCCCGCTCTAACACAGTCTCCTGTTCAGGTCTGGCCTTTTAAAACCCTTAGAAGTCTCACTTATCACTGATTATTACTGACGAGGCTGAACCCGGCCTGGAATTATCCCTCCCCCTCCGCTTTTCTCTTTCCAGCGCCTGGCCGCTTGAGGAGCCTGTCTGTCTACAATACGGGACGTGAATAAACCTGCCAATCAGTGCGAATTCAAAATACGTTTCAAATGAAGTCTCTTAAGTAGGCCGAACTCCTAAACTTGAAAGGCTCAGTACATGTGGGCTGGCTGCACAGGCCATCAGTGAGCTATAACTGGGATTCTGTACTGCCTTTAAACTCACCAGGAGCACCAACAATGGCAGATAGAGTGTTTAGCTGATTTTATGTCTCTGGGTTTGTTTTAGGTTGTACAAAACGAAGCAGCCAGACACTGTTTTTAAATTCTTTCTTCAATGTGAATCAGATAAAGCTATGTAGACTCGTCCTCACAGTGAACAGACAGTAGACAGTGGCTTTTGCTTGACTGGTCAGTTGAAACCAGCTCATGTATGCACCACTCTCCATCCCACAGTCCTTCATGCACTTTGATAATGAATGGAACTGAAAGACTCACAAACAGTGGAGGCATACTGTAATATTCCTTTAATTAATTTACATTTACATTACATTGTTGTGATATACGATGGCATACGGCCAGAAAGTGCTTTAAAGATAAAAAGAAAGCAGTGTGTTTCTCAACACACAGCAAGAGAAGACCACCCAACCTTTACATATAATAACAGTGATGTGTGCTGTAGGGGTCACCAGTAATAAACCTTACAGCAGAATGATATATAGAGTCTAAAGGTTTCAATGTGGCTGCAGACGCATGTCTGTACATCACATCACCATAAGGTGGGATTGGAAAGTTGATGAATAAGAAACTGACTTCAGCCTCATAGTATTAAAATAAGTATAAGGTGTAATAATCCCACCAGCGATTCAGCTCTACACAGCAGAATCTGACGATATATTCGATTTCTGACAGTAGATCCACCCTTAATCTTACACACTGTTTCTGTAAGGAGGTTATTTGCTGTATGAGTGATATACAGCAAAAAAGTTTGTTTATATTAGCTTATATGTTTAAACCAAGTGTGTCCACTGCAGTAGAAGCAAGTTGTTTTCTGTTTTTACTGCTGTAGCTGTTAATATTGATGTTACTGGCAACAGGTTTTATTATTTAGCTGCAAATTATATTTTATTTAATTATATATTATTAAATTATTATGCTCATGTTTACATCCACTGCAACTAGAGCTCAGTTTGACCACAGAGATATGCCAAAGACATGATATCTGAAATGAGGTGCATGAAAGTGAGTTTCTGGAAAACAAAATGTTTATTATCGTAACGTAAGACTTAAATCAAGTACGTAACTTTTTATGCATTTGCATGAAATGAGAGTATGACCTCTTGAAATATACTGTATATATATATATATATATATATATATATATATATATATATATATATATATATATATATATATATATATATATATACACACAATAGCAGCTAAAACAACAGCAGCTGCCATTTACATTGTGTATTTATAAATTCACAATGAATGGACCAATAGAAGTGCTCCAAAATAGCTTGGAAAGAATTCTGGTTCCATTGACTTCCATTGTTTTTGTCCTCTCCTGTAAAGTTGCCATTTTTGAGGTATTTGTTTTTGTTTGGACAGCAACCATATACATAATATATACAGTATATAATAATTAATATATACAGTAAATAATAATTTTCAGAAGCACTTGTAATCAAAACTATAATAACAAACAATAACATTAATATAAGGATATAATAATAAACAAAATAAAAACTTTTTAATGTAAGAAATATACACTGATTTTCATTATTTCCAAAATAAACAAATAGTTGTAACAATCAAAGGCACCAAAGAAAAACGTCAGAAAACATTACATAATCTGTATTATATCGTCGCTGTCCAATGAAAAACAAGTATCTCCAAAATTGCAACTTTACAGGAGAGACCAAAAACATACTTTACTTTCAATGGAGGTCAAATGAAGCAGAATTATCTCCAAGCTTCTATTATATTTTATATTCTATTTCTATTGGTTTGTTCATCATAAAATTTTCACACAATGTTAATGCCCGCTGGTGTGTTCAAATGATGTAGAAAATTTAAAATTGATGGAGATTATTAATTACACATTACATACATTTTATACACTGTCATAAACAACAATAACTTTGTTTGGGTTATCCCGATTTTTTAATTTTTGAAAAACCAATAAAATACATTATTATCTCCTGATTTATAGACTCTCATCTGCTATCACTCCTAGATACATGTTAAATTCTACTTTTAACTAAATAAATAAGTTTGTTTTTGTTTGTATTTTATTATGGTAATGTTGTTTATAGTATAAACAGACTTATTTTCTACACTGCATCCAAACATCCGGATTACTGGACCTCAAACTTTATCTCAGAATGTAGAAACAAATGTCATCTTTTGTCTTTTACCTGTCACAAAATTAACTTTCTATAAGAACCTACATACAAAAACATCTCTGAAATAAAAACACAGGATCAGTCAGAAACAGTGATTTGCTCTCGGAGGCAGGGAGTGTTTATCTTACCAGCTGCCGTGTGTGTTTGTTTATAACACAGTGAAAAACGAACAGTTCTATTAAACGATCTTCCAGTACACAGAGTTCTGTAGGAGCACACACAAGCGAGAGTGGTGATGCACCTGCTTCTACAGAGCCACAGTACCTGGGGGGGGAGAAAATGTCCAGTACACTGGACATGTGGAATGAGGAGGAATCTAATTCACTCCTTCATTATGTTCCCCGTTCAAAATCACACTATTTTTCACACCATGTCTCTCACTGTCCATTACTGTTTGAGAAAATGTGCTCTGTATGTGAGAGCGCGAGGAGCGCCGCGTCGGCTGTAATCACGGCACTCGGCCTGCGTGGAGAGAGAACCGGGAGAAAGCAGGTTGTCCGGCCCTGAGATCTAATAGGCGGCGCTATATTTCCCATCAGCCCTCGGTAACTCTCAGTAACACACAGGTCTGAAATCTAGTCGTCCCTGCAGACAATTCCTCATTTCACACTCCATCTCCACAGCTGACTGTCTGCACACGCTCAGAAACGAAGACTTCTGCAGGGTTCTGTAGCAGGGTGCAGTAGAACCGTGGTTCTCAGTCTGAGTTCCACTGCTCTGAGCACTACTGTTTTCAATAGTGACACTAATAACTTAAACAAATGCTCTTTAACAGTAAAACGTTCTGGTCAAGGCGAGTCAAGCTTATCCGAGTAAGTGTTTTTACAACAATGTTGTCGCAAAGCAGCTTTATAGACGTTTGAAAACATGTAAACATGAAGTCACAGCATGTATCCCACTGTGAGCAAGCCAGAGGCGGCGGTGGCGAGGAAGACCTCCCTCAAGACTAGAGGTAGAAACTAGGGCTGGGTGATATATCGAGTTTTTAAGAGATATCGATATATTTTTATATGCGATATAAGATGAGACAATATCATTGATATCGATATATTCTGTTACGCTGCAGTTACCTCTCTCTCTCACAGTTTGTCTCAACTTTACACTGCCCACCTCTCTTCCTCACAAAACTCACCCCTCCCCCACCGCTTCACGTGTAAACGCAGGCAGCGACAGTATGGAGACGAATACAGACACGACAGAAGCTATTGAAGAATTCAAAACTGGCTATTTTTTTGTATTTGAATTATGTGTATGTATTGGAATTATGTGTATGTATTGGAATTAGGTGTATGTATTGGAATTGTGTGTATGTATTGGAATTACGTGTATGTATTTGAATTACGTGTATGTATTGGAACTAGGTGTATGTAATGGAATTAGATGTATGTATTGGAGTTAGGTGTATGTATTGGAATTAGGTGTATGTATTGGAATTAGGTGTATGGATTGGAATTGGGTGTATGTATTGGAGTTAGGTGTATGTATTGGAGTTAGGTGTATGTATTGGAATTAGGTGTATGGATTGGAATTGGGTGTATGTATTGGAGTTAGGTGTATGTATTGGAGTTAGGTGTATGTATTGGAATTAGGTGTATGGATTGGAATTGGGTGTATGTATTGGAGTTAGGTGTATGTATTGGAATTACGTGTATGTATTGGAATTACGTGTATGTATTTGAATTACGTGTATGCATTGGAACTAGGTGTATGTAATGGAATTAGATGTATGTATTGGAGTTAGGTGTATATATTGGAGTTAGGTGTATGTACTGGAATTAGGTGAATGTATTGTAATTAGGTGTATGTATTGTAATTATAGGTTTTTATTGGAATTAGGTGTATGTATTGGAATTGGGTGTATGTATTGGAATTATAGGTTTGTATTGGAATTAGGTGTATGTATTGTAATCGGGTGTATGTATTGGAATTAGGTGTATGTATTGGAATTATAGTTTTGTATTGGAATTAGGTGTATGTATTGGAATTGAGTGTATCTATTGTAATTAGGTGTATGTATTGTAATTATAGGTTTGTATTGGAATTTTGTGTATGTATGAATTGGAATTAGGTGTATGTATTGGAATTAGGTGTATGTTTTGAAATTAGGCTATTGAAATTAGGTGTTTGTATTGGAATTAGGTGTATGTATTGGAATTGGGTGTATGTATTGAAATTAGGTGTATGTATTGGAATTAGGTGTATGTATTGGAATTGGGTGTATGTATTGGAATTAGGTGTATGTATTGGAATTGGGTGTATGTATTGGAATTAGGTGTATGTATTGGAATTAGGTGTATGTATTGGAATTGGGTGTATGTATTGAAATTAGGTGTATGTATTGGAATTACATGTATGTATTGGAATTAGGTGTATGTATTGGAATTGGGTGTATGTATTGAAATTAGGTGTTTGTATTGGAATTAGGTGTATGTATTGGAATTGGGTGTATGTATTGAAATTAGGTGTATGTAATGGAATTGGCTGTATGTATTGGAATTAGGTGTATGTATTGGAATTAGGTGTATGTATTGGAATTATAGGTTTGTATTGGAATTAGGTGTATGTACTGTAATCGGGTGTATGTATTGGAATTAGGTGTATGTATTGGAATTATAGTTTTGTATTGAAATTAGGTGTATGTATTGGAATTATAGTTTTGTATTGCAATTAGGTGTATGTATTGGAATTGAGTGTATCTATTGTAATTAGGTGTATGTATTGTAATTATAGGTTTGTATTGGAATTATGTGTATGTATGAATTGGAATTAGGTGTATGTATTGGAATTAGGCTATTGGAATTAGATGTATGTATTGGAGTTGGGTGTATGTATTGGAATTAGGTGTATGTATTGGAATTAGGTGTATGTATTGAAATTAGGCTATTGAAATTAGGTGTTTGTATTGGAATTAGGTGTATGTATTGGAATTAGGCTATTGGAATTAGATGTTTGTATTGGAGTTGGGTGTATGTATTGGAATTAGGTGTATGTATTGGAATTAGGTGTATGTATTGAAATTAGGCTATTGAAATTAGGTGTTTGTATTGGAATTAGGTGTATGTATTGAAATTAGGCTATTGGAATTAGATGTATGTATTGGAGTTAGGTGTATGTATTGGAATTAGGTGTATGTATTGGAATTAGGTGTATGTATTGGAATTACATGTATGAATTGGAATTACATGTATGTATTGGAATTACATGTATGTATTGGAATTAGGTGTATGTATTGGAATTACATGTATGAATTGGAATTAGGTGTATGTACTGGAATTAGGTGTATGTATTGGAATTAGGTGTATGTATTGGAATTACATGTATGAATGGGAATTACATGTATGTATTGGAATTAGGTGTATGTATTGGAATTACATGTATGAATTGGAATTACATGTATGTATTGGAATTAGGTGTATGTATTGGAATTACATGTATGAATTGGAATTACATGTATGTATTGGAATCACATGTGTATATTGGAATTAGGTGTATGTATTGGAATTACATGTATGAATTGGAATTAGGTCTATGTATTGGAATTAGGTGTATGTATTGGAATTAGGTGCATGTATTGGAATTACGTGTATGTATTGGAATTAGGTATATGTATTGGAATTAGGTATATGAATTGGAATTAGGTGTATGTGCTTTGAATTAGATTTGTATATGAGCTAGAGGTCAGATTCACTTTGTTTGGCTTGTTCTTTTTTTTTTTGTTTAGCATCTCACCTCGAAGGAGATGCAATCTTATTTACATATCTAATTGATTTCAGTGAAACATGCAAATGAGATTCGGGCGGCCTCTGTGAAGCTTTTACCCTAATTGAGTTTTCTCTGATTCTTAGTCTTTAATTGAAACTCTTTGTTTTCTGAATATCTCAGCACAGTAGCAACGTTGGGATGACGCTGCGAGTTCAGCGCACCTGGACGGGAGCGCTAATGCTTTCCTAATTAAAGAGTTCATTCACACACATACAAATAAGATTCACCAGTTGGAGCTGAAATTAACCCGACACTGACCGAAACCATCACAAGTGATGGTACGTAGTATCCAAGACATGTTTGGTGTCTAAGGTTGCCTTCTTTAGTTCTTCATATGCAGTTAGCATCATGCTAATTGTTGAGTATAAGCTCCCCTTACCTGTTAGCTTAGTTAGTACTTCATTAAGATAAATCAAGATTGCTGCTGAAGGAACTGAACACATTCATACAATGTCTGGGGCATCCAGGAAAAATCTGGAACTACACTTTGCTCTTCAAACTGGAGCTCAAGATCTGATCTACTTCTTTCACTTTGTATTATATTTATGATTATTTACATCTGTTCTAATGATATCTAGTGTTCTTGCTGGTGAAAATATACTTATTGATATGACAACGGTTTTTAAACAATCAGCTGAGGTGACCAAATCTTTTGCACAGTAGTGTATGTTGATTTTCCACCAACACATAAACCAAAAATGAACAATGTTTTGGAATAATCAGACCTATTGCAACCTGTGGTTAAAAAAAAAATGCTTAAAAACGGATACATGTTGCCCTGTGTACATCCCCCCCACACGAATTTCACTGGATCCTTTGAATTATGGGGTCATCTAGCGGTTATGTGAATAATGCTGCATACGGGCTACAAGCAAGCTCTGAAATAATGCCTGCTTGAAGGTAAGCTACTCGAACCGCAGCCTAAAACTCTGCCAGAGCCTCTAAACTCCCACACTGGACAAACCCCGCTTGTCTGTTTGGGGTATTTTGGTGAGGTCAGTCTTATGATGTTGGTTCAGTGTGCAGCAGCCGTAGCTTAAATGCACACGTCAGCTACTTCAGGACCTCGTGATTAAGGGCGTTTTCACACCTGTAGTTAGTTTCACTGGTCCAGATCAGTTAATGAGTGTGTACTTGGAGCGTTTCCTCCTCGTTAATTTTGTTTTCACAGGCAAAAACCGAAACGCCCCAAAATGCGCCCAACAAACCACGTGAGCACGTTGTCTCCTCTGATTGGTCAGAGCTATCTGGCGTGCGAGCAAGAAAGTAAACACAGGGAGAAGATCCGGTTTTCCCAAACTATTACACATTTCTTGTAGAGCGTAGCACGGAGCAGCGGCAGAGACAGCATCTGTTCATAGCTGTAATAATAATCTAATAATATACCAAACTACAGTCCACCTGCAGACCACCCAGCTCACTCCAAACATCAAGTAGACCACGTTCCTCACTGCTAGTCCAAGAGAAACCTCGCTTCATTGTCCTCGCCCTGTTAGCTGCTACAGTTCTCCAGTTCTCTGTTTACGCCATCTGCCGCATCCCATAATGCAAAGCACACCTGGCTGCAGGAGATATTTAGATCAAACTTGTGGAGTACACCTAATACTTGGGTTGGATCGAGGTCGGATCATGTTCTCACCACAAACGAACCGCTCCAGAGTTAGTTTGGAGCCGGACCGAGACCACCTCCTCTTGAGGGTCTGGATGTGGTTGTTTTGGTCCGCACCCGAGTGAGATTACTGTTTTCACACCTGCCAAAACGAACCGCACCAAGAGTGCTAACGAACCAGAGTCTGTTTTAACCGGACTAACTAGTGCTGGTGTGAAAACGCCCTTAGAGCATCTGCCAGTAGCTTCGACCTGGAGTTGCATGACTGCAGAACAACATGTGTTGAAACTGTATGTTTATTTCTTTTTCTTTTTTTTTTCTCAGCGTTCTGTGAAGAAGGCTGTCGCAGCGGAGGAACATGCGTGTCCCCCAACACCTGTGTGTGTCCATCAGGCTTTACAGGACGCCTCTGTGAGACAGGTAAGCTGTGGAAGACATCAGCCTCGGGCCTGTTCAGCTCCACTACACTCACCTGTTCTTATCTGTCTGCCTGTCTGTATTAAACCTTCATTACACCTGTCTGGAGCTCCTACCTGGGTGTGTTCGCTACACCGCCTCCACCTAAAATCCGTCTCTGCTCTCTTAAGAGAGGACACAAACCTGTCTCAGTGTTGACAGCACCGTCCACAGTGTTTCTAGACTGTACTGCATCATTTAGATTCATCATTCATATCAATGTGTTTACATTTACTGTTGAACTTGTTGAACCTGTTTGGTTATCCAGTAAACCCCATGTACTGAAAAGCTCGGGTAGAGATGGATAGAGAGAAGACAGTGATAGGTGGAACCCGTGAGGATGCTTGCTGGGAACACTTTGAGACAGCCAGATTTGGACACTGGAGGTCAGTAGTCTACCCAAACTGTTTCCACAAATAGAGACCAAAATCAATATATAAGTAAATATTCATCTATTTACCACAAATGACCACAGAAACCACAGAAGCATGGACTGTGTTGCTTCCTTTAAGCCCATCTTTGGTCATCCTGTACAGACGTGTGCTCAGAAAAGAAGTTTGTCCAGATGGCTGCCCCAGTTTTGAGTTTAGTTTGTTTTCATAGTGAGTCATAGTGTGTTCCAAACCAGTGCTCCCCAGTCCTGGTCCTGAAGGACCCCCTGCCCTGCACATTGTATTGTTTGCCCTGTTCCCAACACACCTGTTCCAACTAATTGACTAATTAACAAGCCCTCAATGAGTTGAGGTGGGTGTATTTGGTCAGGAAACACTAAAATATGCAGCGGTCCTCCAGGAACTAATGTTCTAAATCGCATCGACTCGTCTGTGTGACCTGAATTACAACCTGGATGCAGGTAGAAGTTTTGGACCTCTATTTAGCTTTCCGAGACTACTGACTTCTAATGTGTGTTAGGAAGAGTAACCTGGTGGCTGAAGTTCTAAAGTTAAACATGGACACCAAACGAGTCTTGATATTTTTGGTTTTGTCTGTTTGCAGTAATTTACCATATTAAAGCCTGTTGTAAGTATTTCTTATGGACCAGGCCTGGAAGCTAAAAAGCTTCTTTATACCGTTGACCACCATATAGTTTACGGCTCAGCAGGACCTGTTGTTTTACAGCAGAAACCGCCCAAGGAAATCTGCCCCAGGCCCAGGAGATAATGACCTGGCCATACAGGTCAGAGCTAGTTGGACCTGTAGTCAGCTGGACTTAAAGACAGTATGTTTTGCTGGTTGAGTAGACCGTTTTCAGATCTCCTCAGAGTATGTCTGTTCTGCAGTATCCTCAAGCATAAAGCTTATACTCTGGGCTGGTCTCTCGCTTCATTTTAAAGAAAGAAAGAAATTAAAACAAACCTAACCACATTTATTTAACGATACCAGTATCATTGATGCTGAAACCTTTAAAGATGGAGGTAATTTAACCTCCTTCTGAATTCTGTATAGATCAGTGGTTGAGATGGAAACAGAGTCATTCATGGCAGTTTGGTGTGAGATGGTTCATTGTTGAGACTGGATTATTTACAGTAATGGTGATGGGAACCAGACATCACTATGTCTCCAACACAGATAGCCATTTTATTTACTATCAAAACCACCAGTGTCCACACGTATCTTCTCATTTGGAGTGTTGATGATGGGAAAATAGGGGAAAACAGTATATCAGGCATAAGGAAGCAAATCCATATCCATTTCCTGGAGTAACCTTCTGAGAGGGAGCTGTTAGAGGTGGACGTCTGGTTCCATTCACCACCACTGTGATCCCTTCTGGCTGTAAGTTTCTCTAGAGCTGAGCTATTTACACCATACCACTCTGAACACTTTCCCAATACAGATCAAATATATTTACATTTGATCTTTTTATTATTGAATCATGCTGAGGAGATATTTGAGATGTTAAGGAAGGTATTCACATTGAAGTTGCATCAGACAGAGTGGACTATTGAGCCATTGTTTTACATTTCAACCAATTTTATAACCTGAGTATCTCCCAGTGTATCTCCCAGTGCTAGCACATGATTTCACATCTGGACAGTTCATGGATTGTTCACAGTTTCTGACTGAGCCAGCAGAAGATTAAAGTGTTTTTAGAAGCGTTTCAAGTTGAAATTGCCGTCTGGCAGTCAGAAAGGGATTATTAAACACAATGCTGAGACTCTCCATGACCAAAACTCCTCATTGGGAATAGAAGAATGAGTCCAGCGTGGACACAAACTTCATCTTTCTTTAACCTGGAGGCAAAGATATGTTCACCTCACACCCGCCCTAACCCTCCTGATCCTCCCTCACAGCCTACACTGTCTGACTCGTAGTTCACTGAAACTAGTGGAGCCATTGTTTGGGAAGTTTAAGATGGATGTTACGTTGGCTTGATCTTTGGCTTGAATGATCCTTCAGAGGTTAAAGAAGTTGTAGAAGCTGGTGATTGTTGTTGATGACCTGGTTGGGTTTGGATATTTACAGGGCTATTGATAAGATATTGAAGGCTAGTGATAAATCGTTGCCATGCCATTGTTATGCTATCCCAGATGGGTGCTAAGGTGTTTCCTGGCCAATGCTGTGGTTTTGCAGTACTTGCTAAAGCATCGCTGGGCAGCAGTCGTAGTGTCACACGGCATATTTCCTGAGGTATGTTGATCCGTGTTGCAGGTTCATGGGGTAAATACGCTGTTTATGCAGGCCACTGAATTTTCATTTGGCAGTTTACTTTCTGTCCTGTAACTTTTAACGGCTGATGCCAGGCCGGAGAGTGTCTGCTCCTCTCCGCTAATCACAGGAGTTGTGTGCTGTTTATGTATTTATTTGATTTTATTCATGTGATAAGTAGAATATGTGATCCAACAAAGATTTTAGCATTTAGACTAAGAATATAAGTCTTTTACTCTGATTAAACAGTAGAGTATTAATGAGTGTTGGGCTGTAACATAACAGAATTACGTAATCAAGATCTGAATTGAAAAAAGGTTGTAGTTCTGTTCGGTTACTCTGTTCTATTAAGGAAAAAGCCAGTAATCAGTTTACAGGTGTAAAAACAAGGTAATTCCCAGCAGATTTACATTCTGTTACATACATTTTGCCTAAATTCACCATTTTCATTAATATATGACACATAAATCCTTGTGGATGAGATTGTGGAAGAATCCCCCTCTCCAGCAGCAGTTAGCAGTCTTTTATTCAGCTGATCTGTAGAAGTTGTAGTAGGTATTTTATTTTTTTTGGCAGAACTAAGATCTGCAGCGTTTTCTCAAAGACACCGTAATGGGGCGTTACTCTGGTTTCAAATAACGCATCATTATACAACAGTAAACTGGACATAAACTCGTTTATTCCTGTTTTCTACCTAGTGTCTAGCTATAAACCGTTTCTCCTAATGTTGACTTGACTGATTTTTGCTGGGTATTGATGGGTATTGCTGGTTTTTGCTGGTTATTGATAGGTATTGCTGGTTTTTACTGGGTATTACTGGTTTTTGCTGGCTATTCTTGGGTATTGCTGTTTTTTGTTGGGTATTACTGGTTTTTGCTGCGTATTGCTGGTTTTTGCTGGGTATTGCTGAGTATTACTGGTTTTGCTGGGTATTACTGGTTTTTGCTGGGTATTACTGGTTTTGCTGGGTATTACTAGTTTTTGCTGGTTATTGATAGGTATTGCTGGTTTTTACTGGGTATTACTGGTTTTTACTGGCTATTCTTGAGTATTGCTGGTTTTTACTGGGTATTGCTGGTTTTTGCTGGTTATTGCTGAGTATTACTGGTTTTGCTGGGTATTGCTGGTTTTTGCTGGGTATTGCTGAGTATTACTGGTTTTGCTGGGTATTACTAGTTTTTGCTGGGTATTACTGGTTTTTGCTGGTTATTGATAGGTATTGCTGGTTTTTACTGGGTATTACTGGTTTTTGCTGGCTATTCTTGGGTATTGCTGTTTTTTGCTGGGTATTACTGGTTTTTGCTGGTTATTGCTGAGTATTGCTGGTTTATGCTGGTTATTGCTGGATATTGCTGGGTATTGCTGAGTATTACTGGTTTTGCTGGGTATTACTGGTTTTTGCTGGGTATTGCTGGTTTATGCTGGTTATTGCTGGATATTGCTGGTTTTTGTTGGGTATTGCTGAGTATTACTGGTTTTGCTGGGTATTACTGGTTTTTGCTGGGTATTACTGGGTATTACTGGTTTTGCTGGGTATTACTGGTTTTTGCTGGGTATTGCTGGGTATTACTGGGTATTACTGGGTATTGCTGGGTATTACTGGTTTTGCTGGTATTACTGGTTTTGCTGGGTATTACTGGTTTTTGCTGGGTATTGCTGGGTATTACTGGGTATTACTGGGTATTTCTGGGTATTGCTGGGTATTACTGGTTTTGCTGGTATTACTGGTATTGCTGGGTATTACTGGTTTTTGCTGGGTATTGCTGGGTATTACTGGGTATTTTTGGGTATTGCTGGGTATTTCTGGGTATTACTGGTTTTGCTGGTTATTGTATTTTTCTTTTTAGATATGAGCTCTGGCCCCGGTTCTACCATTGTTTGAACTCAGTGGTAGTTTTGATTACTGGTAATTAGAGATAAACTCGTTTACTGAGCATTAAAGCACTTTTGTAAGTTGCTCTGGATCTACGTGATAATCATTTTAGAGTTTTTAAGAATGAACACTATTTAAGCATTATTGATGAGGAGTGCTGAAAAGTAGATCTACCAGATGGATCTTTTGATCAAATATATATATATATATATATTTTTTTTTTCAACAACAAGGCAAAATGGCAGGAAAGCAGTGTAGTTTTTAACTGAATTACATTTGCATAGTTGTTGCACTTGGTGAATTTCAGTCTTTACCACTTTAAAAAACACTTCTATCGAAACTAAACAATACCAATAACAGTAAATCACCCATAATTCATTGTTCTGAAATGGAATGGGTTTTTTTTCCTGATGAAGAATGATGTTGATCTTTTTTTTCTTGCTATCTTTCATTAAATGAAAGGACATATAATCCAAAAGTAATGGAAAGTAATAGATTACATGACTTTAATATAGTAATCCGTTGGATTAGGTTACATTTACATTTTAACAGGTATTCAATAATCTGTGACCCTGCCAGCCCTAAAAAGCGATGTAGTCAACAGTAAAGGAGCCCCCTTTATTTTAAATACAGTGATATAAACACAGAATGAAAGCTTTGGTTCTACAAGCTGCTACATTGTTCGGTGACAGGTATGAAAATGCATAAGCCATAACTGGTAAGATGGTTTAAAAAGCAACTTTGGTTGCTTTCTCATTAAATTAAATGAATTATTAGACATATGGGAATGTGCTGCAGTCTTATGTATTCATTATGCCCACACAGCCTGAACAAAAAAGCCAAAAATAATAATAATTGACCAAAAAACACAGTCGCCAGCCATAGTATGTGTTATATTTGGAAAAGAAACCAGATTCAGAGCCATAAAAAGACATGATTGTGATTAAAATCATGGTTTAAAAGAACGGATCTGTGCAGGTCTTCATCTCTCCTCTTCCTTCCCAGTCAGTCAGCAGTGCTGCTCCATGTTCTGGGGGGTTATATAAACCCAGCACGGCGAACGGTTTGGTGAGGGGTCTTTAAGGAGATTTGGCTGCAGGCAGAACGGTTCTCTGATAGTTACTTACAGAATTTCAGTGAAAGGATTTTACCTGACCCCAAAAAAAGGGTTCATCTACAGAGTGGCGCTGGAGAGGAGCTTCAGGCTGAATCATAATGCAGGTTCTGCTGTAAAAGCTTCAAGCAGGACATGTAGTTCTTTCAATAAATACTCTGCTCCTCTACAGCTCAGCCTCGGCGAGATTGACCGTTCGCTTACGTTGTTTTATATAATAATAACCTACATGTGGATGTAAATAATAAAAACTAGACACCAGAAGCTACGTTTCCATGTTTATGTATTTCTTTTAGAACTTAATGCTGGATATATATTGAGCAGCCAGATCATGACAACCACCACCTTGTTTCATCACCTGAACTCTGGACTCCATCTGTTTCTCTGAATACTTTCTTAGCCCCCTTTTACCATGTACTGTAGTGGTCAGGACCCATACAGGACCACCATGGAGCTGATATTATGTGGGAGGTGGATCATTCTTAGCACTGATGTGGTGGTGGTGGTGGTGGTGTTGTGTGTGTTGTGCTGCTGCTGGAGTGTTTAAACACTGTGACCACTCACTATCCACTCTATTAGACACTCCTACTACTTGCTGGTCCACCTTGTAGATGTAAAGTCAGAGACAGTAGCTCATCTGCTGCTGCACAGTTTGTGTTCTCTAGTTCTTCATAGGAGGTCACAGGATGCCGCCCACAGGACACTGTTGGCTGGATAGTTTTGGTTGGTGGACGATTCTCAGTCCAGCAGTGACACTGAGGTGTTTAAACACTCCAGTTTAAACACTCCTGTGTCTGATCCACTCACACCAGCCTGTCGTTGAAGGAGCTGCCCAGTGCTAGAACTTTTTTCTGATGTTTAGTAACAACTTTGTCTGTAAGGATTGTATTAAATCTTTATTGTGGGTGTTATTTAATAGTAACATCATATTACAATAACACTACACACTTATCTTTAACTAAACTGGGTTCATACTATTGAGTATGGCCTCCAGTCTTGTGAAGAGCAGTGTATGTTCTACACAGTAAGTCGTGCATCATCAAAATCTTGAGTTTAATGTAAGCACAATTTGTCTCCATTTGCGACAGATGCTTCAGTTCCTACCGACATCGTTTTTGTAGTCACGCGAGCGCACCTAGCATTAATTTCCATCCTGATTCTCTGTAACGAAGCGGCGGTGCCGTGTCTGTGGTGCAGAGCAGGGCCGTACACACTTGATTACTCTGAGCGAGGAAAAGAAGCTGCTTCAAAAACCACAAGTTTCCTTGTACACTGAAAATGAAAAACGTCATCTCAGTAATGAGTTTCATCACAGCCGGCGCTTCAGAGACACAAGCTCAAGATTATTAGAGAAAACATCCTCGCGCGACACACAGGAGCATGAAATGAGATGTTTTCTACATCATCGAGGAACATCCAGCCAATTGATTGCACCTCAATAGAGTAACACATAGAAAACAACTCTGATATAAATACAGACACACAGATACAGGACCAACAAACACAGTTAACACCAGTGCAGCAACACTGAATGCATATATTCCACCAATTAGCACGATGCTATCTGTGTACCTGTATGATCCTATGCTCACCTCCAGCTGCATTCAGCTGTTCAGTTACCTCAAATTTAATTAGATTCAAGTATACTATCAGTCTGGCACTCCCTTCATTTATTTAATTGCCAGTCAGAACAGACATTATTTATCAGTCAGTGTTTACTGTGTCCGCTCTTTACCTTCATTACAGCTTCTGTTGTTTTCAGGAGAGTCACTTTCAGTTTCTCAAGAAGACTCCCCTCCAAAGTTTAGTCTTAAAAGCTGGTTTAACATCTGCTTCTCACCATCCAAATAACACCAAACACATTCAGTGCTGTTGAGGTCTGGACTCTGGGGTGATCAGTACATTGATCTGAGAACTCCAGCAGCTTCATTGTTTGATGTGTCTCTTTTTCTCAGTGAGGAGCTTCTTAAACATCTACACATCCTTTCAGACCCCATAGCGCTGAGGTGTTTTCTCACAGTGGAAGTATGGACAGAAACACCTGTGGAAGTTTTTTAGATCTGAAGCAAGAGTGGAGCTCTTCCCTCCCTCCCAAATCTATCTGATAGGGACAGTGTTGGTGGTCTGTCTATCTATCTATCCATCCATCCATCCATCCATCTATCTATCTGTTGTTTTCAGGAGACTTACTTTCAGTTTCTCAAGAAGACTCCCCTCCAAAGTTTAGTCTTAAAAGCTGGTTTAACATCTGCTTCTCACCATCCAAACAACACCAAACACATTCAGTGCTGTTGAGGTCTGGACTCTGGGGTGATCAGTACATTGTTTTGAGAACTCCAGCAGCTTCATTGTTTGATGTGTCTCTTTTTCTCAGTGAGGAGCTTCTTAAACATCTACACATCCTTTCAGACCCCATAGCGCTGAGGTGTTTTCTCACAGTGGAAGTATGGACAGAAAGTGTTGGTGGTTGGTGATCTATCTATCTATCTATCTATCTATCTATCTATCTATCTATCTATCTATCTATCTATCTATCTATCTATCTATCTATCTATCTATCTATCTATCTATCTATCTATCTATCTATCTATCTCTCAGACTGTAGTCCATCTGTATCTCTGTATACTTTGTTACCCTGTTCTTCAATGGTCACGACCCTCACAGGACCACCACAGAGCAGATATTATGTGGGTGGTGGGTCATTCTCAGCACCTACAGTGACACTGACCTTGGTGTGGTGGTGTGTTAGTGTATGTTGGGCCGGAAACAAGGAGATCAGACACAGCAGTGCTATTAGACACACCTACCTCTCTGGTCCACCTTGTAGATGTAAAGTCCTGAGACAGTAGCTCATCTGCTGCTGCACAGTTCGTGCTGGTCATCCTCCAATCCATCATCAGTGGTCACAGGATGCTGATCACAGGACACTGTTGGCTAGATGTTACTGGTTGGTGGACTATTCTCAGTCCAGCAGTGACACTGAGATGTTCAAACACTCCAGCAGCAGCACTGCTGTGTCTGATCCACCCATACCAGTACAAGACATACCAACACACCACCATGATTTCATTGCTGAGAATGAATCACCATCCATGTTATATCTAATCTGTGGTGGTCCTGTGGGGGATCCTGACCATTAAAGAACAGGGTAAAATAGCTAACAAAGGAATGGAGCTTGGAAAATGAGTGTAGAGACAAGCAGGTATATACATATACAGTACAGCAAACTGGTTTTCAGTTTGACAAATTTCAGCATGATTTTAATATCACTGGCCATCACTGTGACTTCTAAGGGTTAAACATCTCAGTGTCTGATTTCCATCTCAGAAACGTTCCCTCAGCTCTACGCATCAAGCTGATGAGGTGCAGATACCAAAGAGCCTTTAAAGCAGGACGGCTCTTCATAATGTCACCCTCGTACTGTATTTGCACACGTTTGAAGATGTAAGGGAATTCTGTAGCGCTGATGACAGGCGGAGAACTAAAGATGTCGGTTAATGATCTGAAGTTTAACCTCCAGGCACCTCCTACCACCAGCTGCCGTGAATATTAAGCGTTTCCATACAGTCGTTTAGTCCAGAGCCATCAAATTCAAGAGATAATGTGTCAAAGAAAGCACAGACATAATGTCCCCCAGTGTAGCAGATATGCTTTACGCTATTTGTATGCCATAAGTATGTGGACAGCTCTCCTAATTATTGAGTACATGTTGCTGATAGGTGTATAAAACCCAATGGGAAAGGTAAGCAGAGAAAAGTCCTGTCCTGGTTAATTGAAAGTGCTATTGTTGTAAAATAGGAGCATCTATGAGTGATACCAGCTCAGTTATGAAGTGCTAGATCACAAAAGCTCACAGAGCAGGAGCGCTGAAGCACGTACTCGGGTGTAGACAGACTAGTGGACCTATCGATTAGTGAACTTTGCTGCTCGGCAGTAATGATTTGAAGGTCTGCATGTTTCTGCATCACTGGGGAATCAGTGGTCGTATCCAGGACTACAGCTACATTTGTCTGCTCTGTTTACTGAATGAGACGCTTCATTTAACTAAAAATCACTGGTATCTTATATATATATATATATATATAATCTTTGGCTAACACACTTGAGTCCATGTTTATAAATATCAGTGTCTCATATTGTGTCAGAAAACATGTAATCATCTTTATTATGTTAGATTATGTTATCCTCTGCATAATTAAATGGTTAAGATGTAAACAAAGTCGTTCAGAGTGGTCAGAGTTCTTTACACTGGTGGTGAATGAAACCAGATGTCCACCTCTAAAACCTCCTTCACATAAAGTTATTATGTGAAATGTATCTGCTGTAATTTTATGATAGTTATGAGAAGATTTTTGGACTAATATGTATTTTTTTAATACATATAATGTTGATAATCATCCATTATCAACATGAATATAAACTCTCAGAAGGTGTGTAGGTTCACTGCTGGATTTGATGGCAATATATGTTGTGCTGGTTCCCACCACCACAGAGGGGTGTGACGAGACACTCATTCCACAAGGCGAGACGAGACACGCTATTTGGTTCACGAGAACAAGATGAGACAGGATTTTAAAATATATATATATATATATATATATGAAAAAAAAACGCAAACTCAGCAGACTGGTTTCTTTCCTTTATGAGGCTCGAGAATTTCGTAATTGTGATATAGTGCAGCGTACTTCTAGACGTCCAAACATCGGTTGTTATGGCGATGTATTCTCCACTACAGGAAACAGTCTCATATCAGCTGCAATGGAAACGCCTGTGTCTCTTGTTAGTACCATGGCTCTAGCACTCGCCACACCCCTACCACCACTGTTAAAATATCAGCCACTCTGAAATGACTCTGTTAACATCCAAACCACTGAACAACTATTCGTTTGCTTGCTAGTAAGCTTCCGTTATTGGTAGCTCCATTAGCCTTGAAGCTCCAGGGTTAAACTAAAGTGACTGTAAAGATATCAGCCACTCTGAAAGACTGTTAACATCCAAACCATTGAACAACTATTAGTTTGCTTGCTAGTAAGCTTCCGTTATCGGTAGCTCCATTAGCCTTGAAACTCCAGGGTTAAACTTAAATGCCTTCAGACGATCATCATCTCCCGACTGGTGGACTAAGTTTGCGGTAAATGTGATTGTTCAGAGTGGATGTAGATGTGCGAGTGAGTCAGCATGTACTGTAATTCTCTCTGGATGTGTTGATGGATGTGAAGAGCAGATCTATATCCTCTCGCACATTAGGAAAGGCCTGAGGCTTAGATGGATCTTCTCTCTCTCTCGCTCTTCTGCCTTTCTGTCTTATTGCCTCTCTGCGTGTGAGAAGAGGTTGAAGCCGGACGTACAGATGCTGTTTTCTCTTCCAGGTTAATTGCTCTGTCAGATGTGGAAGTGTGTAGGTCAAAGACAACAGTGTGCATCCATACTGACATAGACTTGAAGTTAAAGTGAGATGAAAACCGAGTTATTATGACATTTGAAAGCTCATAAGCAGTTCTTGGGGTGTAAATGATAAAATTTGAATGGACAGTGATATTTAAATGTTTTAAACAGCAGTTCATATTTGAATAGTCAGGTGTTTCATTGAAGTTGAGTGTTTTAGATTTGTACACATGCAGTGACGGAGCTAGACTTTTATCCTTGGGGTGGCCAGAGGGTGGCCAATGCTATTGTAGGGGGACTAAGACAGTGAATATTGAAAAACACAAACTGCAATTAAAATCTGTAAATGCTCTACTGTTTTCATAAAGTACATCTTAAGCACACAGGAGCTACGATCTGTGTATTAAATCTATGGTTATTAACAATGTACAAAATGTACAATATGTAAATGTAAAAACACAGACACGCAAATACCCCCACAATCTGTCTGTTTAAACAAAAAAATATTAATGATGCCATCTTGACATGAACATTGTGCAGAGCTTAATCAAGCACCAAGACTAAGACTTCTGTCTGACTAAGTGCCAAGCTACCTAATGCTTAATTGTATTTGTTCCTGAGTACAAATTTTCAGTAACTTAATCTACCCATCACTGATACTGTGTCACACAATCTTAAATAAGGGCAAAGAGACCACTGTAGATGGAAGTTTCATAATAAACTTTGTCTCTTCAAGACCAGTTTCTACCTACCGCCATGTTAAAACGTCCTCTATGACGCTACAGTACATGCGCTGAACGTATTTAAACTTTCCGATTGGGAATGTAATCAGATACAGGTGTTTAAACGGCTATTGTTCTTCTATTAAACTGATAATTATTTATGTGATTACCCACCTCCTTCAATCGGATAGAAATTGTAATAGGAATGACCTCAATCTGACTAGTCTATTCAGATTGTGGTGTATACATGGACGTATTCTATTCCGATTGAGCTATTAGTCGGATTATTAACGGATTATCAGGCTGCATGTAAACATAGCCACTGTGTAACTGGAAGGGTCTGCTCTCTTCCGGAAAAGAGACAAACAAATATTAGATTGATTTACCAATAAAGCATCACAAAGTATCTAAGTGGTACGAGATATGCCCATGGACAAACAATAGTAACACTGATAATCTAAGGATAATATGGGAAAGAGATTTGTCTGAAACACTGGATGAGAAGACATGGGAGGGGATTTTTTCCAATATCAAGAAATATATTAGAGAAGGCAAAAGTAAATTTATTCAGTATAAAATAATTTATAGGTACTATAATACACCATCAAATGTAAGGAAAATGGAAATGTAAGAAAGAGCGCAGTACATATTTGCATGCTTTATGGAAATGCCCTAAAGTTTCACCTTTGTGGATGAATGTACTAGACTTTAGGAGTAAATAGTTGGGATATGATCTGCCCAGATCTGCAGGACAGTGTCTTCTTAGGAACAAATCTCAAATGCCACATACACTACCGCTCAAAAGTTTAGGATCACTTTAGAATTTCATTTCATGCAATTTTCATGCAATTCACAAACAATATTGTCCATTTCACAATTAATGTAAGTGTATCAGATGATTTTTAAAGAATAAAAATGTTTGTATTAAAGTCTATTTTTGTATAGAGGCTTATTTTGCATATAGTCCTATTATCAGCAATTCTCAGTCCTCTGTCTAAATCTCCTGGTACGACCACCAATCCAAGTTAAGGATGTTATTGGACTAATTGGTTGTTAGGACACTCTTGATCAATTGTGATGCACAGCTGAAAAACATTCTACTAATAAGTGAGTATAAAAGGAAGAACAACATTCTAGGTTAGTTTAGTATCTGAAGCATCAGCAGTTGGTGGCTTGCTGACCGACTCACAATGACCAGAAATAAACAACTTTCTTTAGAGACCCGTCAGTCCATTGTTGTGTTAAGGAAGAAGATACTCCATTGAAAACAAGAACTTTTGTCTAATAATAATGGGCAAATGATACCGATGCTTTGGAGCTGGTGTGGAGAAATCCAGAAAGTCTTTTATGAAGTGCGTATCGAGGCTTTCTTAGTTAAAGGCGAGTGACATCACTGATGACGTCTGGCATAATTTATTGTTTCTTAATAAAATAATAAAAAAAGTCACCATCACCCCACAATCACTTAAAAATTTCCCATCTCTTAAAACCACTGCAACAGTTTTAAGATCAAAATCTTACATCCTATTGGATTTATTTACTGACCCACACAATCAAACACAGATCAGATAAACAAATTAATGAGCTACAGAAAATGTATATACTTGTTCCCATGCTGACAACGGTGCAAGAGGCCGTCACAAATAGTTGAAATGACAATAAAAGTTTTGGCCAGCAGGGGGGTTTGTGTGCACATGAAGCTTTGAGTAATGAACCTTTTTTGAAGCAGCTGGAGGAAAAGCTTCAACGCTTCAAGAGGCTTGATCTGAACATCACTAGCGTCTAATGAGAAGTAAGTCTGGATAGTTAGCAAATATAACCCAACTTACTTCTCATTAGACGCTATCGTGGCTCCGCGTGGTTCTGTTTAATGACTGTCCCCCTGTCTGTTAAACGCTGTTGGAGGACTGACCATCAGGGCCTCATCCCCACCCATCACCAGCCAGCTCTCCTGTCCATCTGTGTCAATTGCTACACGCTCAGTTACATCACTGTACACCATCCAGATGCTCCAGCATTGAGATAGGATGGGACTGTTTCAGCTCACGCCCACTTTACATAAAGACTCAGTCAGAGACTGCCTCAGTCAGAGACTCCCTCAGTCAGAGACTGCCTCAGTCAGAGACTGCCTCAGTCAGAGACTGCCTCTACCTGTGCAGCTTCTAAAGCTTTGCTATCCAGATTTAAAACAGTTTAGTTTATTAAACTGTAAATACTGTTTGATCAGAGGAGGATGGGTCTCCCCTTGTGAGTCTGGTTCCTCCCAAGGTTTCTTCCTCCAGTCTGAGGGAAGTATTCTTGCCCATGTTGCCTCTGGTTTGCTCACTGGGGGATATATGTTGTAACTGTCTGTTTTCAAAACTCTGTAAAGCTGCTTTGAGCCAACATCGTTGTAAAAAGCGCAACACAAATAAACTTGACTTGTTTACATTGCGTCGCCGTATGTGGTCCCACGTCCTTTAAGTGTCCCCTGGAAACACTTCCGTTGTGTTGTGGATGGTTTTGCAGCACGTTTGTGAATTTGCAGCATGTTGGGTCTTCTCGGCCACCGTAGAAGACTCTAATGATGGAGAGTGTGGCATGCGAGAAGATGCTGGGTAGATTGGATTGGACAAGTGATAATGTCATGGAACAATGGGATAATTTCAGCAAACACTTGTCTGGAAGACACAGCCATGTCTAGCAAAGACACTGACGAACAGATAACTGTACCTGAGATGATGTACATTTGTTGGTTTGGTGTGGATGTGAGTAACAGATGCTCTATTTATTTATTTTTCTGTTTCAATCAACGATGCCTGTATAACCTGCCTGATGTTTTTTTTCATTCGTTTGTTTCTTTATTTATTTATTTATTTAATTTTTTTTATTATTGTTTTATTATGTCTGTTTTTTTGTTTGCTAAATATAAAAAAATGTCAATGTAATAAAAAAATGTTAATTCTAAAAAACCATAGCCAATTTTTTACCTGCATCCTGAAATGCAACATACCTTAGAAAAAAAATAAGGTGACATGAATGCACCACCCGAGCTATGAACAACAAACACAACGTCTTCATCATAAATATAATTAGCTCTGCGCGGTTCTCAGCTGTTCATTATTAGAGCAAGACGAGGGTGTAAGAGGGTCAGGTGTTTTTGCAGCATTAATTGGCACTGACTTCATTTTTGCCACTGTTAACGCTGAATGATGGCGCATGCACAGTGAAAAAAATGCATGAATTCGGATGTGAGTCTGCTCATTACTGCCGCACGACCACAGAGCAGATACCGTGGCAGGAAAAAGTATGTGAACCCTTTGAAATTACTTTTCTGCATTAATTGGTCATAAAACGTGATCTGAGTCCCAAGTATAGACAAACTCAACATGCTTAACCTGATACCACACAACCAATTATAATATTTCATGTCTTTATTGGACACATCCATTAAACATTCACAGAGCTGGTGGAAAAAGTAAGTAAACCCTTAGATTTAATAACTGGTTGAACGTGCTTTGGCAGAAATAAACTCCAACAAGAGCTTTCAGTAGCTGCTGAACCGACCTGCTCAACGTTTTTTTGGACCTTACAGAACTTCATTAGCTCAGCCATATTCTTAGGATGTCTGGTGTGAACAGCTCTCCTGAGGTCATTCCACAGCATCTCTATTGGATTCGGGTCTGGACTCTGACTGGGCCACTCCAAAAAGTGGATTTTCTCTCTTTGAAGCCATTCTGTAGAAGATTTACTTCCATGTTTAGGGTCATTGTCCTGCAGCATCACCCAACTTCTACTAAGCTTTAGCTGGCAGACAGCCACCTATGATGCTCCCACCACCGCACTTCATCGTTGGGATGATGTTTTCATGTTGGTATGCAGTGCCCTGTTTACACCATACATGGTGCTGTGTGTTCTTCCCAAACAGTTCAACCTTGGTTTCATCAGTCCATAAAACATCTTCCCAGTAGCCCTGAGCAGTATCAAGGTACTCTTTTGGCAAACTTCAGGTGTGCAGTGATGTTTTACTTGGAAAGCAGTGGCTTCCCCTATAGTGTCCTGCCATTGACACCAAGCCTGTTCAATGATTTGCATATGGAAGACCCATGAATAGAGATGTTAACAAGTTCCAATGATTCCCTCAAGCCTTTAGCTCTTACTCTAGGGTTCTTCTTCACCTCTCTGAGCATTCTGCGTTGTGCCTTTGTCAACTTGGTGGGATGCCCACTTCTAGGGAGAGTAGCCCCAGTACTAAATTGACTCCATTTGTAGACAGTGTGTCTAACTGTGGACGGGTTAATTCCTAAAGTCTTGGAGATTAATTTGTAACCCTTTTAGGTTTTATGCAAATCAACAATTCTTGATCGTAGATCTTCAGAGATTTCTTGTTTGCAAGGCATGGTTCACATCAGAAGATGCTTCTTGTGAATAGTCAAAGAAGCTCTACACCTCGCTCCAGTCTCGTTTCATTAATTGGACTCCAGGTTTGCTAACTCCAGACTCTAATTAGCTTTTGTTGAAATCATTAGCATCACTTACAGTCTTCACTTACTTTTTCCACCAGCACTGCAAATGTATAATGGATGTGACATGAAATAGACAATGAAATATTATAATTGTTTGTGTGGTATTAGGTCAAGCACATTAAGTTTGTTTATATTTGGGAGTTAGATGTAGATCAGATCGTGCTTTATGACCAATTAATGCAGAAAACCAGGTCATTTCAAAGTTCACATACTTTTTCTCGCTACTGTACGCCACTGGTCTTGGAACCTTTATGTGAAAGTGTCTCAGATCGTATTCGAGAAGATCAGACTTGTTTTCTTACGACTCTAAAAACATCAGACTACATTAAGGCAGAAAACTAATTGTGAATGTGGTTTAAGTATTTTGATAAGCTGTATTCCTGATTTTAGGTTTGCTGTTTGAAAACTATTCATTGACTAATAAAAGTCAGCTAGTCCTTTCATAACTATGTAAGGGGAAGTATAACCAAGGTGCGAATCCTGGGGGGTCTGGGACCTGATGAATTTCTGAATCTAAATTATATGAGGGTCCCTGAAAATAAGGTCATGATGTTATCCTGTCCGTGAGGGTAAAATAGACGCTCAAGGAAATATAAATTCAAGGAAAGCTCATTGCTGAGCTGCTTCACCCATGAGCTCTGTCTTCGGTATTCTTAACTAATTAGAGATGCAGCTCTGGTCTGCCTCAGGATGGCGCTGTAGCAAATTGGTTCACCCAGTTGTTCCTTCATAGCCTAAAACAAAAGTACAGTGTACTACAGCAGGGGATGTGTGAGATCCCAGTTAACGTGTGGAGCTACCAAACTGTTTGGCTGTGGAGATCGGACGATATATCGGGCTGATAATTGCCATATGTTCGGTATCGGCATTGGCCGATATCAGCGTTTCGCAGCCCCGATTTGAAGTCAGGCACGTCCGTGCGTTGGTTATTGGTGCTGTGGAACGTGCTGCTGCCGCATGTGAAGGACACCAAGCTGAAACCTTTGGAACTGATCAGCCAAACAAGTGAAAATTAATCATTTATAGCGAACAGTAACTTTTATACTGACGTGGTTACGTGTTTCCAGTTCTCGGCTGTAGACGTGAACCAGAGTGGATGTTTTACTTTTAGCTCCGGGGCTAAAGCTAACAGCTCTAGTGTAATACACACATTACTGTTACACAGAGAGTCTCACTGGAGCAGCCAGAGCTTCCCTTAAATTACTCAGCTTCCAGCACTCGAGCCAAACGGAACTAAAGAGAACATGGTGTTAACAACCATTACAGCACATCAGCGTCTCTCTGTCTCTCACATTGCGCACACTGTTTCTCTCTCTCTCTCTCTATAATATATATATATATATATATATATATATATATATATATATATATATATATATTTCTTGTTAAGTCAGTGTTCAATAAATGATAAACCTCCAAAAATCGGCAGCACATATCAGCCACTGGCTGACCTTGACCTCTAAACATCGGCATCGGCTTTAATAAAACCCATATCGGTCCATCTCTACTTGGCTGGCATGGTTTATATCCCCTTGTACCCTGAAGAATGACAAATATGACTCCATTTAAAATGTACATCTGTAAGGAGAGACTGAATGTGAATTAGAGAAGCCATTTGAGGAGTAATGTCCGTAACACTGGGGCGTGAAGGACGGTTGGGTTTGGATGTGTATGTGGATTATACTCCAGACACGTTGCTACATCTCCTCTGTACAGTAATATCCTTCTAAATCTCCACACTCCTTCATCAGCATTATCATCATCATCATCAGAACCCCAGTAGAAAAATCCATATCAGTCTGACGAGTCTTATTCTCTCTCTCTGATGAAGAACGGGCTCCGTCTCCGTCTCCAGCGATTAGAATGAGTTGTAATGGTGACGGATCGTGACCTGAAGACTCGCACAGCACTCGCAGCTTAAACACGGACAGTGGAAGGGCAATGTGGTCAGACACACTGAGCATCTTCATTAATGCTAAACAATAAATAAACAATATTGTTTTCTTCTTCAGGTCCATTTGGCTTCCATCCAAAACCACTTAAAACCTCAACATCTATATGTAGCAACTTCCACAGAGTATCTAAAGGCAGCCTCAGATATGTAATCATTATAGTTGCATATGACACTGCTTAGTTGTTTCTAAATCAGGTTTAGTTCATATGCTTCAAAATAATTTTCCATATTTTACTCACTTCATTATTGCTAGGTGTAACGAATCAGAACACTCGCATGCAAAGGTGAGATCCATGAGCAGGTTTGTTTATTGAATAACAACAGAGAATGCAGAAATAACATAGTACTGGGTAGGGTGATGGAAAAGATAACCAGGAAACCAGGGCAGCTTAGCCGGTTAGCTGTGGGAGCTGGTTAAGCAGAGTAGATGGTAGACCCCGACTAGAGCTGGCTTCTCCAGGTGTTGGTTTCCCGTCTGAGCCGTGAATAGTGCAGTTCCCTCTGGCGTAGAGATTTCCAGGAACGAAGTCCTGTCCGAGCAGTGCGTAGAACAGATCCCCTCAGCCGTAGCGTTTCTCCAGGATAGAAATCCCGTCCGAGCAGACACAAAGACCCATGGAAGACTTGGAAGATGAAGGGCATTGACTAGACTTGGCAGAATCCAGATATCCTAACTGAAGAAACAAAGAAAAGACAGGAGGCCTGGTGCAAGTGTACATTCAATACTACACACTGAGGGGAGAGTGAGGAGGGTATTTAAGGGGTGAATGCCATGAGCTACAGGTGTGTGTAATCAACGATAGGTGGATGTGTTCTAGGCTACCTTAGTACTCCGGAGACAGAGACCTCTGGTGGCGCTGAGCAGTAGTGCTTACATTATGTGTATTACATTGCCTCAGTTTTTCTTTTTCAGTGCTTTTATTTTATTTTATTTTTTTGTTTATTCCTTTTTTTGTAAAGCACTTTACTTTGTTCAGTAATTTTTAATAAAGTTAATAGTGTAGTTTCTGACTTGTGACTCACAGAAATACAAAACGTGTCACTACAGTCAGTACGAATCACTGAAAGAATGTTAAACACACAGGCTGTTACTGCTGATGTACATCTGATGTATATCTAATATGGAATAGAATGAACTCATTGGCTGTCCGAACAGCAGACTCTCTCATGGTCTTCAAGAGCGTACGCTAAATGGCCCAAATGTAAATATAATATCCTGTGGGGAACACTCGGGGTCTTCTGTGACTTTAGAGAAGGATTAATGATAAAAATAACATAACATACATAACTTTTTGGCTTTTTTTATGTAACAGAATCATCACATTTACACTTAAACACTAAGTATTATAGTAATAATCAGATTTAATTTTTTTAAAAGTGTTAAATTTGGGGTTAAATTCATGAAACTGTCCAATCAGGATTGTTTTCTCTGCGGTATGTTGGCAAATACAGTAAAGCGAGCTCTCCCATTGGTTAGGACTCCAGGAGCTGCCTTACACATTAGATGAACTACTAACATGGTAAAGAAGAGACAGAGCCAACCATGTGTTAATTTACAATGTGAGGAAGCAGAAATGTAATGGAGAAATAGAGGAGCTAATGGAAAGTTCTCAGCTGAAGCTCTAACAGTCAGTCGGCACTGCTGATATCTGTGGTGTTGAAATGCTGCCACACAGAGTCGCACAGGCTGAGCCGGTCTGCCAGATGCTGATGAGTCTCGAGAGTTAAACATGATTATTTTAATAAGTGACAAAGGGATTAGCGAGTCAGCATGTAATGCAGGCTTTATTTCTTACCTCTAGCTGGCACCAGTAACTGTGGAACAGTGTGGAAAGGTGCAGATGCAGGTGTTCTTGTAAGTGCAGGTGTGTCATTAATCTGGTTTCATCCAGCTGTTGATGAAAATTACTGGAGACAGTAACTGAAATCTTTACCAGTAGTCTGTAACTTAGGTGTACTCTTTGACTCTGGCCTTTCTTTCGAACCACACATCAAGGCTCTGGTAACATCAGCTTTTTTCCATCTCCAGTCTTAGACCTTCACTCTCCATAAAAGATACTGAAACTCTGGTTCATGCATTAGAGTCTTCCAGATTAGACTACTGTAATTCCCTTCTTACTGGCATTCCAAACAAAGCTATCTGTCCCGTTCAGTACTTATAAAACTCAGCAGCTAGAATACTCACTCACTAAAACATCAGTTCAGTTCTATTACTGTTACACTGGCTACCTGTCCAGCTTCAGATCAAGTTTAATCTCCTCCAGCTAACATCTCTTCATGGTTTATCTCCTGCCTACTTAACCCGTACTGCCCTGTCCGAACTCTTAGCTCCTCTGACGCAGGTCTGTTTCGAAATTCAGACTGGTCACTGTTGGGGCTAGAGCTTTCAGCATCATGGCCCCCAAACTGTGGAACACATTACCTCATTTTTCTCTACTTTCTCTTTGCTGCTCACTGATTTTTTTTTTTCCTAGATTCAAAGCGTCCTTGGGTATGAGAAAGGCGCTGTATAAATTAAACTTATTATTATTATTATTATTATTATTATTAAATTCTAAAAAAAATATTAGACTGCATTTCCATGTGCTGTGTTCAAGAGAATAAGTTGGTGGATAAAAAACTAGTTTACAGAGAAATATTAAAGGAGTAATTACAACCTAACACAGTGAGGTAAAAATTAAATGTAAATTTTAATGTATTAAATGTATTTCACAATATGTAAATCAGGCATCCCGACTCCTAGTGATGGTTCCCACTTCGCTCCCTTCAAAACCATTAGAAATGTGAGTGGTTGATTTAGAATTGTAACTAAATATCAGTTTGTTGTCACTCTGTTAGATAATATTAGTTAGAGAATCACGACGTTCTGGAACAAAACCAACTTTGATTTTTTTAAACTTGATTTTTCACCTGTTTATACCTAAAATGACCACCATTGCAATAACTGAGTAACTATTCTAAATGATTCACTAAGTCATAGGAGTCAATCAGTATATTCTGTGACTGATTCAGTATCAACTGTAAATAATTCAGTATCTATTATGAAGGATTCAGTGACTACTGTGATTTATTCAGTATCAACTGTAAATAATTCAGTATCTATTGTGAAGGATTCAGTGACTACTGTGATTTATTCAGTATCAACTGTAAATAATTCATTATCTATTGTGAAGGATTCAGTGACTACTGTGATTTATTCAGTATCAACTGTAAATAATTCAGTATCTATTGTGAAGGATTCAGTGACTACTGTGATTTATTCAGTATCTACTGTGATTTATTCAGTATCTACTATGAATGATTCAGTGTCTACTGTGATTTATACAGTGTCTACTGTGAAGGATTCAGTGTCTACTGTGATTTATTCAGTATCAACTGTGATTTATTCAGTATCTACTATGAAGGATTCAGTGTCTACTGTGATGTATTCAGTATCTACTGTGATTTATCCAGTGTCTACTGTGATTTATTCAGTATCTACTGTGATTTATTCAGTATCTACTATGAAGGATTCAGTGTCTACTTTGATTTATTCAGTATCTACTGTGAAGGATTCAGTGTCTACTGTGATTTATTCAGTGTCTACTGTGATTTATTCAGTATCTACTGTGAAGGATTCAGTATCTACTATGAAGGATTCAGTGTCTACTGTGATGTATTCAGTATCTACTGTGATTTATCCAGTGTCTACTGTGATTTATTCAGTATCTACTGTGATTTATTCAGTATCTACTATGAAGGATTCAGTGTCTACTTTGATTTATTCAGTATCTACTGTGAAGGATTCAGTGTCTACTGTGATTTATTCAGTGTCTACTGTGATTTATTCAGTATCTACTGTGATTTATTCAGTGTCTACTGTGATTTATTCAGTATCTACTGTGATTTATTCAGTATCTACTGTGAAGGATTCAGTGTCTACTGTGAAGGATTCAGTGTCTACTGTGAATAATTCAGTGTCTACTGTGATTTATTCAGTGTCTACTGTGATTTATTCAGTATCTACTGTGAAGGATTCAGTGTCTACTGTGATTTATTCATTATCTACTTTGATTTATTCAATATCTACTGTGAAGGATTCAGTATCTACTGTGATTTATTCAGTGTCTACTGTGAAGGATTCAGTATCTACTCTGAAGGATTCAGTGTCTACTGTGATATATTCAGTATCTACTATGAAGGATTCAGTGTCTACTGTGATTTATTCAGTATCTACTGTGAAGGATTTAGTGTCTACTGTGATTTATTCAGTATCTACTGTAAAGGATTCAGTGTCTACTGTGATTTATTCAGTATCTACTGTGATTTATTCAGTATCTACTGTGAAGGATTCAGTGTCTACTGTAATTTATTCAGTATCTACTGTGAAGGATTCAGTGTCTACTGTGATTTATTCAGTATCTACTGTGATTTATTCAGTATCTACTGTGAAGGATTCAGTGTCTACTGTGATTTATTCAGTATCTACTGTGATTTATTCAGTATCTACTGTGAAGGATTCAGTGTCTACTGTGATTTATTCAGTATCTACTGTGAAGGATTCAGTGTCTACTGTGATTTATTCAGTATCTACTGTGAAGGATTCAGTGTCTACTGTGATTTATTCATTATCTACTGTGATTTATTCATTATCTCCTGTGATTTATTCAGTATCTACTGTGATGTATTCAGTATCTACTGTGAAGGATTCAGTGTCTACTGTGATTTATTCATTATCTACTGTGATTTATTCATTATCTCCTGTGATTTATTCAGTATCTACTGTGATGTATTCAGTATCTACTGTGAATGGTTCAGTATCTACTGTGAAACATACAGTAGCTGCTGCAAACGATTCAGTATCTGCTGTGAATGATTCAGTAACTACTCCAAATGATTCAGTGTCCTCTATAAATAAGTCAGCATTTACTGGGAGCGATTCGATAGCTGCGATGAATGATTCACTATCTGCTGTAAGTGATTCACTGTCCGCCATAGAATATTCAGTATCTGCTATGAATAATTCAGTATCTACTTTGAATGATTCAGTGTGTACTATAAATGATTCAGTAACTAGTACGCCCGCTCTGGTGTCTATGAATTATTTGGTATCTGCTATGAAACTGGTGTTTAATCTCTGTGTTTATGAGAGTGAGGACTTGGAGTGCAGGCTGTTAAGAGTTGAAGGGGTTAATTGTCACCGTGCCAGGCGAGGGGAAAAAATTAGGCCAGCCAAAGGAAAGGCAAGGCTGAAGCGAGCGTCTGCGTCTGCAGCAGAGTGAGTGATCCAGCTGAAGAGAGAGTGTCGTATTTAAATGTTTTCTTCCGAGTGCGTGTCAAGTAAGGCGAGCGCAGATAGTAATGGAGTTGCGGAGCTTTGATTATTATTCCAGTGTGGGCGGTCTGATTACGCTCGGAGTGTGCGTGTGCTTTGTCGGCCTTGTAGAGCGAGGCGTGTGTCATGTTCCCGGATTCAAAGTGGCAGCTTTGCGGAGAGGTGGAAACTTATCAAAATATTCGGAGCGTTTCCGTTTTTCCACTCCGCACTGTGCTTTTCATTTCCTCTTCCATGCTGCTCTGTCTGGCAGGGGGTCCGGGGTCTTTACCAAGTCTTAAATTGTCGAAAATGACATTTTACAAACGAAGTGCCTTTAATTAAGTCTTAAATATTAAACCGTCCTCTGAAGGCGACGCCCACAGCTGTCTGTGCTGATCAAATGTGAGGCGTGCGCTAAGAGAACACGGTGGAAAGTTCTGTTAGGGAAGGTCAGCCAGGTAAGAAAGTGCCACAGCAAGTCATATCAGCCACCTGGAACATACAAGGCAATGGATTCGTTCATTTCTTTATTTACTTACTTACTTTTTTTCTCCTGTTTGTATCAGAAAATGCTACCAATGCAGTTAATTTCTACTAGTATGTCTATGAGTTTTCAGCATTACATTAGCAACTAGGGCTGTGTATTGGCAAGAACCTGGCGATACAGTATGTATTGTGATACAGCGGTCACGATTCAATATATTGTGATATATTGCGATACTGCAAGCAAAGTGATACTGCGATTTTTCAAATCCTACTATTAAAACACTCCACTATATGAACAGGTTTGTCAATGCTTACAATAGCACTGCGCCCTTGTGCTGCTTGTTAATGTTGGAGTGGAGCTGAAAAGAGGTTTAAACACAACACACAATGATTCACTGTCTGCCAGATCTGTGTATCGATACTGTGTTTTTGAGAATCGATACAGTATCACCAAACATAATATCCTGATATTCGATATTTTCGATATTTTCTTACACCCCTATTAGCAACAGGTGGCATTCAGGTTTAAAAAAAAGACCATTTATAAACACAATAATAAAAATCACTACTGTGCAGTATTCTGAGGTAGAATTATTCAGGTATCTACGGTGGCCGAGAAGACTCATCGCGCTACAAACAGAAAACACTACATTTAACAAATACTCTGCTGATTCAAAACCGTCCACAACATAACAGAAGTGTTTCCGGAGGACACTTAAAGGACGTGGGACCACATACGGCGACGCAATGTAAAAAGAACCACGCCGTGGCTTCTCTAATGAGAAGTAAGTTGGGTTATATTTGCTAACTATCCAGACTTACTTCTCATTAGACGCTAGTGATGATCAGAGGAAGCCTCTTGAAGCGTTGAAGCTTTCCCTCCAGCTGGTTCAAAAAAAGGTTCATTGCTCGAAGCTTCATGTGCACACGAACCCCCCTGCTGGCCAAAACTGTTATTGTCATTTCAACTATTTGCGATGGCCTCTTGCAACGTTGTCAGCATGAAAACAAGTATATACATAAAACACCTTAATTTATTTTCTGTGGTTCATTCATTTGTTTATCTGATCTGTGTTTGATTGTGTGGGTCTGTTAATTTAAAAAAAACTGCCAGTATGATTTCAGTCAGTAAATAAATCCAGTAAGACGTGAGATATTGATGTTAAAACTGTTGCAGTGGTTTTAAGAGATGGGACAGTGATTATGGGGTGATAGTGATTAAAATTTTATTAAGAAACAATAAATCACGCCAATACTCGAACCACGTCCTGGACCAGCGAGACTTCAGACATCATCAGTGACGTCACTCGCCCTTAACTAAGAAAGCCTCCATACACGCTTCATAAACGACTTTCTGGATTTCTCCACACCAGCTCTGAAGCATCGGTATCATTTGCCCATTATTATTAGACGCTACCACGACTGGGCGTGGTTCTGTTTACATTGCGTCACCGTATGTGGTCCCATGTCCTTTAAGTGTCCTCCGGAAACACTTCCGTTGTGTTGTGGATGGTTTTGCAATGCGTTCGTGAATTTGCAGCGCGTTCGTGAAATGTAGTGCCCATGTTGCCGTTTTTATAAAAGTGTTTTCTGTTTTTGCAGCACGTGTGTAAATCTGCAGCGCATTGAGTCTTCTCAGCCACTGTAGGTATCCAAACTACTTACTGCTCAGTGGACAACACTCTAAGCTTGATGTCACCTAGTTACTGATCTTAACTCAGATACCAACAACTTGGATACTATAAGACAACATCTTGGCAAGTCCGCCTAGGGTGCGCCTAAGTCAGATACCTAGAATTTATGAGATTCTGGGTTACATATCTTTGATTTCCTGAAGGTTTGCAGTGCAGTCATTACAACTTACATGTCCAATCTACTGATCTGTGGAGTTTACTTACGTTGCAGATTTTCAAAGGTGGATTTTAAAGGTCACTTGTTTCCTTCTCCTGTGGTTTTAATTTCCAAATAAATAACTGTTGACTCAATCGTGCAACCCATAGTATCTACTATGAATTACTCATTACACATTGTAAATAACTACGGATAATCAAGTCTGAAGTATGAAATTGGGTAACACTATAGTATATGCATAGTACACTGCAGCTGCTTAATTCTTAATTCATTAAATATCTACCAAGTTCCTAACCTCTACCCAGAATCTAAACCCAACCCTGGTCCAAATCCTAAACGTAACTTCACCACCATTTGGGTGGTAATCCATCCTAGTCCTGGCAAGCCCTCCTCCTGTGGTTTTCATCATAAAATCGTGATTAACTCAACTTCCTTCACATTGTGCAACTCTTTGTATCTACCATGAAGTTTTCGTTGGCATCTGCTAATTTAGCCCCTAATCCAGTTTCTAAAGTCAACCCAAAATCTTGGTCCAAATCCTAACCCTACCACTGTATAGAATCAGAATAATTCTCAGCACAACAATGACCCGGTGGTGGTGTGTTAGTGTGTGTTGTGCTGCTGTGAGTGGATCAGGCACAGACGCGCTGCGGGAGTGTTTAAACACTGTGTCCACTCACTGTCCACTCTATTAGACACTCCTACTTTGTTGCGTCCCCTTGTAGATGTAAAGTCAAAGACGACAGCTCATCTGCTGCTGCATGGTTTGAGTCGGTCATCCTCGGCTATAAATGCTTATATGACCAGAAATAGGATTTCCATATTGGACAAACTATACTGACATACTTTAGTTCATGTTTATAGAAAACATGGATTCAGAAACCACATAATCAAATCTGTTAGAGATACTGAGGTTGTGATTTAAACCGATGGCACTCACACTGACACTGAACACGTCTTGGCTGGTCTTCTAATTTGGAGAAGTAGAGGAAATAATTTCAATCAGATTTTGAGCCAAACTCAAGCCTGTAAGGCTGATGTTGAGAAAGTAAACTGTACAGTCTGAGAAACTTCAAAGTGAAGAAGTGCTTCCGCAGAGCTGCCCACGACCTCCTGCTGATCAGCTCAAAGCCTGCATGCCGAACAGCACAGACGAGAGACCAAGATGAGGCTTTGACTTCTCTTCTGTTTACAGGACGAGATAGCCGGCGCTCTTGTATAGCTTTTAGTGGTGCCAGCTAATTAGATAATAAACAAACAAATAATTAATCAAATTCCTAAATATAGACCAATTCAACACAATTAGAATGCATGGGAAGACAATAAAACAGTTAACACTTTCTTTTTCAGTCCATTGGGTTTTAGATATATTAATGGAGTAACTATGAGAAACAGTCACTGCAGTGCTAGGTAATTATTTTGGATAAGTGATAATAAGGACCAAGCCTAAATAAATTACATTGTGATGGTTCTAGTTATTAATCCAAATATCTCAATATGATTCAAAGTAATACGGTGGTGAATACAAACATACAGTAAAATGAGAGTCCTTCAAATACATACATAAACACCAACAAGACTTTAATGTTTATGTTGATCTGAACAGATTATACAGATTAACAGATAGAATCCAGCATCTTCCCAAATACTTTAATTAACATGCTGACATGATCTGTGGTACTTACAAAGGTGTCAAAAGTATTCACACTCATTACTCAGGTAGAAGTATAGATACTAGGGTTTAAAAATACTTCTGTAGAAGTTCAGATATCAACTCTAGCTTTTTACTCCAGTAAAAGTGTAAAAGTACTGCTTTCAGAACTACTTAAAGTATAAAAGTAAAAGTAATATAAGTAAAAAATAACATTCTTCTAAAATCTATAATGACTATAATGTTATATATTAATGTTGATAAATTTGGGATGCGCTAGGCTTTCTGTTTCAGTCGCTTATAAACCCATTGAACATGAATGTAGTTTAATACAATGTAAATATATTAAAGAAGCATATCTGTTACTACTGAACATTAACATGTGTTTCATGGAGCAGAAGATATGATGACTAGTTGTCTATAAGTATTGTAATGAAGTCAAACTTCAAAGACATGTTATCAATAATCTTTACTGGAATGTAAATGTACATGAATAAAAATAAGCTGTAATGAAATATGAGTAACGAGACTATGTTTAAAATGTAAGCAGTAAAAAGTACTGATAATGGAGTGTAAATGTAAGGAGTAGAAAGTACTGATAATGGAGTGTAAATGTAAGGAGTAGAAAGTACTGATAATGGAGTGTAAATGTAAGGAGTAAAAAGTACTGATAATGAAGTGTAAATGTAAGGAGTAGAAAGTACTGATAATGGAGTGTAAATGTAAGGAGTAGAAAGTACAGATAATGGAGTGTAAATGTAAGGAGTAGAAAGTACTGATAATGGAGTGTAAATGTAAGGAGTAAAAAGTACTGATAATGGAGTGTAAATGTAAGGAGTAGAAAGTACTGATAATGGAGTGTAAATGTAAGGAGTAGAATGTACTGATGCAAGGAGTAGAAAGTACTGATAATGGAGTGTAAATGTAAGGAGTAGAAAGTACTGATAATGGAGTGTAAATGTAAGGAGTAGAAAGTACTGATAATGGAGTGTAAATGTAAGGAGTAGAAAGTACAGATAATGGAGTGTAAATGTAAGGAGTAGAAAGTACAGATAATGGAGTGTAAATGTAAGGAGTAGAAAGTACAGATAATGGAGTGTAAATGTAAGGAGTAGAAAGTACAGATAATGGAGTGTAAATGTAAGGAGTAGAAAGTACAGATAATGGAGTGTAAATGTAAGGAGTAGAAAGTACTGATAATGGAGTGTAAATGTAAGGAGTAGAAAGTACTGATAATGGAGTGTAAATGTAAGGAGTAGAATGTACTGATGCAAGGAGTAGAAAGTACTGATAATGGAGTGTAAATGTAAGGAGTAGAAAGTACTGATAATGGAGTGTAAATGTAAGGAGTAGAAAGTACTGATAATGGAGTGTAAATGTAAGGAGTAGAAAGTACTGATAATGGAGTGTAAATGTAAAGAGTAGAAAGTACTGATAATGGAGTGTAAATGTAAGGAGTAGAAAGTACTGATAATGGAGTGTAAATGTAAGGAGTAGAAGTAAAAAGCCAGCTGAAAAATTATTACTTCAGTAAAGTATAAATAACCAAAATCTCTACTTAAGTAAGGTAACTAAGTATTTGTACTTCATTACTTGACACCTCTGGGTACTTAATGCTACGATACATACCAGTGATAGAGATTAGGCTGAAGAACACTGGAGTTTACCTTTAAACGCCTGCCTAGAATAGAAGCTGTGAAGTTGTTGGTGTTGGAGAATGTGATTGGAGGATGGGTTTGACCAGAGTGTGCTCTCACTTGGTAGCCTTTGAACCTGAAAGCTACTGACAGCAGTGAAAGAGTTCAGATATGCTTTGGTTGACCTGGTGGGGAATTTAACAGAAGCAGTCAGGGTCAGTCCGGGCTAAGCTAATTGTTAGGAGTGTGGCTTATCAAAAGCCTCAGAGCACTAGGGGTCACTCAGCTCAGCGCCCACAATAAATAAAGCAGTTTGACCTCTGCATAATAGATGGGTGACATTACATTCAGTCTGTGTGCGGTACAGAGAGAGAGAGAGAGAGAGAGAGCGACCACCAACATCAGAGCAGTAAACTCTCAGTATATACAAGAGCAGTTCTAACAGCTTATTTCCAAAACAAATAAAAGTAGGTTACAGTGATATAACTCACAGGCCACGTTAGCCGTGTCAGCAAAGGGTCTGGTTTAAAACTGTGAACATATTCGTATTAGACAATGTTAGCTAACGTGTTGATGCTGGCAGGCGTTTGTTTATGTTTGTTTATATTTGTTTATATTTGTTTAGATCTTTAGGGGGCTGTAATCGTGCTCCTTAACAGGCAGGTTTAGGACACTGACTGTTGGGATGGAGCTGAATTGGGTGGGACCAGGTCTTCCTAAAGAGGAATCTTTCAAAAGTTCTGCATATTTAAATGGTTACAATGTCTCCAGAGTCATTCCAAGTGGTTTGGTGTGAAAACATATTATGTCAGACTTGTTTACAGTGGTGGTGAATTTAAACCTGAAAGCTCACAGAAAGATGTAACAGTTGTTTCTTTGCCTTTCTTGCCGTCCAGTTCAGAGTAGAATCTTTATTTTTTAGGATACTGCAGCATAGACGTTCTGTATTTTAGGATGAGGTATGGTATCTGTACTTTAGGATGAGGTATCAGTATCAGACTGTACTTTAAGATGACAATAGTATCTGTACTTTAGCATGAGGTATTGTATCTGACTGTACTTTAGGATGAGGTATCAGTATCAGACTGTACTTTAAGATGACAATAGTATCTGTACTTTAGCATGAGGTATTGTATCTGACTGTATTTTAGGATGAGGTAATGGTATCAGACTGTACTTTAGGATGAGGTATCAGTATCAGACTCTACTTTAGGATAAGGTAACGGTATCTGTACTTTAGGATGAGGTATTGTATTTGACTGTACTTTACGAAGAAGTATTGGTATCTGTACTTTAGGATGAGGTATTAGTATTAGACTGTATATTAGGATGAGGTATTAGTATCAGACTGTACTTTAAATTGAGGAATCGGTATCTGCTTGTACTGTAGAATGAAGTATCAGTATCAGACTGTACTTTAGGATGAGGTATGGGTATCTAACTGTACTTTAGAATGAGGTATCAGTATCACACTGTACTTTAGTATGAGGTATCAGTATCAGACTGTACTTTAGAATGAGGTATCAGTATCAGACTGTACTTTAGGATGAATTATGGGTATCTAACTGTACTTTAGGATGAGGTATGGGTATCTGACTGTACTTTAGAATGAGGTATGGGTATTAGACTGTACTTCAGAATGAGTTTTGGGTATCTAACTGTACTTTAGTATGAGGTATCAGTATCAGACTGTACTTTAGGATGAGGTATCAGTATCAGACTGTACTTTAGGATGAGGTATCAGTATCTAACTACTTTAGGATGAATTATGGGTATGTAACTGTACTTTAGGATGAGGTATAGGTATCTGACAGTACTTTAGAATTAGGTATTGTACTGAAAGGGAAATTACGGTATCAGTGCATCTCTAGTTTCTGAGCTCGCAGTTCAGTGGTTATGTAAGTGGGCTTCAGATAGAGTGTCACTGCTCTCTAGTCTCTCGTGTTTGTTATGAAGAGGAGCTGAGGCTGAGACTGTTCCTGTATGTTTGTGTTTGTGTGTGTTTATCAGATATTGACGAGTGCGCTGAAGGTTTGATTCAGTGCCATAACGGCTCGCGCTGCGTGAACCTGCCCGGCTGGTACCACTGCCAGTGTCGCAGCGGTTTCCACGACAACGGATCTTACCTGCTCGATGGGAGCTCATGTGTGGGTGAGTGATAATTACAATCATCTCTCTCTTTCTCCCCCCCCACTCCATCCCTCTTTTTCTCTCCCTATCCTCTCCTCTCACTCTTCCTCTCTTTTATTCCTGTCGTTTCTTCATTTTTCTGTTTCCTTTCCTCTCTCTTCTCGTCCCACCTTCTGTCTGTCATCCTTTCTTCCTACACTCTTCTCTCATCACCTCTCTGTATTTCATAATCTGTCTCCTTTTCCTTTTCCCCCTTCTGTTCCTCTTTTCTTTATCTCTTCTTACTTTTGTCCACCCTTGTTTTTTCTCTACCCTCTTACCTCTCTCTCCTCCTCACTGCTTTCTCTCTCTCTCTCTCTCTCTCCGGGTGGCTCTCTCACTTCTGAACGCGCACTCCTGCTTCTCTGAGCTTTTTTTTCCAGAGTGATCAAACGCTGACACTCAAATCCGTGTGAGCGGGTCTGCTCTGTGCATGTATGTGTGTGTCTCGAGGTGTTAAGACATAATTGTGTTTGCATGAATCTCAGTTCAGCTTTTAACGTCCTTAATTAGCAGCAGTGACGAGCCCTCCATCTGCTACTGTACCAGAGAGAGAGAGAGACAGAGGGGGGCACAGAGAGGAAATGGGAGACAGAGAAAGATAGAAAGAGGGGCTTTAAAAGAGAAAAATATCTATGACAGATTAGTGGCTGGATAACACAGACTGTGCGTGAACAGATGAGCGGTTTCAGGAGAGGGGTTTCTGATAAAGTGGCTGGTGGTACATGTACAGTTAGCCCAGTTGTCAGAGAGCGAAAGTTCCAGGAAGTGTAAAGTTCAGACTGTATGTTAGGATGAGGTATCAGTATCTGTACTTTAGGATGAGGTGTCAATATCAGACTGTACTTTAGGATGAGGTATGGGTATCTGACTGTACTTCAGGATGAGGTATGGGTATCTGACTGTATTTTAGGATGAGGTATGAGCATCAGACTGTACTTTAGGATGATGTATGGGTATCTGACTGTACTTCAGGATGAGGTATGGGTATCTGACTGTATTTTAGGATGAGGTATGAGCATCAGACTGTACTTTAGGATGATGTATGGGTATCAGACTGTACTTTAGGATGATGTATGGGTATCTGACTGTACTTTAGGATGAGGTATGAATATCTGTACTTTAGAATGAGGTATGGGTATCAGACTGTACTTTAGGATGAGGTATGGGTATCAGACTGTACTTTAGAATGAGGTATGGGTATCTGACTGTACTTTAGGATGAGGTATGAATATCTGTACTTTAGGATGAGGTATGGGTATCTGACTGTACTTTAGGATGAGGTATGGGTATCAGACTGTACTTTAGGATGAGGTATGGGTATCTGACTGTACTTTAGGATGAGGTATGAATATCTGTACTTTAGGATGAGGTATGGGTATCACACTGTACTTTAGGATGAGGTATCGATATCAGACTGTACTTTAGGATGAGGTATGGGTATCTGACTGTACTTTAGGATGAGGTATGAATATCTGTACTTTAGGATGAGGTATGAGTGTCTGACTGTACTTTAGGATGAGGTATCGATATCAGACTGTACTTTAGAATGAGGTATGGGTATCAGACTGTACTTTAGGATGAGGTATCAGTATCAGCCTGTACTTTAGGATGAGGTATGAATATCTGTACTTTAGGATGAGGTATGAGTGTCTGACTGTACTTTAGGATGAGGTATGGGTATTAGACTGTACTTTAGGATGAGGTATGGGTATCTGACTGTACTTTAGGATGAGGTATCAGTATCAGACTGTACTTTAGGATGAGGTATGAATATCTGTACTTTAGGATGAGGTATGAGTGTCTGACTGTACATTATGATGAGGTATGGGTATCAGACTGTACTTTAGGATGAGGTATCGATATCTGACTGTACTTTAGGATGAGGTATGAATATCTGTACTTTAGGATGAGGTATGAGTGTCTGACTGTACTTTAGGATGAGGTATGAATATCTGTACTTTAGGATGAGGTATGAGTGTCTGACTGTACATTATGATGAGGTATGGGTATCAGACTGTACTTTAGGATGAGGTATCGATATCTGACTGTACTTTAGGATGAGGTATGAATATCTGTACTTTAGGATGAGGTATGAGTGTCTGACTGTACTTTAGGATGAGGTATCGATATCTGACTGTACTTTAGGATGAGGTATGAGTGTCTGACTGTACTTTAGGATGAGGTATGAGTATCAGACTGTACTTTAGGATGAGGTATGGATATCTGACTGTACTTTAGAATGAGGTATGGATATCTGACTGTGCTTTAGAATGAGGTATGAATATCTGACTGTACTTTAGAATGAGGTATGGGTATCTGACTGTACTTTAGGATGAGGTATGGGTATCTGACTGTACTTTAGAATGAGGTATGGGTATCTGACTGTACTTTAGGATGAGGTATAAATATCAGACTGTACTTTAGGATGAGGTATGGGTATCTGACTGTACTTTAGGATGAGGTATAAATATCAGACTGTACTTTAGGATGAGGTATGGGTATCTGACTGTGCTTTAGAATGAGGTATGAGTATCAGACTGTACCTTAGGATGAGGTATGGGTATTTGACTGTACTTTAGGATGAGGTATGGGTATCTGACTGTGCTTTAGAATGAGGTATGAGTATCAGAATGTACTTTAGGATGAGGTATGGGTATTTGACTGTACTTTAGGATGAGGTATTGGTATCTGACTGTACTTTAGAATGAGGCATGAGTATCAGACTGTACTTTTGGATGAGGTATGAATATCTGACTGTACTTTAGAATGAGGTATGGGTATCAGACTGTACTTTAGGATGAGGTATGGGTATTTGACTGTACTTTAGGATGAGGTATGAGTATCAGACTGTACTTTAGAATGAGGTATGGGTATCTGACTGTGCTTTAGAATGAGGTATGAGTATCAGACTGTACTTTAGAATGAGGTATGGGTATCTGACTGTGCTTTAGAATGAGGTATGAGTATCAGACTGTACTTTAGAATGAGGTATGGATATCTGACTGTACTTTAGAATGAGGTATGAGTATCAGACTGTGCTTTAGGATGATGTATGGGTATCTGCCTGTGATTAGTGGCTGGATAATACAAACTGTGCGTGAACAGATGAGTGGTTTCAGAAGAGGGGTTTCTGATAAAGTGGCTGGTGGTGCATATCCAGTTAGCCCCTGTTGTCAGAGAACGAAAGTTCCAGGAAGTGTTTCAGTGAGAGAAGTAGATGTGATGATACACAGTGTGTACACTGGTGCTGCTGTGTGGCTGATTTGGCAGGTTGCCATGTTTGTGTTCTGATATGTAAGCATGTTTGTGTTGTAGATGTGGATGAGTGTGCCACACAGACGCACACGTGCTGGAATGACTCGGTGTGCGTGAACCTGCCAGGAGCGTTCGACTGTGTGTGTATCGCTGGCCCAGAATGCACTGGGGACTGCGTTCAGGACGACGGGCTGAAACACAATGGGCAGGAGTGGAGTCTCAGTCAGGACACCTGCTCAATGTGCACCTGCAAGGTACCTCTACATAAATTAAATACTGAGTGCCCCTAGTCCTACATGTCCTGCAGTCCTACAGAATCATGTACTGGTCTCGTACAGTATACAAGTGTATACCAGTGAGTGTGTTTACATGCGCTTAATAATCCAGTAACTACAGAAAATCAGGAATGGAGAAACTCCAGGCCTGGTAATATTTGGGTTTCTGCTTCTCAACCAGCTAATAATCTCACACAATATGACGTAATGTAAACATAACACAAACCTCACACTTCGTGTCGCGCCTGTTTTCACTTACTGTGGTAAATATAACTATAATCACATAGAAGGTGAAGAATGTGAATATTTAAATCGCTAATTTAATATTCAGCGTTTAGTGTTTAGTTCCTGTGTTAAACGTCATTTGTTAATTTTCAGTGTAAACTGTTCGTTTATAAATTCAGTATAAAGTTTTTGCACATGTACAGACTGAGAGATCTGAAAGAAATCAGACTAAGAGTATACACTACCGCTCAAAAGTTTAGGATCACTTACGAATTTCATTTCATTCAATTTTCATGCAATTCACAAACAATATTGTCCATTTCACAATTAATGTAAGTGTATTAGATGATTTTTAAAGAATAAAAATGTTTGTATTAAAGTCTATTTTTGTATAGAGGCTTATTTTACATATAGTTCTATTATCAGTAATTCTCAGTCCTCTGTCTAAATCTCCTGGTACGGCCGCCAATCCAAGTTAAGGATGTTATTGGACTAATTGGTTGTTAGGACACTCTTGCTCAATTGTGATGCACAGCTGAAAAACATTCTACTAATAAGTGAGTATAAAAGGGAGAACAACATTCTAGGTTAGTTTAGTATCTGAAGCATCAGCAGTTGATGGCTTGCTGACCGACTCAAAATGACCAGAAAGAAACAACTTTCTTTAAAGACCCGTCAGTCCATTGTTGTGTTAAGGAAGGAAGATACTCCATTGAAAACAAGAACATTTCACTGTGATCCCAAACTTTTGCGCGCTAGTGTACATGCACAGAGAAACCTGATTACTGAGCTAGAATCCAGCTTAGTGAAATGATTCTGTTTACATGATCACATGAATGATCAGATAACTGCAGGAATACGATCATGATCGGATTATTAAGTGTAATGTAAATGTAAACACACTCAGTGTACCATCCTGCTATGCATGAACTGAACTGACAGTGTCTATTTAAACACATTGAGAAGTGAAAATAGCAAAAGCCATGCAGCATATATATATATATATATATATATATATATATATATATATATATATATATATATATATATATGTATGTATAGAGATAGATAGATAGATAGACACACATTCTTATTCAGTTGTTTTTCTTAATGTCTATATTTTCTACATTGTAGATTAATATTAAAAACTATCAAGGAACACAAAATTACATAACAAACAAAAAAGCCTTAAACAAACCAGAATATTGTCACTGTCCAAAGAAAACCTCCAAAATAGTGATTTTAGACGAGGCCGAAACCTTCTTTACTTTTAATGTACGTGAATGTAAACTGGTTTTGTTCCAAAAGACAACATTGGAGCATTTCTATTGGTCCATTCGTCATAAAACATTCACAGGATATTAAGAACAGCTGTCGTGTTCAAAAGATATAAGAAAATAAAAGTCAACGGAATTGGAGATGTTGTTCTTTGTACTGTGACAAACTAGTTCAGACTAGTCAGCTTTTGCTTTGAGGACACTCTTGCCATTCCATCAATCAGATGGTCTAAGACCATCAGTTGTATTGTGCAGAGGTGTGATTGTTATACTGATCTGTACAGTGAATAGCTCTATTTAGATGTTTTTCTATCCATAATATGATTCAATTCACTCTAGACCTCAACTAGAAGAGAAAGAGAAAAAAGAAACAACATTCCGTCATTACTTTAGGACGTGAAGGTCAATCTGGGAAATTGTCCTCAAGTGCAGTCTTGAAAAACATCATATGCTATGATAAACCTGGCTGTAATGAGGACTGTCCCAGGAAAGAAAGACACAGTTACCTCTTCTTCTGCAGACCATAAGTTCATTAGAGCTGCCAGCCTCAGACACCTCAGATTAGAGCCCACATAAAAAGAGCTCACATCTCAACATCAAACGTTCAGGCCTTTATGGTGGAATTGCTGCATAGAAGCCTGAAGAATTGAAGAAGGATTGCTTGAAGAGACTCGCTTGGGCCAAGAAACAAAAGCAACGTACAAGAGACGAGAGGAAATTTGTAGTTTGGTCGATTTTTGGGTCCATCCGCCATGTCTTTGTGTGGTTACCCACCATGAAGCCTGGAGGTGGTGGTGTGAAAATGTGGGGGTGCTTTGCTGGTGACACTGTTGGTGACTTATTTTAAATTCAAGACACATTTAACCAGCATGACTACCACAGCACGGCATGCCGTTCCATCTGGTTTACCATCTGGGACCATCGATTCTTTTTCAAATCGACAATGATCCCAAACACACCTCCAGACTATGTAAGGACTATGTAACAAAGAAAGAGAATGATGGAGCGCTGTGTCAAATGACTTGGCCTCCACAAGCACCCAACCTAAACCTAACTGAGATAGTTTGGAACGAGTTGGACCGCAGATTGAAGGAAAAGCAGCCAACAAGTACTCAGCACCTCTGGGAACTCCTTCAAGACTCTTGGAAAACCATTCCAGGTGATTACCTCGTGAAGCTGGCTGAGCGAATGCCAAGAGTGTGCAAAGCTGTCATGAAGGCAAAAGATGTCTACTTTGTAGAAGTAAAAAGAAATAAAAATATATTCTGGTTTGTTTAACACTTTTTTTATTGCGTAATAACAGCAATAACGAATAATAACAAATTAAACAAACAGCAGCCCTGAGATAAACCAAAGGCACATAGGCTGACAGTGTAAATGATTTAATGTGATGATACGAAGGTTTCTTGTTCAAATGAACAACATTATGAACATAAAAATGAAAATTAAATTACCGCAGCAGCGTCTACAAAGGGCAGCGTTGTGAATTATGCATTGCTGACTCTTTGGGGTTTTATCCAGACACTGCTGTGCTGCTTCTACACAGTTGCTTGTGAAAAGGTTATCAGGAATATATATATTTCTGGGTGTTTTTCCAGGACGGGCGAGTGTTCTGCAGGCGGAGAGAGTGCGACTGTGACGATCCGGCTGTGGATCTGTTCTGCTGTCCCGAGTGTGACACGCGTCAGAGCAGCCAGTGTTTACACCAGAGTGGACACACGCTGTACCACAGTGGGGACTCATGGGTTTACAACTGCCAGCAGTGCAGATGCCTGGTAAGCCCACTCATTTCAAACACAACACTTACCCCACCCAAATAAAATACAAAAAAAAATAGGTTGGGCTCTCAGGGTAGCTCTGTCATAGCATTCACCACCTGGAATTCACTCTGTTTGCAGCTTCAGTCCATGTCCATGTTACTATATTAATTTTTAAGGGCAGTTAGTGATTAATTACAGGTCATTTACATTCTGCATCACATCTCAACATCAAATGTTCAGGCCTTTATGGATGAATTGCTGCATAGAAGCCTGAAGAATTGAAGAAGGATTGCTTGAAGAGACTCGCTTGAGCCAAGAAACAATAAGGAAAGGACAAGAGACCAGAGGAAATCTGTAGTTTGGTGGAAATTTAAGAGTTTTGCGTCCACCTGTCATGTCTTTGTGAGGTGAGAGGATGGTTTCCACATGTGTGGTTCCCACCGTGAAGCCTGAAGGTGGAGGTGTGAAATTATGGAGGTTTGCTTTGCTGTATCACTGAATCCTATAAATTCGAATGTCTTAAAATCAGCATATTCTGTAGAAGTTTCAATGTGAAATACTCAACCCATTAGTGTCCCATATCTGAAGGTTTTTATTTCTTTCGGTTGAGATATTCTCTGAGCTCTGAGGGTATGTTCAAATCCCTCCAACCATGTGGCTAAAGCGCGAGTGGGTTATAACAAAACAATAGAAACCTCATTAGCTTTGGAATAAAAGTGGTACAACCCAATAATTAACTACTCAAATGAGAAAATAGCCTTTTATGTATTGTATAAAGTATAATTATGTAAAATTTCAGAATTTTAGACCAACCCTAACAAAACAGCTGGTCCCTACAGCTAACAGCTGAGGAGGTATTGTCTTCTCAGTAGAAGATGTGTAGAGATGTTAGATATTCAGAGAGTTAGCAATAAAACCAAGCTACACCTCTTTAGAAATGTCTTCAACGACACAGTCACATTCATGCTCTGGTTTTAGAGTGAAGCAATTTTAACAAACGTGATACAACTGAAACATACAGGGGTGAGTTTCCCGATAACAATTGATCTTAGTGATTTACGAACAACTTTAAGAATGACGTAACTTTAAGAACCCCAATTTTGCAAGTGTTTCCCTAAACGGCTTCTTAGTCTCCAAACTTACGAACTAGTTTCAAAAAGCTCTGCATCAGCACTGAATAGGCACGGCCAGTCGAAACTGAACCACCGATTTGCATAGGTTTCCTTATTATTATGCCACAAAAGTATCGTTATGTAAATAATTACAATAAAAAACAACAACAAATAAGGATTTACATTACTGTTATGTAAAAAAATAAATAAAAACATTTCACTTGCAATTGTTGTCTAAAGCATGCCGAGCCTATAAATAGGCACACGATTAACCTTCCTAGCACAGCACACCGGCCACACAAATGCAATTTTTCCCAGGATAACCTAAAAGCCAAATGTTTGAAGAAATAGAGAAAATACTTACTATTTTCCAAAAAATATATATACTATTTTCCAAAGCTCGGGGAGGTTCTACAAATAAAGAGCAATAGCAGAAATGGGAGGAGCTTGCTAGGAAGCGTGCCTATAGTGTTCATCACATACTCATCTTTGTCAGCCTTCCTCTTGGTCATTTATATGTGTACGTAATTGATCACTTAGTTTGATTGGTTAAGCTTATTATTATAAGCTTATTAAGTCAATGTGTAACAGTTCTTTAGAAAATAATATATGTTTTATTTACTACTACGATTACGATTAATTAAAAGTCATTTACATGTGTATATCAACAAATAATGTATTGTACTTTTTGTTATAAACTTTGTCTGTATAAACTTTTTGTTTCACATAATTACGATGATTCCAACCTTGAAATAATAAAGTAATATGTACATTTATACTCATATTAAACTCAGGACCTTCCGAATGGTAGGCAGTTTGCCTAAATGATGTAAACAGTACACTTCTTGTATAAACCGGTGTTTACTTGTATCACCGCAAGTAAACACCGGTTTATACAAGAAGTGTACTGTTTACATCATTTAAGCTCTGATATGATATTTGTTGACGTTGGATGTAACATACGCTAACAAAAATTATTTTAAATCTTCATAAATTCATGTTTGTATAAATACATGTAGTGTCCATGCAAGAACTATGCGTTTTTAGAAGGATGATTAGCGCCCTCTTTAGTTTTTGAGACAGAACTGCATGTGAACTTCATAGTAAGAAGAACTTACCAAGTTACGAGTGGGTTAAACTACTCTTACATTTACGAACGACTTGACATACTACGTTAGTTACGAAGGCTTTCGGGAAATTCGTAATTTTAAGAATGTTCTTAAGTATTAAGTTCTGAAGTACGAAGTACATAGCGTTAAGAACGTTTTGGTAAACGCACCCCAGAACAACAAACCAGTGATGTCAATGACGTGATGTGTACATCCTTAATATTGTTATCCATAAACATAGACTAAGAGTACTGACTTCTTTTAAACTACTTGGCAGCTACATTTGTTTCGTAAAGTTTCCACAGGACTAACTCATCTCCACTAGTTAACTGGATGGCAGCCACTTGTATCTTACTGGCCCATCACGCTCAGCAGAAAGCTTTGCAGGGTAATCAGAGACAGTTTCTCATTACAGCTTACTCAGCCATTCTTCAGTTTTAAGACTGATCCATATTCATGTGTATGTAAATCAATACAGGCTACGATGATTGTCAATAAGGGCTGCATCTTCTTGTAGTCTTTAGCATCCTGCTGAACATTTGGGCTGAGTTTAATGAGCACAGATTCGACGAGCTTTCATAAAATCATCACTGATGCTAGCCAAAAGTCAGCTAGTGATGCAAAAGATGAAGCCAGTAACGATCTGAGTGAGATTGGTGCGGAACACAGTAATGGATTATGGTAATAATCCAAATAAGATCATAACGGAATGTACTTTGCTCACTTGGACCGCATATTATGAGCCCAGGTTGATCAGCATGTGCGGCTGATTGGAGATGGCATGACATTCATATGCATAATTTAAACAGTACATTTGAAAGCTCACACACTTTTTTTCTGAAATGGGACTAACAACACAGTCTAACCATCAGCCTATAAACACAATTGTAGTTTTAAGTTTAAGACTCAACACTCAATAGAACAAGAGGAGCCTAGCGAAGCACTGTGACTTAATATCCTGGTTGCGATAGTGATGTAAACTGCACTTAATCTCTGTCGTATCCCTTTATCAGCATCTCTGGTATATATAATAAAAATATAATACAATGGACATGATGGATATATTGGATGTTAAAGATATATATATATATATATATATATATTTTTCCATTAAAATGTAATGACTTTAACCAGTAATACATTTTATCCCACCACCACCACCACTAGCCCCTATAGCAGAGGTCACTAATAGGCAGACCGCGGTAGGGGTCCCGGCCCAGACGGTGTCCAGTGTGGACCTAAACCGATAAACTATTGAGAACAATTAAGATTTGACAGTGTTTATTTTAAGCAGCAGAACTTTTCTTGTCTTTACGGTATACGGGCTTAGCAGAGCAGTAAACTCACAGACCAATAGCGTGCATTGTAAGTAGAGATGGAAGGATCGATTGGCTATGTATCGGTATTGGCTGGTTATTTATTTAAATATGTGATCAGCGATCAGCCAATATTTCTCCAGTTTAGCCGATCCCGAGAGCCGATCAATGGCGTTAAACAAATTAGCTTAATTTTTGTATTTTCAGCTAGCGTTTCATCCAGTAAGAGGAGCCCTCCGTGAATCCCCCTGCTCCCTGTAATTTCTATCTAAACCACTAGGTGGAAATGCACAGCAGCCTCGTAAGAACAGTTTGTGGTGTTCACCGCATGCGCAGATAGAAAGCATTGTCTGTCTGGCAGTTTGTTACCGTATGGGACTCAAACCCATCCAGGATGTTCTGTAACATCTGTAGCATCAACGTCTCTCGTTGGGGAACCAAAACAAAGACATTTAACACTACTAATCTGATACAGCACTTCAGAGACACCACACAGCTGAATACAGTAAGTATCAGCAAACAGAGCAGAGCTAGCACACACAGCTAACACAAAACAAATAACCCAGAACACCGTGCAGACCAGATCTGACCGGTCTGAACAGTACAGCAGCAGCAGCCTTCTAGATAACCATGTTTCAACCAAGTTTCATGACTTGCTTGTGCTAATAACTACATGTAGCCCTGCTGTGGCATCTAGCCCCTCCCTCTATCGGTATCGGCTATCAGCCAATCACGCTAAAAGGTGATCAGTGATCAGCCTCAAAAACTGATCAGTCCATCTCTAATTGTAAGACCACCAAAGGCGCCAAAATAAGACGTGTGCAGATTCGGGAGTGCAGCGTGCACACAGGCGAGGTACGAAGCGAGAAGCAGCAGTCACTCCACAATGAACATTATTAAGAACAAATATCGTCCCAGGCTCACCAACCACCTCCTTCACATGTGTGTGAGAATGGCCCTGACACCATTTCAGCCCAGATATGAACACAACCAAGAGCTCACTTCTCTCACTTCTCTCACTGGAAGGAATGCACGGGGGGAATGAACTGTTAAGATGTGAAATTGAGTTAACGAGAAGACTGCATGTTTTATTTACTTTTTCTATAAATAAGCACTTTATGACGCACTTTTTTTAAAAGCATTGTTTTTTATGTAGCCCTTAGGAGGAAAAATGCATTTATTTGGAGTTTCATAAATAATTAATTTCAGCATTTAAACAGTAAATATTGTTGAAATATACTGAACGGTATTTGTAATACATTTTGTTCTTTCAGTAGCTGATGGTATAAGATCCTGATACTAGGCTACTTCAGTAAACAGGATATGGCACTGAATGATAACACAAGTTAGAAATGATGACGGTCCGGACCTTGGTCTGAGGAGATCTCCTCTAACTGGACCTTACTGAACTCTAATTAAATACTCCTGCCCTATAGAATAGATAGATGTAGATAAAGTAATTATGTGGCTTTATATATATATATATATATATATATATATATATATATATATATATATATATATATATATATATATATTATTAGTAACTGTGTAATTGTGTAAATACTAGACATGGAAGGATCGATTGGCTATGTATCGGTATCGGCCGATTTTTAATCAAAATATGTGATCGGCCGATATTTCTACAATTTACAGCCGATCCTAAGAACCGATCGATGGCGTTAAACAAATGAGCCTAATTTCTGTATTACCAGCTAGCGTTTCATCCAGGAAGAGGAGAACCCCCTCCCTGCAATTCCTATCTGAACCACTAGGTGGAAATACATACCCTTTCATTTTTTAACAGACTGACTAAAGCAGCAGCCTTGTGTAAAATCAGTGTGTCTCGTTGAGGAACCAAGACATTTAACACACTAATCTGATACAACACTGCACACAGCTGAATACAGTGAGTATCAGCAAACAGCAGAGCTAGCATGCACAGCTAACACAAAACAAACAACCCAGAACACCATACAGACCAGATCTGACCGGTATGAACAGAACAGCAGCAACAATTCAATATTCTGCATTTAATGATTACAGATTTAGTTTAAAATAACAGAGTCTGCGTTTAATGACTGCAGGTTTGACTGCATTTATTTAATTTGCTTTTTTTGTTTTAAATTAATGTAATAATTGCAGTATTGGGGATATTTATTTGATTTACTTTGTTTATTTACTGTTAATTTAGTTAAAAATATTATACTGTTCCACATGAGCTCGTTAAAAATAGTAATAAACCATTTAGACCATGCTTCATGACTTGCTTGCACTAATAACTACATGTAGCCCTGCCGTAGCATATACCCCATCCTCTATCGGTATCAGCTATTGGCCGATCATGCTGAAAGGTAATCGGTGATCGGAATCGGCCTTAAAAACGCTGAACGGTCCATCTCTAGTAAATACAATTTATCTCTCTGTCCAATAAAACCAAGTATATATTGCGATTTTTAGTTTTCTGCATAATTAGAACTCTACAGTCGTCCTACAGTCGTCCTTTGCCTGTTTTTCTTCGGACAGCGGCAGCTTAAATAATGTAAATTGGTGTTTTTCCTTAATGCCAGTAACTGCTGACTCTAACTGCATGTGTTTCTGGCTCTTTTACGATTTCATCTTCTTTGCTTGTGGTTTTATTACCCAGAGTTCCTTTCGGGCAGCAGGGTCGGCCAGCCCTCGTGGTGGGTTGCCAGATTTGCAATTAATTCTGTAATTCGGCTCCCATAATGCACAGCTCGACTCGCAGCAGGGTCGAAATCACGCCTCTAATTGCCGCTACCTGCAAGCCAACAGCCGATTCCTATCAGCGCGGAAACGCTCCGCGGCTTACTGGGTCAAAGACTGCAGTTATTTATCTCTTCATCCTGAAGTGTTTTCAGTCACACTCGGAAGGCAAACTTCTAAAGACACTATCAGATCAGCCATCTCTGCCACATCCATCTCCTGCCCTCTCTTTATCTCCTTCACGCCGCCTCCAGACACTTCCTGTCCATCCAATTTCGTCACTCTCTCTTCCCCATTCTTCTTCTCCTCACCACCCTTTCCTCTTCTACTTCTGCTTCACTCAGTGAGGTACGTGCTGAACCAGCTTGTGGGGAAAAAACAATTTAACAAGACTATTTTTGAGATTTTGGCTTAATGAACTCCAGGATGAACAGTTCCCACATCATGCATAGATAAAGGGTCAGTCTCAAAACCTACTGAGCTCCTACATGAGCAGCATTTCATGTCATAGTATGCGCTCCTGACATGTAGACTGTCCCAATTCTTACATACCTTAAACATGCTGTCTACTGAGAAACCTTATTTAGACCTGATTTTAAGGAGCCATCAAACGCTTCCTCAGCCGCTAAGACAATCCCATGATGCAACGCAGGCTAATCTACGAGCAGTGAAGTGGTTTTAAACTGTGAGTTATTTTGATTCTCTCTGGTGTTTTAATGTGTTTCTGGTCATATAATCACACAAAATAGTATTTTATTATCAACTCTGTAACGAGTCCTTCACCATTTAGCAGTTTTATACTCGAGCCATTAGCATTTATGCTAGCGGATTTTTAAGCCTCAGGCTATTGTCTTGGATGCTGGCTGGTAGCTTAGCAACCAGCTAAACCACTGATGGCGTGCTGCAGTGGGCGGGAACAACGTTCGCAATTCACACGCTGTGTTTTTTGTTAGCAACTGGGTCTGGTTGTTAGGTGGTCTTTCACTTTGTTAAATTGTTGAGATGCCTGTTTAGAAATATCCTGCAGTCAGCAGCTTCACTGACCGGAGCCCTCACCTTGCTGAAGTGTGGGGTAGCTCACGCCAGCTTTAAACACGAGCTCAGTGATGAGAGCAATGAACAGCAACGATGACCATATTTACTGCAGTAAAACAGTTTTAGTATAATGTGTTGTTATGGTAACAGACTAGGAGGGTTTGGGTTAGCTAACGTTTATATTAACTTTTATCAGAGAGTACTCTGGAACGTAAAGATACATTACTCTCTGGCCACGTCCCAAACTGCAGACTGCTACTACACTAAATACATAAAAAAATAACATAAAAATAAATAAATATTAATAAAATAAATGAATGAATGAATAAATAAAAGGACTCCATCGTTAGAAATGCTTTCAATAGAGCAATAGGTAATGTTGCCGAGGGTGCTGTTTGGGACACAGCCTTACTGTCTAACATTAATGTTAGTCTTGTCTAGTCAGGAAACCTCAACATACATTTTTTTTTCTTTCATTTTATTTTAGCCTTATGCCACCAAAGAAAATAATATTTTTTGGTTATATGTGTGTATAATCCAAACATTTCATATATACATTTTAAAGTTTTCTAACAGCAGTACCATGTAATGTGGAGTATCTTGTTTAGTTATAAGTGATATTTAATTGGATTTATCTAATAATAATCAGACATACAGATAATGCTGTATTTTGTTTAATTATTTGTAATTAACTGTAATTCCACAAATGTTCTTCTACGTCACTATACACACAGTAATTTACTACCTTACCTACAGTGGAATCAGCTCATACATAATATTTTAGAGTATAGGGTGGGCTTTGATTCATATTAGCAAATGTGTCCCCTCAATGTCAGACCCGCTCCAATGCCCTTGGATAAAATGGGTGTTTTACGTATGTTATATAAAGACGTTAGAGCCATAATGGAAGTAAATGGATTATTATTTCAATTAAAATTTGTAATGTCTAATGTTTGTTTGAATATTTGGTAGGACTGACTGTTGCTTACTTAGTAATGTTAATTGTTAAGTTTAATCTTGCATAATTATGCTAATTTATATGTGACATTACTCTGATCTAAAGAAGTCTCCCATTATTGACTCAAGCTCAAGGAACTGGTCTTTAAAACAAAACTGGAAAAAATTGCGTCCACATAAGCTCCATTTTGGTGGGCAACTTCAAATTCATTGGGCGGTGCTGTGGCTGTTTGTAATGGGATAAAAACAACCCAGCAAAGGTAGTCAAACATGCCTTATAACACTTTCTTTAATCTAATTTTAAAGAGTATTCTACATGTAGGTAACTGTACTGTCTAGATTTTGTTGCTGTAATGCTGATAAATTAAAGCTTATATCTTCTCGTATTGCTGGATGGAGACGGAATCAAAAGTGTCCCACATCTTTTTCTTTGTTTATTTTGGTCCTTTATTTTTTTGAAGTGGGGAACGATTTACTTAATGATGGAACTGAATACAATGACTATAAAACACATTTTACTAATATCATAAACAACTTGAAACCTTTAGATGGTAGTGTATATAACATTTTCTTGATTTTCTTTTCTCTGTAGAGAAAACACTTTAACTCAAAAAATAAACAGAAATTATTCACTAAAATACATAGGGAATGCTATATTTAGTGCTATATTTAACATACTGGAGAAAAATTTAATATTATATGTACCATAACATTTTATAATCTTATAATTTCATCTCCAATTTGTTAAATTTAGTAAACAAATGTGCAGAAGTGTGTTCTCTGTAGAGAAAGTGTTTCTTCCTCATCCATCTCTCTTCCTCTCTCTCTCTCTCTCTCTCTCTCTCTCTCTCTCTCTCTCTCTCTCTCTCTCTCTCTCTCTCTCTCTCTGTAGGAGGGTGAAGTGGACTGCTGGCCATTGTCCTGTCCGGTGTTGCCATGTGAGTACACCGCTGTGTTGGATGGAGAGTGCTGCCCTCGCTGTGTTTCTGACCCCTGCCTGGCCGATAACTTCACCTTCGACATCAGGCAGACGTGCCGTGACCCAACAGGCATAACCCGGCTGAGTGGAGCCGTATGGACCACGCCCACTGCCCCCTGCACCACCTGTACATGCAAGGTAAAAAAAACAAAAACAACACTTTAGCTTGAATAAACATACATAGACCTGATAATACATGTGACCTAAATTATATTAACTTGTAAACTATACTGGATAAAACTAAATATTCTCTACTGTATCTCCTACATTATTTGCTATGTTGTACAAAAATGATTATCACTCAAAAAATTATTACCCATAATAAGTGTTACATTAACTTGCATTAAGAGTTATGTTTTCCTTGGACCTCCTCTGTACTGTTACCATCTTGGCTATGCATTCAACCTAATGAAAAACTATAGACTCAGTTTATATCACAATATCTACGTTTAGAGTTATACATTCAACCTAATGAGAAACTGTAACTCAGTTTATATCATAATACCTACATTTAGAGTTATACATTCAACCTGATAAAAAACTGTAGACTCAGTTTATATCACAATACCTACATTTAGAGTTATACATTCAACCTAATGAGAAACCGTAGAACTCAGTTTATATCACAGTTCACTGGCGTTTTGCCTCATCTGCATTTTGAAAAAAAAGTAAATAAATAAATAAATAAAATAAAATCACTACAGAGCTGAAGTGTTTTTGGGGGTCTGCTCTGATTGGCTTTCAGAACTGTATTAAATGTAACCAGACTTTATTAACTGAAACACCCGTTTACTTTTACTCCAGAATAGCTGATAACACTAAAGCAGTGAAGCATGTTATTAGAAATTAACTATTATTTAATTCTGAAATATATTTTGCAGGGAATAAAGCGCTGTATACAAATTAGAATAAAGCTAATTTGCTAGAATATAGTATCACAATCACCAGATATCTAAATGGGAAGTTGTGTTACTTAGTCAACATAAAGCCATGTTTAATATATATATATATATATATATATATATATATATATATATATATATATATATATATATATATATATATATTATCACTGTTAAATGCAGTATCAGTATTGCTTGGCAGATATTTTAGAGCATATATACAGTGTGTGTGCTGAAGGTTATAGACTGTTGGATGTTACATGGTTTAAATATAATCACTACAAATGCAATATTCTCAAATGATATCATAGTTTCCGTGGTGTGAATCTTTGCTGAATAAACACTGCAGCTCTTCGCCCACACTTTTCTTCCCCCCATCCCTGACCGTACAGAAGGCTTACTGAACTATTAAATCCAGTGTATTGACGAGTGTCAGCAGTTATAGGTGTTGGTGCGACTGCAGTTGTAGGCCATCCATTAAAACGGTGCTTTACAGTTAATACAAGAGGGCGAACAATTGACTGGAACCGAATATATATTTTTTACGACATGGCAAATAAAGCTGACGGATGGCAATACTTCTTGGCTTTTGTTGTGTTGTGTAATATAACTCACCTTATCCTTTCCTCTCCTGCTGTTTGGGCAGAACGGCAGCATCTGCTGCTCAGTGGAGCTGGACTGCCTCCAGAACAACTAGCCAGAAAATCCTCCTTGTTTTTGGCCTGCTTCGTACCTCCTGGATCATCCGAAGCCTCGGGAGAGTTGTTTATTTGTATATTTATTTATTTATTTTCTGTTTACCCCCCTCGCCCGCCCGCCTCCAATCCCACGGTTACCACCGAGTCCTTCCTTATCCGAGATGTTTCTTTTTTACCCCCATTTTGCACCATTTCTTTCAAAGCAGATGGGGATGGACTGTTGCCAAAGGCTTCGCAGGAGGAGAGGCAGTGGCCTTTGAACTAAAACACTAAGACTGAAGAGAAATCTTATTATTCCAGGAGTCCCACGGGCGACCACGCCACTCTCCACTTCTCTGTGTGTGTGTGTGTGTATGTATGTATGTATGTATGGGTGTGTGTGTGTCCTAAAATCAGGAATAAAAGCTCTCTGGACAAACCGAGCAACACTGGTGGACTGTGAACTGTCAATGAGATTTGTACAGTAGCCATTGTCTTGTCTGAAGCAAAACAGAACATTTTCCACTTCGTCGTTTGGTGGCGTATGATGTACCGGAGTGTTTCTAAGCCTACATGCTTTCTTGTACACGCTTTTGGAAAGTTGCTGCACTTTCACCTGTTAAGGGACTCAGTCAAGGATTTAAACCTTATGAATATATAACATGACTATACGTTTCTATGACTGTATAGATGCAGGTACGTACGTCTGACTTTCCAAATAAGTTAGAGGAAAACGAAACGGAGGAAACCTGAAGGTTGTGGTTTCCACACTTACCATAAGAAACAAAGAAAAGCACAGTCCCTCCTCCTCCCGCTTCACTCTTCACAGTTCAGCATCAAGCTTAATCCTTTTAATCGCCAACGCTATTGTTTCCAGCGGCGGAAAGCAGCACCAAAGCTCTTATTCTGCCTTAATTCATATCTCTGCGGAACATGCTTTCTTGCTGAGAATGGGCAGCCATTGTATGCCAAGAGCTTCATGAGCATTGTGTTTACTCTTCCTTTCATTGGCTACCTGTCCTTAAATGATCTAACCAGCCGCTGAACCGTCAACGTGAAGGACAACAGGTTAGAAAACACTGTTGGGGACATCATCATTTCTTCATCCTCTCATGTTGGACTGATTAGACTCAATTTACATGCTACAGAGACACACTGTGTATATATATATATATATATATAGGGGTTGGACAATGAAACTGAAACACCTGGTTTTAGACCACAATTATTTATTAGTATGATATAGGGCCTCCTTTTGCGGCCAATACAGCGTCAGTTGGTCTTGGGAATGACATATACAAGTCCTGCACAGTGGTCAGAGGGATTTGAAGCCATTCTTCTTGCAGGATAGTGTCCAGGTCATTATGTGATGCTGGTGGAGGAAAACGTTTCCTGACTCGCTCCTCCAAAACACCCCAAAGTGGCATAATAATATTAAGACCTGGTGACTGTGCAGGCCATGGGAGATGCTCAACTTCACTTTCATGTTCATCAAACCAATCTTTCTCCAGTCTTGCTGTGTGTATTGGTGCATTGTCATCCTGATACACAGCACCACCTTCAGGATACAATGTTTGAACCATTGGATGCACATGGTCCTCCAGAATGGTTCAGTAGTCCTTGGCAGTGACTCGCCCATTTAGCACAAGTATTGGGCCAAGAGAATGCCATGATATGGCAGCCCAAACCATCACTGATCCACCCCCATGCTTCACTCTGGGCATGCAACAGTCTGGGTGGTTAGCTTCTTTGGGGCTTCTCCACACCGTAACTGTTCCAGATGTGGGGAAAACAGTAAAGGTGGACTCATCAGAGAACAATACATGGTTCACATTGTCCACAGCCCAAGATTTGCGTTCCTTGCATCATTTAAACCGACGTTTGGCATTGGCACGAGTGACCAAAGGTTTGGCTATAGCAGCCCGGCTGTGTATATTGACCCTGTGGAGCTCCTGACAGACAGTTCTGGTGGAAACAGGAGAGCTGAGGTGCACATTTAATTCTGCCGTGATTAGGCCAGCCGTGGTTTTATGTTTTTTGGATACAATCCAGCTTAGAACCTAACATCCCTTTCAGACAGCTTCCTCTCGCGTCCACAGTTAATCCTGTTGGATGTGGTTGGTCCTTCTTGGTGGTAGCTGACATTACCCTGGATACCGTGGCTCTTGATACATCACAAAGACTTGCTGTCTTGTTCACAGATGCGCCAGCAAGACGTGCACCAAAAATTTGTCCTCTTTTGAACTCTGGTATGTCCCATAATGTTGTGTTATTGTAATATTTTGAGAAAAACTGTGCTCTTACCTGCTAATTGAACTTCACACTCTGCTCTTACTGGTGCAATGTGCTGTTAATGAAGATTGGCCACCAGACTGGTCCAATTTAGCCATGAAACCTCCCACACTAAAATGACAGGTGTTTCAGTTTCATTGTCCAACCCCTGTATATATATAGGTATAAGATATACAGGTATAAAGTGGTGTTACTATAGACAGGATGGGCTGGGGCTACCTGGTAGATTTCATCTTACAATTAAGAAGTGTGATCTGTTCAGACTACTATCAGCTATAACTCAGCTATAACTATTTAAATGATATTGTGAATAGAAAATCGGACCACTTTTAACTGCTGCATGTACAAAAATGAACAGTGGACAGTCCAGTACTTGTGTGAGGAATTACATTTACCTTCAATTTTCATCCTGTATGGACATACACGCTTTAAGATTTAACATTAAAATGTTATCTATGCTGCTCATTTTATATCCTACAAATCAAGACAGTACACACAACAATAATTTCAATTTCCAATAATATGGGGTCTGTCTCAAAACCTAGTGAGTGTGTAAGTAGGCTGTCTAGGTAGGCAGCTGTGTAAGTAGCAGCGTTCTCTCCTCATCTCTCCTCATAAAACAGATTACTGAGACCCTCTAGTTAGAGAGAGACTGTGTCACGGCTTGTTCCCCCCACTGCAGCACGCCACCGGTGGTTTAGCTGGTTGCTAAGATACCGGCCGCCATCCAAAACAATAGCCCATGGCTTAAAAATCCGCTAGCATAAATGATAATGGCTTGAGTATAAAACTACAGAATGGTAAACAACTCGTTACAGAGTTGATAATAAAATACTGTTTTGTGTGATTATATGACCAGAAACACATTAAAACTCCAGAGAGAATCAAAATAACTCACATTTTAAAACCACTTCACTGCTCGTAGATTAGCCTGCGTTGCATCATGGGATTGTCTTAGCGGCTGAGGAAGTGTTCGATGCTTCCTTAAAATCAGGTCTAAATAAGGTTCCTCAGTAGACAGAATGTTTAAGGTGTCTAAAGGTGCGTCTGAAATCGCTTACTAGTCAGTAGGTACTAGATTAGAGTCAGTACGTACAGCTTGAGCAGCAGACTAGTAGGTGATTTCAGTAGATGAGTTTTAGTAGCCACACAAGCTCGGACAAACTACGTTCGCCATATTGCCAGCGTCCTGTGACGCAAGATGTCAGACCACCACCATAAAAGTCCTGCTATTCATTTAAAAGCTCGTTTACTGACTGTTAGTGACACTGACCTGTGTTTTTGTCTGATTATGTATCAGACAGTGTGGAGCTGTAGCTCAGAGAAGATGAAACGGGAGGAATGTAATCATTGTTTACCTCAGCAGTAGCGCTAACTTCTGTAGCGGCAGTTCATTAGCTGTAGCTACGTACACACAGCCGATGTTCTGCTTTTCACCATTTTTTCCTCCATTTTTTAATTAATCCGCGGCTCCAGGTGAATCATGGGATAGCGCAGTGTGCTGTGTTCGCCTAAATAAAAACGGCTGCCGATTCAGTAGGTCATCCAGGTACCGTTCACCTACTACTCAATGCATACTGAGTATTCAGACATGCTAGCAGCGCTACTGATTTCGCCTACTGAGCAGTAGGCAAGTAGGTGATTTCGGACGCACCTTAAGTATTGGGACAGCCTACATGTTGGGAGCGCATACTATGACGTAAAATGCTGCCTGTGTAGGCAGCTCACTAGGTTTTGATAGTATCTCCCATTCACAACGTGTAGAATCTCCAAGCTCTAAATGAATGTAGAATCTCCTCTATACGATTTGCCCACTTGTTTCAGTGAACTACTCAATATAAAACTACAGCATGATTCTGTGTGACTTCTAAGAGATAAACAGGTGTCTTCATTTAATTTAAGATTAAACATTAGATTAAAAAAAAACTAGAAAGGAAAAAAAAACACAGGTACATTTGAGTCAACCTGCTAATCCCAAAGGTGTTTTGCTAATTGTTGATGCTTAGGCTGTGGGAGTGAAGACGGACGAGGTTCTCAGAGCGCTAGCATTAGCATATCCCTGACTGCTAACAGTGTGACAAGCGCAGGCGGCTGAAGGAGGCGTAATTAAAGGCGCCTCACGCAGACGACGCCGGCTTTCATATGCCAACAGTTCACAGGAGGTCAGCCATGTTTGCTTATTGGAAAGCTCATTAAGAACAAGGAGCGGCGGCCCGCAGTACATCCCGATTCTTTCTTCCGTCCTTCAGTGAGCTCTGTACTCGCCCGCACTGCTCCGCAGTTCATTACCACACAGGTGACCTGTACTTTTGATCCAGTTTAGCACAAAAAGGACTAGCACTAAAGGAAAAATTGAAACTTGTGTAGATTTGAAGCGAAAGCATCTTCAATCTGGTCAAGGCTTCGAATAGTTCTGATTGTGATTGTTCTAAGAGGTTACTTATATTATTCTGAGATATTTCTTATTACCTTGGTAGATAGTTTTGCGTATTTCAAGGGTTAGGGTTAGGGAAATGTTGAATTAAAGAAACTAAATTATCTACCACTGGAATTAGATTATTTCACTGGATGAAGTCATCAGGGTAATACTAGTAATGTAACCTTTGGCTAGATTTAAGATTTTTTCACTTGCCAATTTTTATTTTTTTGTAATGTTATGGATTACATAATGTAACTGTGGTTTTGTTTTCATTGAATGATGCTACTGAATGACTTTCTCCCTTTATATTGCGTGTATTGCTTCATTCATTGTCTGTTTATTGTACTGTCAGAATATTGTATGTGAAGTTCACAAAATAAGGAGTCACTGAACATTGAATTATTCTCTTTAATCCCCCCCAAGTGTCAAAGAGAATTTATCTATTTATGCCCCGCCTACAAATGCATTCTTTGTACCTTTGTGTGGTTGGGAAAGCTTTACAGAACACTGGTTAATAACGCTAATCAAGCTAACAGCTGTGGCGCATAAGACATGTAAATTCAGTGTGCTTTATTAACTTACTTATTTTGTATGTATGTGTGAAAGGTCAGACGGTTAGGATAGTTTCAGTAACCAAATAAACCCACCTGACCGGATAGGCTAAGCAGAAACATCACTGGCTTTACCCGTTTTAGCACTGCTATCTGCTATCCAGCTCCAGTTACTGTAAGGGATTCATTCCAACATTTTACTGTAACATTACTGTAATAAACACAACAATGTGTGTAATATAAATATAAATTATACACATTAAACTACTTGAGGTCTGTCTTATGAAACACCATTTATTATGTGTCCAGCTAAATTTGAGCTTAATCCAGGTTTTTATGTCAAAGGCAGTGGATCAGTTTTTCACAATGGCACACCGAACCTGCTCCAAGGCTGATTGTGTTCAAAATTAAGGATCTTAAACCAGCAGATTTTAGTCCAATTGGAGCTAAGCTTTTGACCAATCAGCCACTGCCTTCTGACCGAAGTAGACCCCCTGGTCACCTTTCTGTCCTTTGTGACTTGTAGCATCAATCATGAGAATTATATATCAATTACTTATCAATGACTCATTTACATACATAAGTGACATATAAGCATAAATAAATCATACTACATGAATATGAAGAATATAAAGCTGAAAGTTCCTTAGTAGTTCCATGGGCACTTAAAGGCTAAGCACCACTTATGGACACTCCTGGTGATTTCACATTGTTATAGATACTGAAAATATATAAACATGACTTAAAATGAAATTCGCTGCTTAATTTGCTCAAAATATACGATTTTAATTAAATTGACAGGAAAACCCGAGCTCGCTATGGAGATTCCTAAACGCTACCGTGTGACGTCACTGGTGGACAACAGCGAACAACGCTGCAGTACAACAGCTTTATGACTGACTGGGACTGAGAATGTTCCAGAACTGCTTCTTCAGATTCTGATGATATTTCTGAATTTGAATTTGAAAGAGCTGTAATGTAGAAATAAACCACCATATCACTTAGTCCTGATACTTTTAGTCAAACCACACCCACAACAGCAGCTCATCCTGAGTGTAAACAGTATCTAGCTAAATAACCAACATTATTCATGACAACAGCCTAGCAACCAGCTAAACTCAGATATAGAGGTTCAGTTATTGTTGTAAATATGATCAAAGTGGAACTCGCTCTCATACGACTCATAAGCTTCATAATTCAACAACGTTAGCTTAGCATAACTTGAGCCACCGAGCTTAGCAAGTGAAGCTAACGTTAGCTAACATCAGCTAAAAGGCTCAGTAACTGCACTTATCTGGTTTACCTCCACGTACACGGAGGCTCTTGAACACCTCTCGCTGGTTTCCTTACACGCCCATATTGTTGAACAGCGCCAGTCTTAAGATCCAGTTGTCGTGTAAGTCTACGTCCCATAGCTGTGATAATCTTCAGACGTGAAATGATCATTACAGATGACGGAGTGAGAGGATATTTGGGGGTCTTTGGACCTTTCTGTCATTTAGCATTACTGTTGTCCACCACCTACGTCACACGCATAACGCCTACGGCAGTTCCGGATAGCGGGTGGAGCTAAACAGTCTTTCTAACCATATTCCTTGAATTGGAAAAAAAAACATTAAAAATAAAACGTTTTCTGACTATTAATAATCACAAGTTAGGGTCTCAAATTCCACTATATTTGTGTGTTTAACAGTTTTATATTAGCTGGTGTATTAGCTTAGCCTTTAAAGGAACCATTTGGATGCTTCTCTTTTATGATTCTCTTTAAAAGAACCCATTAAATAACAGTCTTACGGTCCACCAAAAAGGGTCCCACTGTTATTACAAGTCAAAGCTTTTTCTTCTGAGATCAAAGTTTTTGTCTAAAACCCTCAGCTGAACATGCTTTGCGAGACAGACCCCCGGTAACACTGACGGACGCAAACAGGGGCTTAGCTAGCTAGTCATGTTGTACACAAAGTAGAATGTGATGTTTTTTTCCTCCCAGTGTTGGTTGTCAGTGTCTTATTAGAATTGATAGAATTTGCCACATTGTCCTAATTAACAGAATGCCCGTTTCTGATTGGCCTTGACCTCCTTTTTGATTGACCTTTGCGCCAGAGCTGATAAATGTACGATTCCGTGTGATTAGCATGTTGGGTTGTTCTACCTGCTCTAATGTGAAGAGAGAGTGCGTGTTGCATGTTGTCCGGATGCTTTGTCTAGAGCGCGAATACCTCAGCAGTGGAAGCTCATCGTCATACCGGCACCAAACGAAGTCTTCAGAATGTGCGCTGATGATCTGGATATTCACAACCCGTTCGTTAAAGATGCATCTCAGTCATTATGTCCTGAAGACCTTGAGCAAAGAACTGAAGCCCAAATTTGCTCAAGGTGTTTCTCCAGCCTGAGAACAGCTCGCCTGGACAGCTTTGTTTGATCGAGTTTGTCTAGAACCGACTGACCAACACACCAACTGTAAGAAAGCAGCATCTTTATATATATATATATATATATATATATATATATATATATATATATATATATATAAGCACGTTGACCAGACCTGCAATGGAATGAAAATTACTAGTCTTGAAATGCAAAATTCAAGGGTTATTTGTTTGTTTGTTTATTTGTTGATTTATGGATGGCTAAATTATGTCCCCGTTTGTACATACTGTGTAAAGATTTCAGCCTCTGTAAAGATACTGTGTGGATACATTCCTCCACTGTTATATTCTTTTATTTTACAATAACTCTGAAGGTCTTTGCTTCTTTTTGTCTCTTAATTTTTTTCTGCCTTAATCCGTTTAGCTGTGTATTTGCAGAACCAGCCGTGGACAAACTGTACCGACGTCATCACCTTCTTTGGTTTGTTTATTATTTATTAACTTAAAGTAGGTCATTCTGTTCTGATATGGGGCAAAGATGTAATGTATATTGTACAAATGTTGGAACTGATGCTGAGAATTCTGTAGAAAAACACTGAATGTTTTTTTATTGCTTTTATTTTGGGGTGGGGTGGGGAGGTGGAGGGGGATCCCATGTTCTGACCCCAGTCATAATGTGCTCTGTGCTTGATCACTGTTTAAGAAAGATTGTGTGTTTCCATTGTTACCGATCTGGTCTACAGCCCATAATTTGTAGCTGCGGGAGGAATTTAAGTTGTACAAAAATCGTGTACTGTTTCAAAAATTCCGGTAATTGCTAATTTACATTGATTCAGATGATTTTAGCTGCTTTACTTTGCCATCACAATCTTCCTGTATATATGTAGTTGCACTCTTCACAGTTCGTGAATTTGAATAAAAATCACAAATGATGAGTTACTCCAACGTGAGTGTAGTGAGCTGTTTTCAGAGGCCTTGTACTGCCAAATAACCGTCCTTTGCACTGCAGCATTCTCCTATAAAAGAAATAACAGTATGTGATTTATGAGAAATAAAAATCCAGAAAGAGTGTATATTGTCGCTATCCAAAGAAAAACGTATGTCCGTTTTGTTGATTTTTATTTTTCTTCATTATTTGAACACAACGTCTGGTTCCGGTGGCACGGTGGTGTAGTGGTTAGCACCGTGGCCCCACAGCAAGACGATCCGGGTTGGATTCCCGGTCCGGGTTTCCTCCGGGTACTCCGGTTTCCTCCCACAGTCCAAACACATGCATGTTAGGTTGATTGGTCACTCTAAATTGTCCATAGGTGTGAGTGTGTGTGTGAGTGTTGGCCATGCAATGGACTGGCGAACTGTCCATGGTGTACCCCGCCTTAGCCCAATGACGCTGGGATTGGCTCCAGCCCCCCCATGACCCTAACTAGCAGGATTAAGCAGCAGATAATGGACGGATGGACGTCTGGTTCCACTGACTTGCATTAAAAGTAAAGTACACTGCTGCCCTCTCCTGTAAGCTTGCCATTTTGGAGATACTATTATTATATTGGGCTATACATTTACTGACGATTACAAATAGCCAAGTCAACTCCAGGAACATCTGCTCTCAGAGTAGTGTTAGAAGCAACCTAACAAAACCTGTCTGTGGATTGTTTGAACCATGTTTCGAGTCTGTTTTGAATCGGCAAAGTAATGCATGGAACAAAAACAAGGACAAGCTATTTAAATGACCATGTCTCAGGTCAGCTTCTAGCAGCACTCATCTTAGAATCATACACAACAATGACAAATGAGCGCTCTATAATGCCTTATAATGGTCCCCAAAGTCATTCTAAAAGACTGTAATGCGCTACAGGAAGTGTAGGGGGCGATATGACTTTTACCACTTCATTTTAAAAGGGTCTATAATGTACATATGTTCCACAGAATCGCCTACTTGCCTGCAGAGGGGAGAAAACGATGAAAAGTGGAACGTCGGCTGTGTGTACGTAGCTACGGCTAGTGAACTGTTGCTACAGAAGTTACAGAAGCTACCTCTGAGGTACCAAAAAATAATTAAATTCCTCCTGATTGGTCTTCTCCAAGCTACAGCTCAACAATTTCCGAGTACATATTCATCTAAATCTGTAATAAACAGAGGTTTAAAATTAATACCAGGATTTTTGCGGTGGTGGTCTGACGTCTTGCGTCACAGGACGTTGGTAAGATGGTGGACGTAGTACGTCTGAGATTGTGTGGCTATTAAAACTAACCTACTGAAATAACCTACTAGTCTGCTGCTCAAACAGTACGTACTGACTCTAATCTACTACCTACTGGAACATGGTCTGGATCCGGACCCAGACGTTGTCTAATGCAGACCCAAACTGATAATCTATTGAGAATGATTTCATTTAGACTGTGTTTATTTTAAGCGACGGAGCTTTTCTTGTCTTTGCGGTATACGGGCTTTACGGCGCAGTGAACTCACAGACCAATCACGTGCACTGTAAGATCACCGAAGGCTCCTCAGCCAATCAGTTCTGTGCACATTGAGGCGCGCGGCGCACACACAGGCGAGGTATGAAGCGAGGAGCAGCAGCCGGAGACTAAAGCGAGTCAGAAAGTATAACAAGCTCTAAAAATAGAAAAGTAAACAGAGAAAACTGAGTGTTTAACAGGAACGGTTCTGGAATGGAGCTGCTCGTCTAGTTTTGGAGAATACCGCTCTGTAAAACCAACATGTCAATCTGTGAAGCTCAGTTAACAAGAAGACACACGTTTTATTTACTTTCTCTATGAATAAACACTTTAAGATGCTTTTTTTTATGTAGCCCTTGTTTTTACTTAAAGTAAGAACAAAGAATTTATTTGGAGCTTTATAAATAATTCATTCAGTTCAGTATTTAAACAGTAAATATACTGAAATATACTGAACGGTATGTGTGATGTGTTGGTGTTTCAGTAGCTGATGGTATAAGATGCTGATACTAGGTAACTTAAATATACAGGATACACCACTGAATCATAACACACGTTAGAAATGATGATGAACCTTGGCCTGAGGAAATCTCCTCTAACTGGACCTTACTGAACTCTAATTTAATACCCCTGAGCTACTGACTAGTAGGTGATTTCGGATGCACCCACTGTATTACACTACTGGACGTGTAGGGGGCGATATAACCTTTGTTGTTTTCACTCTCTTTTTAAGTTCCCTATTGCGCAATGACCGCATCAGCAAAGGAAGAGTGACCTAAATAGGCAGAACAGTCAATGAAGTAAGTATTAATAGATTATACATATTTACAGCACTGCTGTATATTTAGATAAATTATATAAATATACAAGCATGCATTGCTTCCTCCTCTTGTTTATAATATGCATAATGTAAAGGTGCAACTGAAAGATCTGTTGTGAAGAAAACAATCTTTTTATTTTAGCAAACGCCCAACTTGGCCTCTGGTTCCGAAGCAGACGGCTCACAGCAGTGGCCGGCAGAAGGGGCAGCTTTTAATCCATTTCACAGCCAATTCAGTGTGATCCTGCTGCTCCTGATTTTCCATGGAGATTCAGAGATACTCTAGAATTTATGGGCTAGAGCCCAGAGCGACAGTGAAGCCATCTTAGGGCGGTGTGGAAATCTGACCAGTGCGCTGGCCAGCATTTGGAAACAGGTCCTTTCCTCTCTGGCCATTAAAGAGCCTAATTATACTGGGCAAATAGGTGACTGCACGAGTGCAGCCAGAATGCGGCAGCAGCGCCCCAAAGCAGATGGGCTGAAAGCTGGCTGAAGGATTGCTAAACGCACAGTGATGGTCAGGGAGCACTTTTCAATCATTTTTACTGACCATAGCATCCAATTGTTTTCCCTCAACTAATCTGCTTATTTAACCCTTTAAAGCAGGGGTATTTAATTAGAGTTCAGTAAGGTCCAGTTAGAGGAGATTTCCTCAGACCAAGGTCCGGACCATCATCATTTCTAACTTGTGTTCTGATTCAGTGGTGTATCCTGTTTACTGAAGTAGTCTAGTATCAGCATCTTATACCATCAGCTACTGAAACACCAACACACCACACATACCGTTCAGTATATTTCAGTATATTTACTGATTAAATGCTGAACTGAATGAATTATTCATAAAGCTCTTAATAAATGTTTTTTAATCAAGTAATGTTTTAATCAAGTAAATGTTTTTTTCAAGTAAAAATCCTAGTCCTGAAAGCACACTGCCCTGTACAGTTTAGAGCGTGTCCTGCTGTAAACGCTGTATTAACTCAGTAAGGTGGTGTTAATGGTCAGATTAGTTGACCAGGTATGTGGGAAGGAGGTAAAACGCTATATGTGCAGAGCCAGAGTCGGAAGAGTAGCTAGCGAACTCCAACCATCTGCGTTTGATGATCGTGTCCCAAATCTCTCCATACACACTAGAAAGTGCACCAAACAGATTAGCTAGTTTTATTTACAATAATTTGTGCACATAATATGCAGAGTGTGTCTCTAGTGAACACTGTGATCTGGAGATGTGGCAGTTTTTCATTTATTGATTTACTGTTATGCCAAAATTTATTTGAATTGCACAATTAAAAATATTTTCATAACAAAAAGTGATAAATCCAATTAATGTAGATTAGTTAACCAAAGAGCATGTAATTTAATTAGATTGACAGCACTAGTAACAATTATTAAATAAATAAGAGATAAATAAAAAGGTGATACAAGGATAAAATAACAGTTTTCTCTTATTCACTCTGCAGTTACGGAAAACCTCAGATGTTGTTTGTTAAATCTGTTTATGTGTGTATTGGTCTTTCAAACATAAATAATATTCCATAACTGGTTAATAAATGTTTCATTTCGTATATATATATATATATGTATATATATGTATAAAGTATATATAATGACTTAAATAATTCAAGGGCACTGACGAAAAAGCATTACATTTTACACCCTTTATATTTTAGTCGACTGAATCGACTGTAGATTTAGTCTAGACTATATTCTTATGATAATTAGATGACTAAAACTAGACTAAAACTAAAAACAATTCAGATGACTAAAACTAAGTGACATTTTAGTCAAAACACTACGACTAAGACTAAATCAAAATTTGCTGTCAAAATTAACACTGCTTAGGATAATATTTTTACCCGTAATCACAGCTAATCTTTCTATTTATTCACCGTACACACCAGAACAAGATCTAAATCCAGGCATAGAGTCTCACAATAAGAGTTTTGTGTATTTACAGTTTTAATAACCAGAAACAAAAGAAACAAAACGAGTTTCACAAGAACTGGCTGCATTAACCAGCCAGCTAATGCTAACGGCTGTTTAAACAACTGTGAAAACATACAAGCTGCTAATTTGGCCAACTGAATGTGTTGTGGGTTTGATGGCTTTTTAAACTGCTTCATGAAACTGTTTAGCTACACTGGAAATAGGTTGGATGCAACTCCTTTACAAGATACGACTAGTTCCGCTACATGAACTCAGCCGAGAGCTGGGAGATATACTGGTGTATACATGCTGGTGTCTCACTTTATCACCTCCTTCATAATGAACTCTCTGGTTAAACACTTGTAAGCACTTTCATTCCTTTCTATCGACTGAATCAGTCTCTGAGGTCATGGCCAACGAGTTCTAGGTTGTATGCAAATGTATGTAAAGCCACTTATTAATTCCCCCAGAATGCTGCGTCAAGATAACCAAGTTTGTTATTTAAGCACTATTTGAGTACAAGACATTGCTGTGAGTAATAATGTGTATAAATGTGCATATTTTAACTAAGTGTTTTGCAAACTTCTGCAAAAACAATGGATTCAAACAATCAATGTCAGCATTAATAAGTGCATTAAAAACTTAAAAGCTTGGCCACAGGTACGTGTGGATGAACATACTTATAGGTTAGGCTGGAACGGGACAGCTAAGCGGTTTTAACTTTACAGAACAACGTGACCCACTGGAGAAGGCCGTCCTCCGCACAGCATCAAATACACGACATGCTTTGAACTCAGAGTGATGGGAGAGGCGTATCGATCGGATTTACTTCAAACCACAACGACGTACTGCTTTTTCTGGGCGTTGACATAAAACAAAAGGAAACGGAGAACTTTAGAATTCTTCCATTTACAGCAGGTGAAGAAGAAGAGGAATAGTTTTCTGGATCAGGAGTACAGAAAGCACCATATACATAAAGTAGAATCATGTTAAATATACAGCAGTAGGCATCTGCATGATAAGTCTGACATAACAGACGTGTGAATTCGCTCGCTAGGCATTTCTCTGTCCATACATTCCTCCAAGTGGTTGGAAGAGGTGAACCTAGGGTTGGGCGATACTGACAAAAAATGATATCTCAATATTTTCTGTAATTTTGGTGGGTAACGATAATATACGCTATTTTGTATTATTTAAAAATGTTTGTAAGTCTTATATTTTACTAGCTTACACTTCTTAAAGGATATTAATATCCTTCCATCTATCATCTTCCACTTTATCTCGCTAGTCGGGGTCACGGTGTGGGCTGGAGCCAATCCCAGCATCATCGGGTGAAGGCTGGTTTAGGTCTGTCTTGGACAGCACGCTCCCAAAGCTCTTCATACTCTTCATACTCTGTTCATACTCCTCATACTCTGTTCATACTCCTCATACTCTGTTCAAACTCCTCACACTCTGTTCATACTCCTCACACTCTGTTCATACTCCTCATCCTCTGTTCATACTCCTCATACTCTCTTCATACTCCTCATATTCTGTTCATACTCTCCTCATACTCTCTTCATAATCCTCATACTCTCTTCATAACCCTCATACTCTCTTTATACTCCTCATAGTCTGTTCATACTCTCCTCATACTCTCTTCAAACCCCTCATACTCTCTTTATACTCCTCATACTCTGTTCATACTCCTCATACTCTCTTCATACTCCTCATACTCTCTTTATACTCCTCATACTCTCTTCATACTCCTCATACTCTGTTCATACTCTGCTCATACTCCTCATACTCCTCATATTCTGTTCATACTCTTTGCATACTACTCATATTCTCTTCATACTCCTCCTACTCTCTTCATACTCCTCATACTCTCTTCATACTCCTCATACTCTGTGTGGTGGTTTGTTGGGAGATGATGAACAGGTTAGCTGTGGAGTGATCTTTAAATTCTGTAAACTGTCGTCTTCTGAGCAACATCAGTCTTCTCAGATCTAGACCAGCTCCACGCGAGTGAAGATGATCCTCGTCTAGGAGTTAAATCAAAGGAGGTAGACTGCGAGGCTGGTGGTGTCTGAGTTTCTTCCCCTGGTGGAGTGTGTTCACTAATGTTTAGGCAGCTATGCTAGCTTTAGCCTATGTTAGCACACAGTATCAGTAGCACACTCTCAATGCGCACTCGCAGCACTCTGTACTAAAACATGAAGTGAACGTGTGTAGTCGAGGTGTTCTGATTGATGTTTTTTCCCAGTCAGTAGCGTACTTGATAACGTCAACTCGCACATCGTTAACACAGCAGTTCAGATATTATTGTAGACAGTATATATCGCACACCCCTACGTGAACCTTCTCATGACCACTTTATTCTTTCGTGAGGCACCACTGTGGGATAAAAAGGGTCTAAATTCTTTCAACTCAAATCTGCTTGTTAAGCCTTTGAAGTCTTTCATTAAGTCTTTTAAACTCGCTGCAGTGCTGTGTTGTTGTTTAAATAGATTGAATATAGTGCAGAACCTAGATAATGTTAGCGGCCACTGGCAAAAGCCAAACTAACCCTTCGTAGAGCTCCTTAATACACGCTGTGTATATTTATGTTTCAGACAGGTGGCACGGTTAGTGGTTAGTACAGTGGTGTAGTGGTCAGTATGGTGGTGTAGTGGTTAGTATGGTGGTGTAGTGGTTAGTACGGTGGTGTAGTGGTTAGTATGGTGGTGTAGTGGTTAGTACGGTGGTGTAGTGGTTAGTATGGTGGTGTAGTGGTTAGTATGGTGTTGTAGTGGTTAGTATGGTGGTGTAGTGGTTAATACGGTGGTGTAGTGGTTAGTATGGTGGTGTAGTGGTTAGTATGGTGGTGTAGTGGTTAGTATGGTGGTGTAGTGGTTAATACGGTGGTGTAGTGGTTAGTATGGTGGTGTAGTGGTTAGTATGGTGGTGTAGTGGTTAATACGGTGGTGTAGTGGTTAGTATGGTGGTGTAGTGGTTAGTACGGTGGTGTAGTGGTTAGTATGGTGGTGTAGTGGTTAGTATGGTGGTGTAGCGGTTAGTACGGTGGTGTAGCGGTTAGTACGGTGGTGTAGCGGTTAGTACGGTGGTGTAGTGGTCAGTATGGTGGTGTAGTTGTTAGTATGGTGGTATAGTGGTTAGTACGGTGGTGTAGTGGTTAGTACGGTGGTGTAGTGGTTAGTACGGTGGTGTAGTGGTTAGTATGGTGGTGTAGTGGTTAGTATGGTTCTGTGTGGAGTGTGTATGGTCTCTCTGTGATTGAGTGGGTTTCCTCTGGGTACTCCCCAGTTTCCTCCCACAGTCCAAACACATGCATGTTAGTTTGATTGGTCACTCTAAATTGCCCGTAGGTGTGAGTGCGTGAGTGAGTGTTGGCCATGCGATGGACTGGCGAACTGTCCATGGTGTAGCCCGCCTTCACCCGATGAAGCTGGGATTGGCTCCAGCCCCACTGTGACCCCGACTAGCGGGACTAAGCGGTAGATAATGGATGGATGGATGTTTCAGACAGGCATGATGGTCAGACAAGGGCTGATGAAGAGCTAGGTCAGGCTTTGGCCGGGCAGCAGGTGTTATTTGGATGGAGGATCATTCTTAGCACTGTAATGTGTGTTAGTGTGTGTTGTGCTGGTGTGAGTGGATCAGACACAGCAGAGCTGCTGTGGTTTTAAACACTGTGTCCACTCACTGTCCACTCTATTAGACACTTCTACCTTGCTGGTCCACCGTGTAGATGTAAGGTCAGAGATGATAACTGATCTGCTGCTGCAGAGTTTGTGTTGGTTATGCTCTAGTCCTTCATCAGTGCCCACAGGACACTGTTGTCTGGATAGTCCAGCAGTGAGACTGAGGCGTTTAAAACTCCAGCAGCGCCACTGTGTCTGTTCCACCCACACCATCTCCAGCACGTCAATGTTACTGCAGTGCTGAGAAAGATCCAGCATCCACATAATATCTGCTCTGTGGTGGTCCCGTGGGGGTCCTGACCACTGAAGAACAGGGTAACAAAGTATACAAAGAAACAGATGGGCTAGAGTCTGTAAGTGTAGAACTACAGAGTGCTCTATATGGTAAGTGGAGCTGATATAATAGACAATGGGTGCAGATGGGTGGTAGCTAGGTGCCTCTATTAAAGTGCTTGGCAATGACATTGCAGATGAGAGGAATTTGATTGCTGTTGTTTTCTAGACTGTATAGCGTGGGAGGAGAAAAATCTATTTTAAAACATTAACAGTACCTGCGTATGAACACTTATTTAAAAAAATGGAATAAATAAAATAACAAAGACTCATTTTCAGGTTAAAGAGCACAGACTTCCAAAAGGCTGGAATCACCCGCAGTATTAGCTTCCATTTCAGTCTGAACGATAATCTCCTGGTTTCAATCAAAATTCAGAGCGGTTCCAGAGCAAGTGTCCGCTACAGACTCACTTCAGGCATGGCTGCGTACAAATTAGCTCTGATAACATTATCATAGCTCATCACCACAATTACAGCCGCATTGCCTCTCCCACGGCGCCAACACTTCAGCGCCTGTCTCCAACCATTACCAAGGTGGTGCTGGGCCACAGACACTGCCTCAATTTAAAAACTCACCGTTTCTGCGTCCGCTGAAAGCCCTCAGTCCGGTCTCCGCCGCGTTCCGCTGTGCGTCATCAGCGACTGCTGCATAACTGACCTGAATGTGACAGAAAGAGAAATGTTCCCAACTTCACTTACTGCCCATTTTCAGCAGAGGCCTCTCCGCAGACGACAAAAATACAGAAAATCCTGGAAGCGGCGAGGTGAAGTGATTTTCAATGATTTTCAGCTCAAGAACGAGCAGTCCTAAGAAAGTCTGATGTTTTATATTAAACCTCCTCGGTAAGTGGTTTTTAGAAGCCCACGCTCTCTTCAACTGAATGTTGCCGCTGTCCAGAAAAACATACATACCAAAAATGACACCTTCACAGGAAAGGGCAACAACTCACTTTACTTTTAATGCCAGTCAACAGAACCAGAGTGTTTATTTTTGTTATTACTCAAGATCTTTTTATTGATGCTTCTGTTACTGATATGCTTTTATGAGTTTAACAGTGAACCATAAAAAGGTATATATGAACAGATATTTACTTCTCTCTACATGCCGACCCATGTACCTGCCCACACACCCACCCGTACAACACAACCACCCACCCGCCGTACAACCAATACACAACTCAATCACCCGCACAACACAGCCACCCGCCCACCAATATAACACAAATACAACACTAATACAATACACCCACCCACCCATACAACACAACCCACCCACCCATACAACACACCCACCCATACAACACACCCACCCATACAACACACCCAGCCACCCATAGAACACACCCACCCTTACAACACAAGCAATATAAATTGGAAAATGTTATTAAAAATCCATTTAAAATCTTATAATCACACATGTTCTTTTAATCATTCAACAGGCATCACTGTATAAAACACAGAAAACATTATGTTTTAGTCATATAACAATGTTTGGGTCCCAGGATGTGCTAGAAACCATTTGCATTCAAATAGTTCATGAAAGTTAGTCTTTTATATGCTGTATAAATTTAAACGTGGCCTTAATTTATGACGTGCTGGCAATGTTCTGACCGTTACGAAGGCCTCGGCCGTAAGCGCTCATATACAACAAAGCTTTTAGAGTTTTATTAGCTCAGGATGGATGGACCGTCTTCAGCAGCGTCCATGACACCAAACCATTAAGCACAGGTCACGTTAAAAAGTCCTTAAAGCTTTTTATGGTCCATCAGACAAAAGCAGGTGCCAGCCAGCAGTGAATCCAGTCAAACATATAAAATATAAGTGGACGGTTCAGATTTTTACATCTTACATCTGCCTGTTTTAGCATAATCTACTTATTTAAGATGTTTGTACTTGATGTACAGGTTTAAAAACAAATTTGTGGCCCCAGATGTAACACAGCTGACTAACATGATCCTATGGTAATGATAGTATAATGTTAGCTAGTGAGCTAATGTGAGCTGATTTGGTTCATTTGCTACGTTAGTCTCCATAATTCTCCATAATCCAGTGTTTACAACGTAAACAGAGTCATTCAGCTTGGTTTGAAATGGATTGTAGAGACTCAGGTTTCTTTACAGTGGTGGAGATAGTAACCAGGGGTCTTCATGTCTACAACACAAGTTTAGCTGTTTGGTTTACTATCAAAACCAACAGTGAACCTACACAAGTTTTATATGGAATGTTGCTGATGGTGAAATGTTCTTAAAACAGCATCTCAGACATCAGGCAGCATATTAATAAGGAGTATATTTAATAACTGTTCGTGAGGGAGCTTTTAGAGGAGAACGCCTGGTTCCTCCAACGTCTCATCAAATTTGCTGATGATACTACAGTCACTGGACTGATCACTGGTGGGGAAGAGACAGCGTACAGGAAGGAGGTGGCTGAGCTTGTGGCCTGGTGTCATGACCACAATCTTTCCTTGAATACAGACAAGACCAAGGAAATGATTGTTGATCCAAGGAGGAAGCGAGAGCTACACACACCCCTGTACATAGGGGAGACTGAGGTGGAGAGGGTGAAAACCTTTAAGTTCCTTGGCATTCACATCAGTGAGGATCTCAGCTGGTCCCACAACACTCAGATCATCATCAGGAAGTCCCAGCAGCGACTGTACTTTCTGAGAAGGCTGAGAAAATTTGGTATGCCAACCAAAATTCTCAGCACCTTCTACAGGAGTATGATTGAGAGTGTTCTTACCAGCTCCATCATCGTCTGGTATGGAAACTCTACTGCTCAGGACAGAAAGGCTCTCCAGCGTGTGATCAAAACTGCACAGTCCATCTCAGGAGCAGCCTTCTCCTTACTGCAGAACATCTACCACACCAGGGTCACCAGGAGGGCCTACAACATAATCAGGGACAGTACACACCCCCAGCACACACGCTTCACACTTTTACCTTCAGGCAGACGTTACAGGAGTGTGAAGTCCAGGACCACAAGACTGACTAACAGTTTCTACTCACAGGCCATCAGGCTTGTGAACACCTCACGCACTACCTCTCCAACCTCTCCTTTCTGAACTGGTTTTAACTGGTCTGATTTTAACTGCACCTTACACTCACTGTACTGCTGTTTACATACAATACTGTTTACATACAATACTGTTTACACTCACTACTCGCACAAAACACTATTGTTTACATTTGTTACTTGCAACTTGCACTTTATGGCTGCTGCTCCTCATACTTGCACATAAAAGCACACACAACTTTTATTTTCTATTTTTTAACTATATATTTAAAAAAACTTTTATTTACTTCAACTCATATTATTTTACTTTATATATTTTCATTTTTTTTGTTATCTTATCTATTGGTGAATGGAGGAACAGCAAAGTAAAAATTTCATTGTACAGTGTAACTGTCTGTTCTGCTGTGCATACAACAATAAAACTCTTGAATCTTGAATTAACCTAGAGGTGCAGAAAGGGTTAAAACACGTTCTCTACTTGAGTCCTACCTTCCAGTAACATATAACAGTCATATGAGACTCACTAAGCAAGTGAGGATGGCAGCAAAAAAAGCTATTTTTCAAAGAAACGTGTGAGTCACTTAAAGTCAAGTTCACTAATGAAATGAGTAGATCACAATAGTGTTAATTCATAGATCCCCACCAACTTCTACACCCTTGATACAGACATTATTGAACAATGGGTGGAATTTCCCTTCAACATGCAACTAACCCAAATATGCAATGTTTGTTAAGTATGTTAATACTGTGCAGTGCAATTTGACCTGCTTACCGTCATACAGCGCCCTCCACAATTATTGGTTAATGCGTTAAGATGCGTTAAAAGCCTTAAAATAGATTTAATTTTTAACTCAAGTGAATTTAAAAATAATCCCTGACTATAAAATCACATTTCCATAATTATTGCCAGCGTTAACAATTCCGGAAAATAAATGGAATTAAAGCATTTCTGTCATTTCTACTGAATAAAGTTGATTAGGGTATCAAGGAACCTTTAACTAGCAATTCATCGCTTCCTGTTTCGCTGGGTTATAAAAATGATGTGACACAGAGGCCTATTTCTCTCATCCACTCTTCAACATAGGAAAGAGAACACACCATTCGAGTAAGGCAGATGTGTGTGGACCTTCAGAAGTCAGGCAGTGGCTACAAGAAAGTAACCACTCACCTACACCTGCCCATATCTCACCTACACCTGCCCATATCTCACCTACACCTGCCCATATCTCAGCTACACCTGCCCATATCTTACCTACACCTGCCCATATCTCAGCTACACCTGCCCATATCTCACCTACACCTGCCCATATCTCACCTACACCTGTCCATATCTCACCTACACCTGCCCATATCTCAGCTACACCTGCTTATATCTCAGCTACCCCTGCCCATATCTCACCTACACCTGCCCATATCTCACCTACACCTGTCCATATCTCATCTACACCTGCCCATATCTCACCTACACCTGCCCATATAAGTGAAAATAGGACACTTATTCAGAGTGGTTAAATACTTCCCTCATTCACTGGTTTAGCACTAGACAGATACAGTCCTGTTGTTCTGTCCTTACCAATATTGGGACCTTCTATTGCATATCAACACTGTTCAAAAATAAATAAATAAATACATAAAAGAAAAAATTATATATATATATATATTTTTTTTTTTTATTTTATTTTTTTTTTCTGTATCATTTGAATGCAGCAAAATTCATAATTAACGCACCAATAGAAATGCTTCAAATTCACTTCTCAAAATCTGGTTCCACTGACTTACATTAAAAGTAAGTGTTTTTGTCCTCTCCTGTAAGGTTGCTATTTTGGAGACACTTGTTTTTCTTTGAACAGCGATGATAAAAGCCTGACTCGTCTACATGCAGAGTACAGTTTAAGGTAACAGCAGCAGTGAAAAAGCATTTAGACCGTCAAATGTCAGCATACTTAAGATAACCTTCACACGCAGGACGATGTCAACAGCCATTAATTTGCTGTCACAACTTGTTAGGCAATCATGTTTTTAAATTAAAGCAGAGCAGGGCAGAGCACTCTTCCTGTGAGCAGCGTGTCTGACGCACCTCCACGCCTGCTGTATGTAAATACTTCTCTGTAGAACGAGGAAAAGGTAAAACGTATGCTTGTATACATGATACAATCTGAATGGAAGGTCGAGGACACTGATTAGCATGAATTGCTAATTTGAATCTGAAGTCACTATCAGGGACTAAGACAGAACTAACGCTAACATTTTACGTCATAGTATGCGCTCCCGACATGAAGACTGTCCCAATTCTTACATACCTTAAACATGCTGTCTACTGAGAAACCTTATTTAGACATGATTTTAAGGAAGCATCGAACGCTTCCTCAGCCGCCAAGACAATCCCATGATGCAACGCAGGCTAATCTACAAGCAGTGAAGTCGTTTAAAACTGTAAGTTATTTTGATTCTCTCTGCAGTTTTAATGTGTTTCTGGTCATATAATCACACAAAACAGTATTTTATTATCAACTCTGTAAGGAGTCGTTATCCATTTTCCAATTTTATACTCGAGTCATTAGCGTTTTAAGCCTCGGGCTATTGTTTTGGATGCCGGCCGGTAGCTTAGCAACCAGCTAAATCACCGGTGGCGTGCTGCAGTGGGTGGGAACAAGCCGTGACGCAGTCTCTCTCTAACTAGAGCGTCTCAGTGATCTGTTTTATGAGGAGAGATGAGGAGAGAACGCTGCTACTTACACAGCTGCCTATCTAGACAGCCTACTTAGACACTCACTAGGTTTAAAGACACACCCATTGTATGGTATTAAGCTCAAGTATCCTAAAATATCATAACACGATGCAGTTTCAGGTTGTGCTGGCTGATAAACAGCTGCTTCTATGGACAGCAACAGTTTACAGCTGGTATTCTGTATAGCTGGTATTCTATATAGCTGCTTGCTCATTATCAACCTGCAGATGTTCCTGCTGACAATGTCCACCTTTACAGCCACATCTATAAACACCAGCCTTCTGTAGTATGTTTTAAGTATTTTATAGGTATTTCTATGGATTCTGTTGTAAATATACAGGGCTTGGACAATCAAACTGAAACACCTGTCATTTTAGTGTGGGACTAAATTGGACCAGTCATTAATTGCACATTGCACCAGTAAGAGCAGAGTGTGAAGTTCAGTTAGCAGGTAAGAGCACAGTTTTGCTCAAAATATTACAATAACACAACATTATGGGACATACCAGAGTTCAAAAGAGGACAAACTGTTGGTGCACGTCTTGCTGGCGCATCTGTGAACAAGACAGCAAGTCTTTGCAATGTATCAAGAGCCACGGTATCCAGGGTAATGTCAGCTACCACCAAGAAGGACCAACCACATCCAACAGGATTAACTGTGGACGCAAGAGGAAGCTGTCTGAAAGGGATGTTGGGTTCTAACCCGGATTGTATCCAAAAAACATAAAACCACGGCTCCTCAAATCACGGCAGAATTAAATGTGCACCAGAACTGTCCGTCAGGAGCTCCACAGGGTCAATATACACGGCCGGGCTGCTATAGCCAAACCTTTGGTCACTCGTGCCAATGCCAAACGTCGGTTTCAATGGTGCAAGGAGCGCAAATCTTGGGCTGTGGACAATGTGAAACATGTATTGTTCTCTGATGAGTCCACCTTTACTGTTTTCCCCACATCCGGGAGAGTTACAGTGTGGAGAAGCCCCAAAGAAGCGTACCACCCAGACTGTTGCATGCCCAGAGTGAAGCATGGGGGTGAATCAGTGATGGTTTGGGCTGCCATATCATAGCATTCCCTTGGTCCAATACTTGTGCTAGATGGGCGTGTCACTGCCAGGGACTACCGAACCATTCTGGAGGACCATGTGCATCCAATGGTTCAAACATTGTATCCTGAAGGTGGTGCCGTGTATCAGGATGACAATGCACCACCAGCATCACTTAGTGACCTGGCCACTATCCTGCGAGAAGAATGGCTTAAAATCCCTCTGACCACTGTGCAGGACTTGTATACGTCATTCCCAAGACGAACTGACGCTGTATTGGCCGCAAAAGGAGGCCCTACACCATACCAATAAATTATTGTGGTCTAAAACCAGGTGTTTCATCGTCCAACCCCTGTATATATGTATATCTTCCGACGTCCAATCTTCCGATGTCAGAGAGAGGCTTCCGGCCTGGATAGTGTGTGTTAGTGTGTTGTGATTTTTTTATGTTCCATAGCATCTGGTAGAAGCATATGTTTACAAACAGGTCCACTGAATGCTGCAGAGCTTGTGGGAAGGTCATGGCTTTGTGACCCCCGTCATTTGGGGTCTTATGGCAGGCAGCTCTAGGCCCGAGACCAAGACCCTGCCACGTTATCTTTAGAATTTCTATTCCAGAACAAGACCCAAGCCCAGGAGATAACCACTTGGCCAGGTGTACATGGGCCAGAAGGAGCAGGGAGGCAGGCCTATAATAGACAATGCAGTCAGAGACCAGGGTAGACCAGGGTTTAAGAGCTCAAAGAACGTTGGTACTGCAGTCATGAGAATAAAAGCTTTTTCTATGAACTGGTCTCCCTCTTCATTCTGACCGCAAAAACGAAGTTACGACAAGTGTCGTATTTAAATACATGAAATTTCAGACATATGCTCAGACATACTTTCCCATATTTGGCATGGAAGAAGAAGAAGTGACTATGCTATAGGGTCTGTTGATACAAGCCAGATGTTATCCCAGACATAAGCTAGAGATATATATTAACCTTTCTCTGCTCTCTACTTCACATACACATCCCTTATAAAGAAATATACTACAATGCCTCTATGTGGCTGTGACACCATCCCCTTCTCTAAGGCTGCTTACATTGGTGCTGACTTTCCATCCACCTGCTTCTATAGACAGCAACTTTAACATCAGTTTCTATGGGTACCAACCAACCGTACCAGTGTTTTTATGGACACCCAAATTTTCTATGGACACCGGCCTTCACATTATGGGTATTTCTATGAGCACCTGCCTTCTATACAACTCATTCTTTAAGGTTGTTTCTTTTAAGGGTGCTGCTAACCTACTTCATGGCTGTTATATGAATGCCAGTATTTTCTTACACCTGTTTCTATTCCACTGATGCCAACTTTTACACCTGTTTGTACAGACATCTTTTCTACAATCGGTGTCCTGTTGAAAGATGAACCTTCACCACACTCGGAGCGCTCTGGAGCAGGTTTTCTTCAAGGATGTTTCTGTACATTGCTGCATTCATCTTTCCCTCCACCCTGACTAGTCCGCCTGCTACTAACTCCTGCTGCCAAAAAACAACCCCACAGCGTGATGCTGCCACCACCATGCTTCACTGTAGGGATGGTATTGGCCAGGTGATGAGCGGTGCAACTTTTACACCTGTTTAACCTTCATTACATTTATTTGTTTGTTTGGACATCAACACCCTTGTGGCCTTCTCTATGGACACCAACCTTCTTTTTTTTTTTACACGTTTATAAGTACACCAACTTACTTTACAGCTCTTTACACGGACGTTTACTTCCTTTACACTTATACATGGGAGACGTAGTGACTTAGTGAGCTGCCTACATAGGCAGCAGTTTACATCATAGTATGTGCTCCCTACATGTAGACTGTCCCAATTCTTACATACCTTAAACATACTGTCTACTGAGGAACCTTATTTAGACCTGATTTTAAGGAAGCATCGAACGCTTCCTCAGCCACTAAGACAATCCCATGATGCAACGCAGTGAAGTGGTTTTAAAATGTGAGTTATTTTGATTCTCTCTGGAGTTTTAATGTGTTTCTTGTCATATAATCACACAAAACAGAATTTTATTTGCAACTTTGTTTTATATTTGAGCCATTAGCATTTATGCTAGCGGATTTTTAAGCCTCGGCTATTGTTTTGGATGCTGGCCAGTAGCTTAGCAACCAGCTAAACCACCGGTCGCGCGCTGCAGTGGACGGGAACAAGCCGTGACGCAGTCTCTCTCTAACTAGAGTCTCTCAGTAATTTGTTTTAGAGAGAGATGAGGAGAGAACACTGCTACTTAAACAGCTGCTACCTAGACAGCCTACTTAGACACTCACTAGGTTTTGAGACACACCCCTAGTGTCCAATAGACATTGGCCACCTTTATGGCCACCAGCCCTTCTTTAGGGATATTTCTGTGGACATCAGCATTCCTCCTCATGCTCTTATGAAGTTTTTATTTTAAGTATTGGTTTCTCTCAGTATTTCTTCCTCATGCTCTAAAGGTGTTTTTCCTGAGACTGTCTCACTCTGGGGGCTGCAAGACCATTTCTGGTTGAGCAGCTCTGCAACAACATCTCTTAGAAGCTATATATTTATAGTAAATACTCACATAACTTTTTATTGGATTTCTCTTCACTTTTTCTTTAGCTTCATGTTTTATAGAGAATGTACAGAAAGCCATTTCTACCCCTGCCTAGCTTTACACTATGCTGTTTTCTTAGTTCCTGTCTTGAATTTCCCATCTTCACCGTGTTCAGTCAGAACACACCACAGCCAGCACGCAGAGATATACACGGTGAGCTTCTGCCTCCTAAAGTGACTGGCTGGTAAGACTCTTCTGCTGGAGAGCTTGTTTACACAGCAGCGTTTTCTGCTCTACCTGCCAGAGTTTCGTTCAGTAAATTGAAGCGGTGTCCCCGAGAATAAAAGCTCGAGGGCCCACCGAATCCCTGCTGGTGTCATTTTTTTTTTTTATACCACCAAGTATTCCCACAGGCTGAGGCTGAGCTCTGGACGCATTCCACAGAGGCATCATCCCTGCTACACCAACAACCTGATGAAACACCGGTGCAAGAAGGAGATGCTAAAGAAGAGGATGACGTTGAAGAGATAGTTTGGACCACCATCGAACGTACACAATATTCCACTTATTCTTAATGTAATAGCCTTTAGACACTGTACAAAACACTGTTCTCTATAAACATGAAGAGCTAAAACAGTATTAGCAGCCTTCTTAAGATTTGATGTTTGTTTCCAGAAGTAAAATTCAGACAGCAAGCATGTCTTGGTTTATCGACTATATCTAGGGTGATGATGTGGTGGGGGGATTACGCAAATTAGACCCTCTCTTTGGGGTGAGCAGGTGCAACCTGGCCATCCTCACTTATATCCACAAGATCTCCGCAGCTCACCTCATCTCGTTATTCGGCATTTGCATTGCAAATGTGAATTTGAGATGCTCTCGACAAAATGGCATCCTGCTTTCCTCTTTTGACGAGTTGCTAAGTGGGACCCCTCATGTCAACAATGCTGGAGCTCCTCAAGTGCAGGTGGCTTATACAAGGGCCTGTAAACAAAAAAAGAGAAAACTGAGGTATGCCATGTCAATACACATACAGTTCCAGGCACATCTACCTGTCAGATCTGAAAAAAACGTTAAGGCGAAGGCTTTGGGCTGTATTTGAGGAATATCAGCCAATCAAATAATACCTTTGGGCCAGTGCAACAATTTGAAAACAATGAAATCGAATAATCTGTTAAACCTGCTTTCAGTGATGGAAGTGTAGTTAGTTTTACTGGTCCGGATCAGTTAATGAGTTTGTTCAGTTGGAGCGTTTCCTCCTTGGTTAAGTTTGTTTTCACAGGCAAAAGCCTAAATGCACCAAAATGCGTCTCAACAAACCACATGAGCATGTTGTCTCCTCTGATTGGTCAGAGCTATCTGGTGTGCGAGCAAGAAAGTAAACACAGAGAAAAGATCCGGTTTTCCCAAACTATTACACATTTCTTGTAGAGCGTATCACGGAGACAGCATCTGTTCATAGCTGTAATAATAATCTGATAATAAAACCAAACTACAGTCCACCTGCAGAACACCCAGCTCACTCCAAACATCAAGTAGACAACGTCCCTCACTGCTAGTCCAAGAGAAACCTCGCTTCATTGTCCTCACCCTGTTAGCTGCTACAGTTCTCCAGTTCTCTGTTTACCCCATCTGCCGCATCCCATAATGCAAAGCACACCTGGCTGCAGGAGCTGTTTAGCTCAAACTACGTCTAGTACTTGGGTCGGATCGAGGTCAGATCATGTTCTCACCACAAACTCTGGAGTTTGTTTGGAACCAGACCAAGGCCACCTCCTCTCGAGGGTCTCAGTGTGGTTGTTTTGGTCCGCACCAGAGTGATTACTGTTTTCACACCTGCCAGAACTAACTGCACCGAGAGTGCAAACGGACCAGAGTCCGTTTTAACTGTACTAACTAGTGCTGGTGTGAAATCGCCCTAAGATATTAAATAAAATATACAGATATATTATTTCTGTTCCCATCGCACTATTTCCATTCCTCTGCAGCTCTCTACCATGTTCCTCCTCAAAACACTGAGCAGGAGAAACCGTATTTCAAACTAGAAAACAATAGAGCTCATAATGCAAAGTAACAAGGCCAGTTTTAGCAACCTAACACAACGTTTCTGGCTAGTAATGTGCTCCCACACTTCTAAGGTTTTTGGTCTTACTGGAGTGAGCAATAGTGCAATGGCAACACCTGCAAGAGGCAATGCCTACATGCAAAACACACGCACACACTGACGTTGACTAATGATCACTGATTTTAGTGGAATATGTTGATTGTTCGTTGCGCCCCAACTTTCAGCATTGGTTTTCATTGGCCTGCGTGGGCGTGGTCATAATTATCACACCAATAAGCACCAAGTGAACAAGGGTCAAGCAGAAAATCTTCACCTAACCTGCCCATTTACTACTACTACTACAAAAAACTGGGACACTAATCTGAATGCAAACATGATAAAACCAGAGATATCAAAGCCAGAGCTGCTCCTGAAGAGCAACAGTTCATCAAAACCAATTCAGTTTTAACATATTGAGAAATTAATCTGTTTATAAAATGTTACCTCTTCATGACAATGTCTGAAAGAATAAATGGCAAGCGATTCCAAAATCAGCAGTGAAAATATGCTATAGGGGTAAAATAGACATCGTTGCTGTCCAATGAAAAACATGTATCTACATTTTTGTCGATTTTAAGTTTTCTAAATCATTTGAACACGCCAATAGTCGTTTACATTGTGTAAAAATATCATGATAAATGGACCAATAGAAGTGCCCCAAAAGAGTTTGGTTCCATTGACTTACATTGAAAGTAAAGTATGGTTTTGGTCTCTCCTGTAAAGTTGCAATTTTGGAGATACTTGTTTTTTTATTGGACAGCAAAGATATGCAAGAAAACTAAATACTGTTCTAAATAAAACACTTAATTCTAACCTACAAAAAACTAGTATTTAAGTACTTCGTGGTGCGTTCAGACTGGCCGGGTTTGGTTTAAACCAGTTTATGGCTGCCAGGAGGTGGCAGAAGTACATGAGTTCCTAGTACTATTAATCTAGTAAAAACATATACTTAAGTAAAAGTTGAAGTATGCATTACATTTTTTACACAAGTAAAAGAATAAAAGTACATGCTCCCAAATGTACTTAAAGTATAAAAGTAAAAGTATTTCTTTAAAAATAATTCTCTTAAAAACTTTTCTTTAACAGGGTATCTTTGCCATGAGATCTTGCTTCTTTGGGAGACACAAACTGCTCACTGCTGAGGCCTAAAAGCTGCCCCCCCCCTTTTACATCCAGTAGGATTATGATTTGCGCTTCATTGGGATCCTGAATAGAATTGCCTGATTAAAAAATACATAAATAAGGAGATAAAAGATCATTGAAACTAAAGTAACCAGTCTGTTTTCAAAATGTAGTGAGTAAAAAGTACAGATTTTTCTTTTGAAATGTAGGGAGTAAAAGGTATTAGGTGACGGAAATACTCAGAAAGTAAAGTACAGATACCAAAAAAGAACTTAAGTACAGTAACAAAGTACTTGCATTTCGTTACTTACCACCTCTGATGGTTGCAGAGTGTGTTGCTGCCAAGTACACAAGTTTAAACAGTTTAAACAGTTGGCATATTAAACAGGCAGACGGAGAACCAAGTCAGTCCTGGTTCACTTCCACACCAACTCTGGTGCACATCGGTACCGGCATGACCGCAATGCAGATCAAAGGCGTTAAAATGGACTGAAGACGGAACAAACTGTCATCTCCTCTCTGCAAAACTTCCTCTCTGGTTCGTAGACAGGTTTCTGCTGCTGTTCTAACATGTGCAGGTGTTCTGTCATCTCTTCATGAGCTCTCAATCTGTAAACACAGGAGAGCTAGTTTGGATTTTAAAATGAGACATGAAGTCAAAGTACTCCAAACAGACATGTGACTGCGCTAATAAATGATGTTCCGCTTTAGAGTGCTAACGTTTCTCTGTTCTGTAAAAGCAGTGAGCCACTCGAGGCAGTTGCAGGGAATCCACCACGCTTTGCATCATACAAAACCAACGCAGGGAGTCTCATGGCTTATTTCTCTAATATTACAAGACAGATAAAACAAGACATAAACAAAATGAGGCCAGATAGAAGAGAGAACAGCACGATTCAGAAGGTTCAGCAGACGTGTTCACAGTTCAGCTACATCATAAAGACTGTCCTGTCTGGTTTACTAGCATATTTCAGTTTCTAAGTTAAATTCAGCGCCCGCCACAATTATTGGCACCCCTCGTTAGGATGTGTTAAAAGCCTTAAAATAAATGCAATTTTTATAGCAGAAGCATCATCTCACACTGAACACTGTAGAAACATATATCTTTTAACTCAATTATTATATTTCATAAAATTACAGGTTCCACAATTACTGGCACCCTAACCATTCCTAGAAAAGTACTAGTAATTAAAAGTAATTGGAGCATTTCTGTCATTTCTACTGTAGTTTATAAAAATGATCAGAGTATCTAGGAACCTTTAAATAGTAATTCATCACTTCCTGTTTCCCTGGGGTATAAATATGACTTTTCAACATGGGAAAAACAAGAGAACACGCCATTCGAGTAATGCCTGGTTCACACTACATGATTTAAGTCTGGTTTTTCAGTCGACAACTGTTTATTGTATATCACCAACAAAAACCTCTGCTCGGAGGCAAATCGGTGATCTCTCAGTCGTGTAGTGTGAACTGCGGAAAGATGCTCGCCGACTAATCGCAGACACTCTGCAAATATCTAGCATGTTTAATATCTAGGCCAGTCGGCGACTGTGAGTCAACAGCCACGTCTAGCTACAGCCAATGGGATCACACAGAGACAGAACAGCGCCACCGTTCATGCAATCTCACTGCAGCTGCGGGCGACACGTACATTTTCATTGATAAAATATTTACCTCCAGCTCTCTCTGCAGAACAGACAGTCCCTGCTGGCCCCGTGCCTTTATCTATCTTCTCATCCATATTCCTTCCTTTTTCTTCTTTCTTTCTTCTCTGCAAATCAGCGCCGTAACAACTTGTATTGTTTGTTTGTTGACGTCTGTTTGAAAACGTATGGTCTACGTGTTATCGCTACTTCTTACATACGTTTAGTTCCAATGAGAGTTTAGATCTCGTGTGTTTTCTCGTGACAAAAAATGTGTTTTTGGACAGCAGCCAATGGTCAGTGGAGGAGATGAACAGCAGCCAATGGTAAGTGGAGAAGATGAACAGCAGTGATGGTCAGTGGAGGAGATGAACAGCAGTGACGGTCAGTGGAGGAGATGAACAGCAGCCAATGGTCAGTGGAGAAGATGAACAGCAGTGATGGTCAGTGGAGGAGATGAACAGCAGTGACGGTCAGTGGAGGAGATGAACAGCAGCCAATGGTCAGTGGAGAAGATGAACAGCAGTGATGGTCAGTGGAGGAGAGAAATTGCAGTGAGGGTCAGTGGAGGAGATGAACAGCAGTGATGGTCAGTGGAGAAAAGAAAGAGCAGTGAGGGTCAGTGAAGGAGATGAACAGCAGTGATTGTCGGTGGAGGAGAGGAACGGCAGTGGCGGTCGGTGGAGGAGATGAACAACAGTGATGGTCAGTGGAGGAGAGAAAGAACAGTGACGGTCAGTGGAGGAGAGAAAGAACAGTGACGGTCAGTGGAGAAGAGAAAGAGCAGTGAGGGTCAGTGAAGGAGATGAACAGCAGTGATGGTCGGTGGAGGAGAGGAACGGCAGTGGCGGTCGGTGGAGGAGATGAACAACAGTGACGGTCAGTGGAGAAGAGAAAGAGCAGTGAGGGTCAGTGGAGGAGATGAACGGCAGTGATGGTCTGTGGAGAAGAGAAAGAGCAGTGAGGGTCAGTGGAGGAGATGAACGGCAGTGATGGTCAGTGGAGAAGATAAATGGTAGTGAGGGTCAGTGGAGGAGATGAACGGCAGTGATGGTCTGTGGAGAAGAGAAAGAGCAGTGAGGGTCAGTGGAGGAGATGAACGGCAGTGATGGTCAGTGGAGAAGATAAATGGTAGTGAGGGTCAGTGGAGGAGATGAACAGCAGTTATGGTCAGTCGATTATCATCATCCACCAACGTTCGGTCAGGTGAGTCCAATCATTTGACTAGTACTTAAAAAATACTGCATTAACCTCCACTAACCAAGTTCATCTACAGCTCTAAATTGAAACTTCTCTATTCTTTCCTTCATTAACTACTTATTCTCTCTCCCACTCCAGCCCACTCTTATTGAGTGCCCACACAGTCAGCCTAATCATCCCTCTGCAAGCATTTCACACACATACACACACTAAACCCAAAGTCACCATGGTGGGTGTGTGTATGTGTGTGTGTGTGCCCTGCTGTGCGTCTGGACAGTAAATATGGCCGAGTCCGATAAGATCCCTCTCGCTGGGTAAAGAGACAGAAAACGGTATTAAACTCCAGCCGGGCAGGACCAGGGGTGAGGAGTAATGAAGCATTATGTTAGGAGGGAGGGAAATAAATAAATAAATACCGCAAGAGGGATTGTGGGTAAATGTGTCTGCCAGAGACTGATAACATCCTGTTGTCCTTTGATGAGGACAATGAGGAGGACTGTAAAATGCGTCGCACAAATGGGTGCAGGTGGGGGGGTGGGGTGTCCAAGTGCTTGCTATGATTCGCTTTTTGACCTTCAGGTGCCACAACGGGTGCACACACTCGCACCTATTCAACCTGGAGACGAGCCAACGCTAAAAAGAAGAGTGACATCATAGTTCTGCAAGAGCTGACTTCTACCACAGCGCTTAGAAACGAAGGTCACAGCAATTTATGTCAACACGAAAGTGTAATTAGTATGCAAAGTCTATACATCCAAAGATATAACCTTCAATAAAAACAAATCATCAGCATCGGAATAATAAAAACGTTACCTGGGAGATGATCTGATCAGCAAAATTATGAACACTAAAAAAAAATCCTTAATATACTCTCTACTAACAAGAAATAGTATGAATTTATACAGTAATAAATATTAAACCAATTACTGCTCTAATCTTCTGCTGGAAGTGAAATTATTTTTTATTATTTGTATGGACAGATATTAACCTTTAGAGCACAGAAAAATTAAGAAATATACATATACACACACACATATATATATATATATATATATATATATATATATATATATATATATATATATATATATATATATATAGGGTCTGCACAGGGTTAGTCAAAAGTCTCAGGGCACCCTTTTCTGACATATCTGAATACCCCAGCATGTAACAGGTGAGAGGGCCAATTTTTTAGGGCAGGGGTCACTAATAGGCCAACCGCGGTCCAGATCCGGACCCAGACGTTGTCCAATGTGGACCCAAACCAATAAACTACTGAGAATGATTTAACTTGGACTGTGTTTATTTTAAGCAGCGGAGCTTTTCTTGTCTTTACGGTATACAGGCTTTACGGCGCAGTGAACTCACAGACCAATCGCATGGGCTGTAAGATCACAGAAGGCTCCTCAGCCAGTCAGATCTAGGCATATTGATTCAGAAGAATACCGTAAAAACAGAAAAGTGAAAACTGACTGTTTAACAGGAACGGTTCTGGAATGGACCTGCTGGTCTAGTTGTATACAACCAGTTTACAGTTTCAAAATAATAAAAAAGGGAAAGGGACAGAAGCAAAAGTTTGGGGACCCAGCATGGTCTGTATTTGGTATAGTATTAAAACAATATCCCAGCCTGTAAACGCTGTTTGTAACAAGGTAGGCGCAGAACTGGGCACCACCATTCCAGCTCTCTCAAACTCTTTGTTCGTTTGCACTCTTGGTGCGGTTCGTTTTGGCAGGTGTGAAAACGGTAATCGCACTCTGGTGTGGACCAAAACAACCGCACTGAGACCCTTGAGAGGAGGTTCCAAACAAACTCGGGAGCGGTTCGTTTGTGGTGAGAACATAATCCGACCTCGATCTGACCCTCGATCTATTAGGTGTACTCCACAAGTCTGATCTAAACATCTCCTGCAGCCAGGTGTGCTTTGCATTATGGGATGCAGCAGATGGCGTAAACAGAGAGAACTGTAGCAGCTAACAGGGCGAGGACAATGAAGCGAGGTCTCTCTTGGACTAGCAGTGATGGACATTGTCTACTTGATGTTTGGAGTGAGCTGGGTGGTCTGCAGGTGGACTGTAGTTTGGTTTATTATCAGATTATTATTACAGCTATGAACAGATGCTGTCTCTGCCGCTGCTCCGTGATACGCTCTACAAGAAATGTGCAGTAGTTTGGAAAAACCGGATCTTCTCCCTGTGTTTACTTTCTTGCTCGCATGCCAGACAGCTCTGACCAATCAGAGGAGACAATGTGGTTTGTTGGGACTCATTTTGGTGCATTTAGGTTAAAACAAACTTAACCGAGGACTAAACACTCCAAGTAAACAAACTCATTAACTGATCCGGACCAGTGAAACGAACTACAGGTGTGAAAACGCCCTTAGGCTTTCCAGCAGTTCTATGAGCAGCTCATTCTGAAAGTTCTCCTAGTCTTCCACACCTCAACTTGATCTCTGCTATTCCTGTCAACAGCCAAATCTACTTCAAGAACTAATAAAACAGCTTTCCAAGAACCCGTCGCCATCTCATTAAAGCCTTCTATTAAACAGTTATATAACAGTTTCATCAACAGTAAAAACACAGTAAAGATAAACAGCTTTACAGATCATTCTCTCGCATCACACAGTATTTATATTCAGCAGTGCTTCCCACTAATTACCTAGACTGTGGTGGCCTATCATAGTATATCTATGATATCTCCCACCACAGTTTCCTAATGAACCGAAAATATTCTTCTCATATTAACACATACAATGCTGTGTTTTGCCCTGCTGCTTTAGCAAAGCATCTCTTACTACCAGTCCCACTCTGCTCCCCCGCCGTACACACTTTGACCATATCACATCTTAAGAATTCACAGGTTCTATTTTTCTTTCAGCATTCTGGAGGCAGGTTGCTATTTATGTTACCGTATTGAAAAAAGGAAAAAAAAATATTTAAATCTTTACATCTTTGTCAGTACAGCAGTGAGATCTTCTGCTAACATTCTACAGTTGCACAACTTTTACCAGCTAAGCTGAACCCTGACATGATTGTTGGGTTATGGCCCCAACCTTACTGGATATTATTTGGTGAATGTAACTATCACAGTAGTCCCTAGGTTTTTGTTTTTTCCTGCTTTCGTCACTCACTAGGGGTGATGGGTAATGGGTGGTGGGTGATGGGTAGTGGGTGAAAGGTAGAAGGTTGAGGGTGAAGGATGGTAGGTGATGGTTAGTGGATTGTGCATAGTGGTTGATGGGTGGAGGGTTGAGAGTAGAGGGTTGAGGGTGGAAGATGGTTGGTAGTGGGTGGTGGGTAGAGGGTGGAGGATAGTAGGTGATGGTGAATAGTGGGTTAAGGGAGGATAGTGGGTGATGGGTAGTGGGTGATGAGTGGAGGATGGGTGAGGCAAGTTTTGAGAGTAAATCTATTTTTCTGTATTTATAATTGTCATTTGTTCACAAAAAAACTACTGTTTACTAAAAAAGAAAAAAAGTAAAGACACTGCTTCTTAATGTAGATACATGGCCACAAACATGATCTGATTTTCAGCCTCTGGGAATGAAGTTGGCTCTTTTTATAACGTTAGGCTATATGTGATGTTAACTAATGTGACCTTGCAATGTCATAATATGCATACAGTCAGTGTGTTTATAATGAAACTACTAAAGGATGACTTTAGTTTAGAGCAAGTTCTTCATGCATCTCTCAATTTTGCTCTCAAAGTGAAACACACTGACAAGTTCAATGTAAAATATACAGAATTTTCTTCCAGAACCTGCTAATGGGTCCAACTGAGGCCCAACCACCACAGTCTCAAAGATCCTGTGAGAAACACTGTTCATGAATCTCATGATTCTGCAGAGCACATAAGAAAATATGTCCTCCTCTACTTACACTTCACATACAATAAACATAAAAGTACAACATTCTTTTGCTACTGCTAGATAAAAACATGCAAGTCATGCTTTTCTGTGTTCTTTTAGTTGTTTCATGCTTTTCTATATTAACTGTACTAATTACAACACTCAACCTCTCAAGACTACCTCAGTGTTGGTAATCTAGCAGTTCAACAGTTCAGCCCGAATTCTGTGTGCATGGACAGGAAATGCATTTTCTGCATGAATTACAAATTGCTGCATGATTGGATGCTGCAATGAGGAGCAACAATCCAGAGAAGTGTTGGAAATGGGACTGAGAGCCAATTAACCTTAGAGAGATGGAGGTTAGGACGCAGTTACTAAAGCAAGGCATGAATCACCCGTGGCAGACAAACGGAAAAGAAAGAAATGCCTGAGTTTCCTTTAAAATATTCATATTTTCGTTCTCTTCAAAGTAATTTGAAGGACATCATTGGGTTTTGTGGCATTTTGTTCAGGTTGTGAAAGCAAGAAACGCTCTTAAGTACGTGTCTGCTTGTGAAAACGCTCCATGACAAAATTGTATAAACCCGTCTGAACGGCTTCCAGCAAGCACCTGCACACGTGTGTATGTTTTCATAGAAAAAGAAAAAAAAACTCTTTTGAAGAAAATGAATATAATAATGAATATAAATAAATAAATCTGAGGACAATGAATATAAACGCATCATGCACTTAGATTTGAAATGCGTAAATGTTCAAAAGTTTGTGGACACCAGCCTTTTATCTTAAATGAAGGATATTGAGAGTGATTTTGTCCAACATGCTGCAGTAACAACATCTACTCTTCTCTCTTTATTCTAAATGTTGGAACACTGCTCGATTAGTGAGTCAGGTACTGATTTCAGATTATCAGTTCTGGATCAATAACAAAGGCATTGGATGGAGCTCCATCATAGCAGAGAACAAAGTTGGTGCTTTAAACCCCTTTTCCCTGTCTGGGTAAGCAACCTATGTTATACAAGTAAGAGTGCTTGGGGAAGATATGAACGCTACCTGCACCCAGCAAATATAGTAATAAATAATGTTGTAAGTAGCTTTGGATAAGGGTGTCTGCCAAATACCATACATGTAAACATAATATATGGGTGTGGGATGTGGCAGTTAACAGCTGGTTGTGCTGGTTGCCCATTGCTGGTTGCCCATTGCCAGTTGCTCATTGCCGGTTCCCCAATGCTGGTTGCCCGTTGCTGGTTGCCCGTTGCTGGTTACTCGTTGCTGTTTGCCCGTTGCTGGTTGCCCATTGCTGGTTGCTCATTGCTTGTTTCTCACTGTTGGTTGCCCATTGCTGGTTACCCATTGCTGGAGCTCAATGCTGGTTGCTCAGTGCTGGTTGCCCATTGCTGGTTGCTCATTGCTGGTTGCCCATTGCTGGTTGCTCATTGCTGGTTGCCCATTACTGGTGGCTCATTGCTGGTTGCCCATTGCTGGTTGCTCATTGCTGGTTGCCCATTGCTGGTTGCTCATTGCTGGTTGCCCATTACTGGTGGCTCATTGCTGGTTGCTCATTGCTGGTAGCTCATTGATGGTTGCTTATTGTTGGTAGCTCATTGCTGATAGCTCATCGCTTTTAGACCATTACTGGTGGCTCATTGCTGGTTGCTCATTGCTGGTGGCTCATTGCTGGTTGCTCATTGATGGTAGCTCATTGCTGATAGCTCATCGCTTTTAGACCATTGCTGGTGGCTCATTGCTGGTGGCCCATTGCTGGTAGATCAGTGCTATTTGCTCATTGCTGGTTGCCCATTGCTGTTTGATCATTGCTGTTTGATCATTGCTGGTTGATCATTGCTGGTTGATCATTGCTGGTTGATCATTGCTGGTTGCTCATAGCTTGTGGGCATTTTGAACTTCACATCATTGAAACAATGATGGTTGGTTGCTCATTGCTGGTTGCTCTTTGTTGGTTGCCCATTGCTGGTTGCTCATTGCTGGTCGCTCGTTGCTGGTTTCTCAGTGCTGGTTGCTCATTGCTGGCTGCTTATTGTTGGTTGCTCATTGCTGGTGTGCATTTTTGAACTTTTTGAACATCATTGAAACCATAGTAAGGGTCAGCTCAAAATTGAGGAAGAAGCAGCTTGGCTATGAATTTAATCCCAGTGTATTGCATCATTGTGTGTGTAGTGTATGAAGTAAACAGTGTTTATTCTTTGCGGTCTCTGCTGTCAATCTGCAGGCAAAAGAACCGCCACCATGCCTTTATCTCTAGTAAGCAAATATCTTGGAAGCAAAAAAGACTCTGCCCACTTCCCGTCACCAACATTTCACGCTTCCTCCTGTCACTGGAAATCGCCAGCTCTCCTTGAAAATGAATTCAGGAGGCTTTGTAGCGTTGCGTCCCTGCCAGCGTGAATGCAGGGTTAGGCTCATGTGCAGCTGCTCAAGAACATGTCATTCTATTGGTCAGTGCTGTGCTTAGGGAATTATACACTAATATATATATATATATATATATATATATATATATATATATATATATATATATATATATATATATATATATATATTGCGAAATCCTGCTTCAGTGCCTCAAAGTGGCGCAACTGTGACACTGGCTGTCCGGTAGCTATGGTAGGCGGGTACAATACCCTGGCAGGTCCAACCATGCTACAAAGGTACCGGACTGCCGGCCCTGCGGTTAGGCTGCCCAGAAGGGGTCCACAGTCCAGCTGGCAGAGGTCGGGAGCTAGCTAAACTGAAGAGGTGAGGGCCTGCCCGCCTAGCCAGCGGGGTGGCTATACTTCAATGGCTAAAACAGCAAAAGGAAAAGGGCCTCAGTACCCTGCGCGTCAATCGGGACGCTCCACGGCGGCGGGGCGAAACCCGAGCGACGAGAGGCTGCCAAGAATCTCAGGTGCCAGTAAGCCGCCACGGAAAAGGACTAACCTTGCTATATGCACCTACAATTGCAGGTCGTTGGCAAGGGGGAACGCTATGAACCATCTTATGGAGGAGAGAAAGAAGATCAAGTGCGACGTGTTGGGGCTCTGCGAAACACGCCAAAGGAAGGAGTTGAGCGCGAGGTGGAAGGATGGAAGCGTCGTGAGACTGGGATGTGCGGAGGGTCCAAGATCGGAAGGAGGCGTCGGGTTCATCGTGAGCAAGGAATGGGCTGAGCGAATCACCTCATGCAAGTTCGAGTCTTCTCAGATTGGGGTGCTGAACGTTCGACTCTCGAGGACGGCCAACCTGAAAGTCGTTCAGGCCTACGCTCCCACTTGTGCCAGAGACGACAATGAAGTGGAGGAGTTCTATCGGGTGCTAGGGCAAGCTCTAGCATCAAAATCCACATACACCGCCGTGATGGGAGATTTCAACGCAAAGGTCGGAAAAGGACGGCAGGGCGAACGATTTGTGGGAAGATTTAGATTGGGAGAAAGGAACGAGAGAGGAGAACATTTGTTGACCATGGCAGAGGCGAGAAAGCTTTACATCGGAAACAGCCTATTCCAGAAGAACCCGGAGAAGAGATGGACTTGGATCACTCCGAATGCAAAAGATCGGAACGAGATAGACTACATCCTGGTCGACAAGCAGCGAATCCTGCAGGACGTCTCAGTTGTGTCGCCGTTCAACACGGGAAGTGATCACCGCCTTGTGCGGGCGAAAGTTGTGCTGGACGAGAGGAGGGAGAAGAAGGCACTGCACATGAGGTCGAAGAACCAGCGAGTGAAGGTCTTCGACGAGACGCAGCTAAGGGACTACATCGAGAAGGAATCCTGGGAGCAGCTTCAAGGAATAGACGAGGACTACGAGTCGCTGATCCAGAAGCTGAAGGGGTGTTTGAGGAAGGCGAAGGCCGTCAGTCCAAAGGAAGCCGAAGGAAGGATCTCAGAGCAGACAAAGGAACTGCTGGAAAAGCGGAAGAACATGAAGAGGGATGGCAAAGACCATGTTGAGTACTCGGTTCTTTGCAAGGTGATCAGACAACGTCTGAAGGAAGACTTCGAGAGGTACAGGAAGGAAAGGCTACTGAAGGCTGCGGAGGAACGACAAAGCCTCAGGCAATGCGAGAGGGCGATGGCACTCTACAGAACAGAGGTGACGGCGTTGAAGAACGAGATAAGAACGAGACAAGGGGGAAGTGGAGAGGGTTTGCAGAACCTTCTACACAAACCTCTTCAAGTCATCCGTTGCGGTCGAACTCCCGTCGTTGGACCAAGGAAGAGAGAAGGTGCCATCAATTCTGGTCTGGGAGGTTGAGAAAGCCTTGAAGCGCATGAACAAGGGAAAGGCTCCAGGGAAAGACGGTATTACATCGGAAATGCTGCAATCAGGCGGAGAGCAGCTTTGGAAAGCCCTCGCGGTACGCTTCAACCGATATCTGGAAGAGGGACTTATCCCCTCGCAGTGAAAAGAGTCGAATACCATCCTGCTGTACAAAAAAGGCAACAAGGAAGATCTTAAGAACTATCGCCCGATTTGCCTCCTCTCTCACGTGTACAAACTGTTCACGAAGATAATCCTGAACCGATTATCGCAAGACCTTGATGAGCAGCAACCCAGAGAGCAGGCAGGCTTCAGGAAGAACTACAGCACGATGGACCACATATTCACTCTGACCCAACTGCTGGAGCGAGCGAGAGAGTACAAGCTGCCTCTGTGCGTCGCGTTCGTCGACTACGAGAAGGCCTTCGACAGCGTGGAGATAAACGCAGTGCTCCGATCCCTCAAGGAGCAAGGAGTTGCGGCGCAGTATGTGGACCTCCTCAGGGAGGCAAACTCCGGATGCACCACCAACGTGGCTCTGTTGTCGCCGCCAGTGCGGATCCCGGTTGAGAAGGGCGTCAAACAGGGAGACACCATCTCTCCCAAGCTTTTCACGGCCTGTCTCTACATGGTCATCAGAGACATCGACTGGGACGGAGGGGTGAGGATCAACGGCGAGCTGCTGACCCACCTCAGGTTCGTGGACGACATAGCACTCATCGCAGAGACCACCGGCCAGCTACAGAGCATGCTGAGCGAGCTCAACACCAGAAGCTCTGCGGTCGGCCTGAAGATCAACCGCGCGAAAACAAAGTTCATTCGGTCCGACTGCGTAGCGCCGGGTAACATCGTGGTTGGAGGCAATGAGATAGAGGAGGTGAAGGAGTACGTCTACCTGGGACAGGAGGTGAACATGGGACGCGATATGGAGAAGGAAATCTCGCGGAGAATAAGAGCAGGATGGAGGGCGTTCAACTCGATCAAGGATGTGCTTAAGGGAAGACTGGACATGGCAACTCACGCAGCCCTCTTCAACAGCACAGTCTTGCCTGCGATGCTATACGCAAGCGAGACTTGGGCCACGACGAAGAGGGAGGAGCAGCGGCTCGCAACGGTGCGGAGGGCCATGGAGTGGAACATGCTGGGGGTGTCGTTGAGGGAGCACATCCATAAAGACTCAAATCTGATGTAAAAAATTTTAATGTCTGGTCTTGAAGTATCAACTGAATATCCTGGTGGGTTATGCTAATGCTAACATAGCAGTGAAGTAGGCGCTGACTTAAATAACACACATTTAGAAGTTAAATAATCTGCAGGTTCACTAAAAGACAGGCTATTGGTGTTTTGTGGTGGGTGCTACATGTGTTGCAATAAGCCACTTAGCTAATCTTTTGTGTAGTTTTCAAACCAAGTAAACTCTGGTTCTGATTCAGCTGCTCAGCAAATGGAAAACAAAACCGTAACCGATTTCACAAGTCCACACCAGCGTGGAACAGCACAGTACAGCCCCGAGAACCATTCGACTCCGTGGTGGAAAACAGGCTCCTTCTGGCCAGGCAGCGAACAAGCTGTATCATTAATAACTGCAGCTGGATGCACTTATTAGAAGAACCGTGTAGATACCTTTGGGCAGCAATAAAGGTTTCACTATTGCTTTGATAACAATTCAGACCCCAGACTGCAGTTGCCCTTTGTGTGTGTCACATGTGCGTCTCATGGGCCAAGCCCACTCATTCATTCTCCTCTCTTTTGTTCAGCCCTGAGCACCTCCTGTCTTCTCGCCAAAGCGCCGTCTCCTTTTTCTGCTTTTAGAGAAACAAAAGCGCTGAACTCAATGGGCTCAAGCATCACCACGTTCAGGGGGGTGGCAAAAACATACCTGAATACAACCCACCAAAAAAGAAAGAAAGAGAGATTTTGAATATTTTCACGCAGTCATTTGGTCTGGAATTTTAAATACAGACAGCAAGTTCAACTGAAATACTTTCACTTAAGAACTGGTCAGGATTTCCTCAGAGATACAACTAGCTTTGTACAATATCTCAATATTTTCTGTAATTTTGTGGATAATTTCAAAATTTGCATTATTTAAAAATGTGTTTGTAAAAGTCTTATATTTTACTAGGTTGTACCATCAATTATCTTCCGCTTTATCCCAGTAGTTGGTGTCACAGGGGGGCTGGAGCCAATCCCAGCGTCATCGGGTGAAGGCTCTGTTTTAGTGAATGACTCCGCTGAAGTTTGCTGAGTGTGCGTTTTGCTAGACTCCTTAGCTGGTTTAGGTCTGTCTTGGACAGCACGCTCCCGAAGCTCCTCATACTCTGTTCATACTCCTCGTACTCTCTTCATACTCCTCATACTCTCTTCATACTCCTCATACTCTCTTCATACTCTCTTCAGACTCCTCATACTCTCTTCAGACTCCTCATACTCTGTTCAGGCTCCTCATACTCTGTGTGGTGGTTTGTTGGGAGATGATGAACAGGTTAGTTGTTGATCTTTAACGGCTGCTTTCTTACAAAGTCTGCAAACTGTCATCTTCTGAGCAACGTTAGTCTTTTTAGATCCAGACCAGCTCCACACGAGTGAAGATGATCCTCGTCTAGGAGTTCAATCTAAGGCGATAGACTGCAAGGCTGGCGGTGTCTGAGTTTCTTCTCCTGGCGCAGTGTGTTCACTCACTTTCAGCTTTAGGTGTGCTGTTTAGGCAGCTATGCTAGCTTTAGCCTATGCTAGCACTCTCAATGCGCACTCGCAGAAGACTGTACTAAATTGCGAGTGGAGAAGTTCTGATTGTTGTCTTCAACAATACTCGATAACCTGAGCTTGTGCATCATTAACACGGCAATTAAGATATTATCGTAGATGATATATCTTACAAACCCCGAGATACAACTAACACATCCTGATGGTAATAACATTACTATAGAAGGTGCAAGATTTCGAGTGAAAATTTCCACCAATCTGGACGCTTACATTACACACAGTCATACAACTACACTCTACTGAAACCTGACATTGTGTTTATAATGTGAATGTGAAGTGATTTATATATGTAACTGCCTCTTTACTCAGTATGCAAGCTCTCAGTTCTCTGAGCAAACTCTTCTGTTTCTCCTCCTTCTAACGTTCAGCCAGTGTAGAGAGGATAGAGACAAAGTTCTGCCTCCCAGAGTAAGCAAATAGCTGAAAGACTTACAGAACATCTGTTGTTTCACAATTCAGAAATAAAAAAAAACACCAAAATCACAGAGATGTGTATCCCAATTGAACATGTGAGATGTCCATGGATTTAAAAATCATAGAGGAGAACTGAAAGGGGAAACTACCCCAGTATATTTGACCCCACCCAAATAGACCTTTAGAAATATATAAGCTTCACTAAACCCAGCAAACATTGCTACAACCAACAGCTTTATCTGTTAACTCAGGTTTGCATACTTTAGATGCAATTATTACTATGAAAATAAACTGTCATTTAATTATAATTGCATGAAAAAACAACATACATGCTCTGTGTACAAGCCCAGCTGTCACGCTGGGCCAGGAGAGGTGCCGGAGGAAATAGGCAAGACGAAGGGGGCGGACGCAGGCACAAGATTGAAAAACTTTAATGAGAACCAAACAATAAACACTAAGAAAGTAAACAAACAAGAAATATAATTAAACCAGAAACACTAGGCAAACTGACAAGGTCCACACATAACACAAACCACAAAGGAGAGGGCAAAACAGGCAGACTACATACACTGGATAACGAGAGGAAACAGAAGACAGCTGGTGACAATGGGAGGTGACAAGGATGGGAACCAGGTGGAGGGCGGAGACAAGGATCACATGACTACAACAAACAGAACCACATGGTTAAACAAACGTAAACACAAGCACATGACTACAAACAGGAACGTAAACAAACAGGCGAGGACGAGGGAAACAGGGCAGGACGTGACACCAGCCTTCTCCATCAATTCAAACGTTCCAGAGTTAGACCAGTGAAGATATCTTGACATCTGTGGTGCATTTTAATTAGAAGACAAAAATCTAAAGGAGGTGGAAAAGGAGGAAGAAAGAAGAATATCGTCGCTGTTCAATGAAAACTATGTATCTCCATTTTTGTTTATGATCAGTATTTTTACTGAACATTTTATAATTATCACAATTTACAAATCCTCAGAATAAACAATAGTAAATATCACAAAGTGAAGAGCTGGCAAAAGAAAGTTACAGTATGCTAGCACGAGGAGTCCAGGGCAACAAGAGCGGTGGGCCTGAGGCAGGCTGAGATGCGGTCTACGGAGCAGGCTGGGTGGAGAGTAAGACCGCTGATGGTAGTCTCACTGCTTCTCTGGAACACCACTGGGTCTCTTGGCTGTGCACGGGGAACCAGAGCAGCACCTCGTGTCCTGCAGGAAGGGGAGAGAGGAACCAGCTCTGGTGTGGACAGTTCAAACAGTTATTAATAACTCCTCGCTGTGGTCTGGAGCTCGTCTGGTGGCAGCCTCGAACCGAGAACACCTTCAACGAAGGTGGTATTCCAGTGCTGTGTGCTACTGTATCAGAGATGTACAACAAGAACACAGTATTTTCAGAAGAAAATAAAAAAATAAAATAATAATGAAAGAGAGTCTTTCATAGGAGGCCACTCTATATACTATGTATCTCCATTTTTAACGATTTCTAATTTTCTACATCTATTAAATGCAGCAGCTGCCATTTACATTGTGGAAAAATTTCATGATGAATGGACCAATAGAAATCTTCCAAAATAGTGTGGAAAAAATTCTGGTTCCATTGACCTCCATTGAAAGTGATGACAGTTTTTGGCCTCTCCTGTAAAGTTGTCTTTTTGGAGATAACTGTTTTTCATTGGACAGCAACGTCGCTATGGTGTCGCTCTGCAATGCATCACTAATAATCACTAATAATTAATAAAAAAAAATTGTAACCATGCAGATACAATTTAATTAATAGCAGATTATACAGTGAAACCATATAATCAGTGTGTACTTTTAGACATGCAGTTAACATGATGATAACTGGCAGCGTATTTGCTCCTATTCGCTTCTCAAACATCAAAAACTAAAGCAGCAAACTTCAGATGCCAAACAGATCTAGGCTGATCGTTTAGGGTGGCAGGATTGGCGAGGTTGGTGTCAGAGAAGGATTGTACGTTTGAATTTGGGCCAGACTGTCTGTCTTAAGCAGCAAAAGTCTGTGGTCACTTGTAGAGAAGCTCAGCAGTAAGGAAAGCTAAAATCTTCTGAGCTCATTCATGGATTATCTGCCCTGCCTGCTCAGCTTATACAACAAAACGGCTGCATTACAAACAAGAAGAAGAAGAGCGGCGTCCACACACAACTACAACACGATGCACACCAAGTCCTTTTTTTGCTCTCTGAAAATATTTTAGGATGAAGGGACCAAAGTTAAAAGCATTCCTTCTATAAAATGACTTCTAAACGCTTTGTTCATGCTTATTCACCAACACATCAGCAGATAACTGTTAAAAGGAATTCTAAGAGCGTGACAGATTCACTACGTTCTGGAAGAGCAGAAGGTTTCGCTGATTGCGCTCGAATTTCTACTGCATCCGTAAAGCTAAAGAAATAAACGTTCACATTTTCTTTTATGATAATTCAAGTGGATTGCTAAAGTTTTTAAACGTGTTTACCTAAACGTTAGCTGTTTAAGTGAACACGTTTAGGTAAACACATGTTTACCTAAAATGTTTAGCTGTTGACGTCCACATTAAGCTGCTAACCATTAACCTTAACCTGCACTGTACACTTTTCCATTTACATCTACTGTTTACAACCACCACTTAATCCTGGCTACCTCGACCACTGCACCTATCTAGTATGTACACTTAGCTGTATACACTGTACATATTAATTGTTCTACCACAAATTTATGTTTATCTTGTACTTACTGGCTTTGCACAGAATGGGTGTGTCTCAAAACCTAGTGAGTGTCTAAGTAGGCTGTCTATGTAGGCAGCTGTTTAAGTAGCAGCGCTCTGTCTAACATCTCTCCTCATAAAACAGATTACTGAGACGCTCTAGTTAGAGAGAGACTGTGTCACGGCTTGTTCCCACCCACCCTAGCACGTTACCGGTTATTTAGCTAGCTTACGTAGGTTACTAAACTACCGCTGGCTATCCAAAACAATAGCCCGAGGCTTAAAAATCCGCTAGCATAAATGCTAATGGCTCAGTATAAAAAATTGGTCAAAGACTTGCTGCAAAGTTGCAAATAAAAGGCTGTTTTGTGTGACTGTGCGAAAGAAAACACATTAAAACACCAGAGAAAATCAAAATAACATAGGGTGTGTCTCAAATGGTCCACTTGTTAACTCGTTCCCTGTTCACTACATAGGCTGCTCTATGTAGAACACTATATAGGGGAGCAGTGAGGAAGACAGTAGAGGGAATTCGAGAAACCACTATGCATTGTGGGGCGTCAACCTGTAAGTAGTGTACATCGGTTGTCCTCTAGTTTTACAGTGCATTGTGGGTAAGTATGTAGTGAACAACATAGGGAATCTTATTGTCCACTGAGAATTTGGACAACACTACAAAATGGCCGACACCCTGAATAGAACACTAAGGGTCTGTCTCAAAACCTAGTGAGGGTCTACATAGGCAGCATTTCACATCATAGTATGCGCCCCCGACATGTAGACTGTCCCAATTCTTACATACCTTAAACATGCTGTCTACTGAGGAACCTTATTTAGACCTGATTTTAAAGAAGCACGAATACTTCCTCAGCCGCTAAGACAATCCCATGATGCAACGCAGGCTAATCTACGAGCAGTGAAGTGGTTTTAAAATGTGAGTTATTTTGATTCTCTCTGGAGTTTTAATGTGTTTCTGGTCATATAATCACACAAAACAGTATTTTATTATCAACTCTGTAACGAGTCCGTCACCATTTAGCAGTTTTATACTCGAGCCATTAGCATTTATGCTAGCAGATTTTTAAGCCTCAGGCTATTGTTTTGAATGCCGGCTGGTAGCTTAGCAACCAGCTAAACCCCCGGTGGCGTGTTGCAGTGCGCGGGAACAAGCCGTGACGCAGTCTCTCTCTAACTAGAGCGTCTCAGTAATCTGTTTTATGAGGAGAGATGAGGAGAGAACGCTGCTACTTACACAGCTGCTACCTAGACAGCCTACTTAGACACTCACTAGGTTTTGAGACAGTCCCCTATATGGTAACTAGGGTGCGATTTCTCACACATTTGAAGATGACTTCTCTGCTAGTAGCTCTGCTTTTGTCCGCCATGTTGAGAAAAAGTTCTGCCTGCCTTGCATCATGGGATTGTCTTAGCAGCTGAGGAAGCGTTCGATGCTTCCTTAAAATCAGGTCTAAATAAGGTTCCTCAGTAGACAGCATGTTTAAGGTATGTAAGAATTGGGACAGACTACATGTCGGGAGCGCATACTATGATGTAAAATGCTGCCTATGTAGGAGCTCACTAGTTTTTGAGACACACCCAGAGTCTTGTGTGTCTGTCTTCTGTATTTGCACTACTGCTTTACCTTTTGAAGTACTGCACTGACAGAGTTTCGTTATACTGTACAGCCTTATATCGCTATAATAACAATAAAGCTGAATTGAATGTGTATCAGCATCATACATGGACACAAACAAGGAAAAGTATCAGATACTGGAATCTACCTGTATTCCCCAATTCATCCCCCTTTACAACACATGGCAAACCAAAGTGTCTTACAAACAAAGATTATGAAATACACAGAAGATTGACAGAATAAATATAAACAACCAACAAGGTAGCCATACACAGAACATATACATGCGCCGCCTTTAAGGGGCTATCAGCATGCTGGGCCGCAGAATGGCGGAGCTGAAGCAGTGCCATCAACACGCAGTTTGACATTTTCTGACCTTTAGCCGCATTATCAGCAGGCCTGCAGGACCCGCAGTGCCACTGGGCGAAGACTGTGTGAATCCCACCGCAGGGCTTGCACACGCCTGCCAGAGACACACACACACACACTCATGTATAGCAGCTCAATCATTCAGCTATTATTCTACTGACAGTCCTGAATACACTGATTTTGTATTCATTCTGGTAAAGATACACAGATCATTTGTACTAATATAAATCCAATGCCAATCTAATATCAGAGGTACACACATTACTAATAATGATTCCTCCACACAGAGAAAACTGAAAATTACAATACTGTCTGACAGCTACAACCAGAGTTTGGGTTTCTGTTCACATTGTAATTGTTATATTTGGTTCAGCTGGTTTCACTGCAGCTGTTAAAGTGCACCAAATTGTAGTCTGTGTTCATTAGCTTGAAATATTGTCGGGACACGAACGCTGTGTTACTCTCACATCTTCCTAAATTTGAGAAATTCTGCATGAAAATAGAAACGCCGAACCTCTGTGTATCAATAATAATAAACCTTACTTACAGTACAGCACTGACGCAGGATATCACGCTCTGAAGTTGAGCTCCCTCATTTGGAGCGGACAAACATGAAAAACGGCTTCCCACAGTCAGGGCCCTGGTTCACTTGGAAGCGAAGTAAGACCCCAGATTTCTGCCACTGTTCCCTGGTTTGAAAGCTGTGAAGTGCTTACAACTGTGATCAAAAAAGAGGTTAGCAGCAAGCGTGGTGTAAAAGCAAACTCAGTAAATATTACTAATAGTGTTATATTTCCAAACCAGCGAGAAAGCAGCAAGTGGAAAGACCAACCTTCTACTTTCACTCACTGGCCACTTTATTAGAAACACCTACCTTCTACTTTCACTCACTGGCCACTTTATTAGAAACACCAACCTTGTACTGCCAATCACTGGCCACTTTATTAGAAACACCTACCTTCTACTTTCACTCACTGGCCACTTTATTAGAAACACCTACTTTCTACTTTCACTCACTGGCCACTTTATTAGAAACACCTACCTTCTACTTTCACTCACTGGCCACTTTATTAGAAACACCTACCTTCTACCTTCACTCACAGGCCACTTTATTAGAAACACCTACCTTCTACTTCCACTCACTGGCCACTTTATTAGAAACACCTACCTTCTACTTTCACTCACTGGCCACTTTATTAGAAACACCTACCTTCTACTTCCACTCACTGGCCACTTTATTAGAAACACCTACCTTCTACTTTTACTCACTGGCCACTTTATTAGAAACACCAAACTTGCACTTTCACTCACTGCCAACTTTATTAGAAACACCAACCTTGTACTGCCAATCACTGGCCACTTTATTAGAAACACCTACCTTGTGTTTCCACTCACTGGCCACTTTATTAGAACCACCTACCTTCTACTTTCACTCACTGGCCACTTTATTAGAAACACCAACCTTCTACATCCACTCACTGGCCACTTTATTAGAAACACCTACCTTCTACTTTCACTCACTGGCCACTTTATTAGAAACACCTACCTTCTACTTCCACTCACTGGCCACTTTATTAGAAACACCTACCTTCTACTTTCACTCACTGGCCACTTTCTTAGAAACACCTACCTTCTACTTCCACTCACTGGCCACTTTATTAGAAACACCTACCTTCTACTTTCACTCACTGGCCACTTTATTAGAAACACCTACCTTCTACTTCCACTCACAGGCCACTTTATTAGAAACACCTACCTTCTACTTTCACTCACTGGCCACTTTATTAGAAACACCTACCTTCTACTTCCACTCACTGGCCACTTTATTAGAAACACCTACCTTCTACTTTCACTCACAGGCCACTTTATTAGAAACACCTACCTTCTACTTCCACTCACTGGCCACTTTATTAGAAACACCTACCTTCTACTTTCACTCACAGGCCACTTTATTAGAAACACCTACCTTCTACTTCCACTCACTGGCCACTTTATTAGAAACACCTACCTTCTACTTCCACTCACTGGCCACTTTATTAGAAACACCTACCTTCTACTTCCACTCTCTGAACACTTTATTAGAAACACCATCCTTCTACTTCCACTCACTGGCCACTTTATTAGAAACACCTACCTTCTACTTTCACTCACTGGCCACTTTATTAGAAACACCTACCTTCTACTTCCACTCACTGGCCACTTTATTAGAAACACCTACCTTCTACTTTCACTCACAGGCCACTTTATTAGAAACACCTATCTTCTGCTTCCACTCACTGGCCACTTTATTAGAAACACCTACCTTCTACTTCCACTCACTGGCCACTTTATTAGAAACACCTACCTTCTACTTCCACTCTCTGAACACTTTATTAGAAACACCATCCTTCTACTTCCACTCACTGGCCACTTTATTAGAAACACCTACCTTCTACTTTCACTCACTGGCCTCTTTATTAGAAACACCTACCTTCTACTTTCACTCACTGGCCACTTTATTAGAAACATCTACCTTCTACTTCCACTCTCTGAACACTTTATTAGAAACACCTACCTTCTACTTCCACTCACTGGCCACTTTATTAGAAACACCTACCTTCTACTTCCACTCTCTGAACACTTTGTTAGAAACACCATCCTTCTACTTCCACTCACTGGCCACTTTATTAGAAACACCTACCTTCTACTTTCACTCACTGGCCACTTTATTAGAAACACCTACCTTCTACTTCCACTTACTGGCCACTTTATTAGAAACACCAAACTTGCACTTTCACTCACTGCCAACTTTATTAGAAACACCAACCTTGTACTGCCAATCACTGGCCACTTTATTAGAAACACCTACCTTGTGTTTCCACTTACTGGCCACTTTATTAGAAACACCTACCTTCTACTTTCACTCACTGGCCACTTTATTAGAAACACCTACCTTCTACATCCACTCACTGGCCACTTTATTAGAAACACCAACCTTCTACTTTCACTCGCTGGCCATTTTATCAGAAACACCTACCTTCTACTTTTACTCACTGACCACTTTATTAGAAACACCAACCTTCTACTTTCACTCGCTGGCCATTTTATCAGAAACACCTACCTTCTACTTTCACTCAATGACCACGTTATTAGAAACACCAACCTTCTACTTCCACTCACTGGCCACTTTATTAGAAACACCTACCTTGTACTTCCACTCTCTGAACACTTTATTAGAAACACCTACCTTGTACTTCCACTCACTGGCCACTTTATTAGAAACCCCAACCTTCTACTACCACTCGCTGGCCACTTTATTAGAAACACCAAACTTGCACTTTCACTTACTGCCAACTTAATTAGAAACACCAACCTTGTACTGCCAATCACTGGCCACTTTATTAGAAACACCTACCTTGTGTTTTCACTCACTGGCCACTTTATTAGAAACACCTACCTTCTACTTTCACTCACTGGCCACTTTATTCGAAACACCTACCTTCTACTTCCACTCACTGGCCACTTTATTAGAAACACCAACCTTCTACTTTCACTCGCTGGCCATTTTATCAGAAACACCAACCTTCTACTTTTACTCACTGACCATTTTATTAGAAACACCAACCTTCTACTTTCACTCACTGACCACTTTATTAGAAACACCTACCTTCTACTTTCACTCAATGGCCATTTTATTAGAAACACCAACCTTCTACTTTCACTCACTGGCCATTTTATTAGAAACACCAACCTTCTACTTCCACTCACTGGCCACTTTATTATAAACACCTACCCTCTACTTCCACTCACTGGCCATTTTATTAGAAACACCAAACTTCTACTTCCACTCACTGGCCACTTTATTATAAACATCTACCTTCTACTTCCACTCACTGGCCATTTTATTAGAAACACCAACCTTCTACTTCCACTCACTGACCACTTTATTAGAAACACCAACCTTCTACTTTCACTCAATGACCACTTTATTAGAAACACCAACCTTCTACTTCCACTCGCTGGCCATTTTATTAGAAACACCTACCTTCTACTTCCACTCACTGGCCACTTTATTAGAAACACCTACCTTCTACTTCCACTCTCTGAACACTTTATTAGAAACACCTACCTTGTACTTCCACTCACTGGCCACTTTATTAGAAACCCCAACCTTCTACTACCACTCGCTGGCCACTTTATTAGAAACACCAAACTTGCACTTTCACTTACTGCCAACTTAATTAGAAACACCAACCTTGTACTGCCAATCACTGGCCACTTTATTAGAAACACCTACCTTGTGTTTTCACTCACTGGCCACTTTATTAGAAACACCTACCTTCTACTTTCACTCACTGGCCACTTTATTCGAAACACCTACCTTCTACTTCCACTCACTGGCCACTTTATTAGAAACACCAACCTTCTACTTTCACTCGCTGGCCATTTTATCAGAAACACCAACCTTCTACTTTTACTCACTGACCATTTTATTAGAAACACCAACCTTCTACTTTCACTCACTGACCACTTTATTAGAAACACCTACCTTCTACTTTCACTCAATGGCCATTTTATTAGAAACACCAACCTTCTACTTTCACTCACTGGCCATTTTATTAGAAACACCAACCTTCTACTTCCACTCACTGGCCACTTTATTATAAACACCTACCCTCTACTTCCACTCACTGGGCATTTTATTAGAAACACCAAACTTCTACTTCCACTCACTGGCCACTTTATTATAAACATCTACCTTCTACTTCCACTCACTGGCCATTTTATTAGAAACACCAACCTTCTACTTCCACTCACTGACCACTTTATTAGAAACACCAACCTTCTACTTTCACTCAATGACCACTTTATTAGAAACACCAACCTTCTACTTCCACTCGCTGGCCATTTTATTAGAAACACCTACCTTCTACTTCCACTCGCTGGCCACTATATTAGAAACACCAACCTTCTACTTCCACTCGCTGGCCACTTTATTAGAAACACCTACCTTGTATTTCCACTCACTGGCCACTTTAATAGAAACACCAACCTTCTACTTCCACTTGCTGGCCATTTTATTAGAAACACCTTCTACTTTTACTGACTGTCCACTTTATTAGAAACACCTACCTTGTACTTCCACTCATTGGCCACTTTATTAGAAACACCCACCAAAACAGACCACCGATAAAGTGCAAGAGGATGTCTTACTTAAACTGTGCATTAACAGATGAACCCCTACACCAAGGGGAGTTACAAGCAAGGGGCTTCTCGTACACTGGTGAGAGAAGGTATGAAGGGTATGTAGAGTATATATAGGGTTCTGGTGTGGAAGACAAAACTCAGAACCAGCTGTTTTCTCATTACTGAGGTCAGTGTTTACAGGAGATTCATGTCTCCGAAGGGTGACACACTGATTTTGTAGGATTTACTGCTTCACCAAGCACCATAGTAACATAGTAAACAACAGATGCCAATAGACTGCATTACATTATGATTTATAACAAATTAAAACTTCTATTAAAGACCACAAAGACCTGCAAACTGACCAAACATAGACAGCTTCATAAACTAATACAAAATTGTTAACGCAGTCATAATTGATTTATATTGATTGATTTATTATATTTAATTAGATTCATTTGAAATATTCATAGACTAAAGCTCAGTTAACGCTTCAATCAGGCTGCAGCGTGAGGCGGATAAAAGGACTAGTTGAGCCCTCCTCCAGCTGAGTGCAAGCTGCTGCTTAATAACAAGGAAAGATCGCTAGCGCAGATGCTACAAAGCGCAATTTCTATCTGAAGCCTCCCACGAGACCCAAAAGTTCAGACTGTCAGAAACACAACATGCAGCAGACTTGGCTCGCGCTGCAGTAGAGTCACTTCTTCAGCTTTATGCTCTATTAATATGGAACAGGCAAACACACCGCAGCTGAGTATGAATATATAGCAATACAACATATGTTCACCGGAAAACGTTTAAGACTTGCTGATAATCTAATAGATATACATATTTGTGGATAAATATATGTGGGGGGAAAACAGCTGTTCGACATTTATAACACAGTCCCAGGGAAAATGAATCGCTGTTTAAAGGGATGAGGACAAAGAAAACTTTTTACAGATAACTTTTTTTGTGGTTAATAGAGAGAATCAGCTTGGGTCTTCCTAAGACGCCCCAAGAGAATGAGGAGACTCTGACTGGAAGAAATTCCTCAAGTGCATGAAGAAGAGCCACTGACAGAGGAACATGAGAAAAAGCACTTGATTCAACTGACATCAAGACATGAAATGGAAAAGTACCTCGGAGCTAGGGCTGGGCGATAAAACGATATCGATAATTATCGAGAAATAATAATCCTCAATAGAACTATAAGACGTAGTTGATAGAAAGTCGATAGAATTAAGTTCCGTCCGTGTTTTGAGAGACAACATGAACAGCCAATGAGAATGAGAATAGCGTCGCCCTAAACCAATCAGGTGGCTGAACCAGAGTTCCAGCCATTTCATGTTTGGTTGAAGCACACAGCGCAGAGTGTAGGCGTAGCGGCAGCTTAACCCACGAGCTAGTAATAAGTTACTGCAAGTATCACAGTCGAGCAGAGAGCAAAATAAGAGAAAATGACGACTGAAAACGTTAAATACTACTGAAAGAAAGTAGACGCGGCCATCTTTGCGACTCATCGACACTCGTTATGCTAATCTATGTAATTTCGTAATCGATAAAGATAAATATGTATACTGTTGGAGTTTGAAAGCTGAGGCAAAGTTGACTTTATAACCAAAAATTCTGAGGAGGAAACTTTATTTTCTACCCAAAACAGAATCACTAAACCAACTCCCTATTCGAGCCGACAGAGAGTCAACCGCTATGAGTGAACATAAATAGAGAGAGTGAATAAATAGAGGGCTATAGAGGGCTAGCAACAGCCTGCTGTACACGGTGTCTGTGTGTGAATACTGTTCATATATATATATATATATATATATATATATATATATATATATATATATATATATATATATATATATATATATATATATAAAAATATGTGTGTTTAATTTATTTGAAATACAGTAATGTTCTATAGTACATTGTCTATCCTCCGATAGAAAATAAATCAGAGGATAAAAACCTATTTAACAAAATTGTGAAATTTTGATATCTTCACTTCTCACTTAAAATAAAAAAGAATAGTGATTTAATCAACATCATGATATATATCGATATCGACTGAAATGAAAAACATTATCGTGATAAGATTTTTTCCCATATCGCCCAGCCCTACTCAGAGCATAAACAACGACCACCGAGAAGAGCCAGCAACTCCCTAAGAGAAAGTGGAGAACCTACTGCCCACTGAAACCCTACTCAAAAGGAAATACTCACCAAGAACATGAGAGACGAGGAGAAACTACTGACTGGAGCCAAGACTTAAAACAGAGAATCTACCTTAAGACCACAAGGAAGAACTACAAAGAGGGACCAAGACCAAAAAGAGCAACTCCAAAAGAGAAAGAGGAGAAACTACTGAAAAGAACTGTAGTTTATTCTGGATCAGTGCTGTGATGATGACTGAAGAATTCTTCAGCATCATTCAGACATTTTCAACATCAGGAAAGGCTTGCAGCTGAATGTGAAGAAACCTCTGGCCATCTCAGCAGAATCTACTGCTCCTCTACTGTGGTGCATTTAGACATTCCAGACAGGGCAATGTATTTCTTTGTCCCTTATTTAGCTGGGGGTAAACAGAGGCCAAGATAGAAGCATTCATAGCATATGCCTTTGTTTAAAAACAGCATCTCCTCTAATACTATTATACGACTTTTTTCTGGAAAAACCATACTGTAAAATGGAGGAAAAACTACCTAATTGCACGAGGAAGAACTATTGAGAAGGACCAAGACTCAAAATGAGAAAGGTGAGAAACTACAGAGAGGAACCAGGAATTAAAAGGAGAATGTGAGGAAGAAGCACTTCATTTAAATGGAATTAAGACATGAAATAAAAATTTACCTGAAAGCATGAGGAACAACCACAGAGAGGAACCAGAACTGAAACCAGAACTTACAAAAAGCATTAGGAGAACCACTGTGAAGAACCAAGTCAGACTAAAACTGAGAGTCTTCATAAGAGCATAAGGAAGAAGCACTGAGAGGAACCAAGAATCAAGATAATTTTCCAAAGAGCAAAAAGAAAAACTACAGAGAGGAGCCAAGACTCAAGTGGAGAATCTTTAAGAGCAATGAACTCCTAATTGCTCCTAATGAACCATTAGGAGCAATTAAGCCTCAAAAGAAGAACCTCCCTAAGTACATTAACCACACAAAGGAATCAAACCTCAGATCCAAAGAGATCCAAAGATGTACTTCTTCACTTTAGGTCATGTTTTTGCTTTTTTGTGTTATTATGTAAATAATAGAGTTTTCGCCCCAATAGCCTGTAATTTCAACCTGAAAATCAACATAAGACAGACAGATAATTATCTATTACTATCTGTCCATTTATTCATCCATCTATTTGAAATTGTCTAAGCAAAAAAAGACGGACCAAAAAACGTTTCATTCATGTACAAGACATTTCACATAGGCTCCACATATGTGAGACGAGGATGAGTGCTCCAGCTTCGCCGCAAAGCCGTTCCGAATGGCATCTCTCATTGGACCCAACATGAACAACAAAAACCTCCCGGGCACTTCTGGGCTGTGATGTGGCACCTCATTACCGAAGCTCCTAGGCAGCAAAATCTGATCTACCTCATCCCAGTGCTCTGTCACAGGGAGCTCCAGGGCCCTCCCTTCATGCATCGGGATACAATCTGCTAGATAAAATCCTTCCAGAGTTCAGAAAGGACCCACTGGCTATGATTGCTTGGCTACAACAAACGACCCGTTGCTTTGTGACACAACAAGTTCATGGCGATGGTCTCAGGGTGGTCCGCATTTGTGTACTGGAAGTTGGAATATGTGAACTTGAGGAGAAGATTTAAGAAGCACTGGTTGAGATGGTGCTGTTGACCTTGGAGGCTACCAAAGTGGAGGAATCTTTGATTAGATGTGTAACAGGGTCTACAATTTTGATGTCTCTCCAATAAACCAGTTTGGGGACGATCAAAGCGCAGGCACTGGTGTTCTGGCCAAAGTAGTATGATGCTGGAAGCATTTCAGTGGCATTACTGTCCAAGTATTGGTCAGGAGATCCCAAGTTCTACCACTGGAGAGGTCACAGCCATGCATAGTTAGTAATACAAGTGATCATGTTGGTGCTCCCTTTCCCCTAACATCACTCAGTGAGAAGCTGACCATTGAAGACATCTGACATCCAACAATGTTGCATTAGCAACGATTTGAAAATATGAGCTTTGAGCACCTCGAATGAAGCATGTGCTGGTCTTCACTCTCCAGCTTGGTAGCATTATGCCTATAGGGAAATCCTACTCAGCGGTAGCTACTGGACATGGCCATAAAGACCAAACCCAAGACTGAACCCAAGTTCAAACTGACAACTAGATTCTTGAAGGAATTCTAAAGAATTCCCACATGAAATATCAGGTTTTTGAGTTTCTTGTGCAGGCTAAGCTAAGCATGCCAGATTAGGAAGTAACTCTTAAGCATAGCCAGTTGAACAAGTTGTAAAACTCTGGTCCAGATCTAAAGATATATTATATATATATATATATTTAGAGATTAGAGGTTCACATATACCAATCAAATGCATCAACTCACCCACTGCTTCTGATTAGCAAGAGAGGTTGTGCACTGGCCGTTCCTAAAGTCATCATCTGAACACCCCTGTTCAGTTGATGACTTTAGGAATGGCCAGTGCACAACCTCTCTTGCTAATCAGAAGCAGTGGGTAAGTTGATGCATTTGATTGGTCTGCATTAACACAACAGAACGAGAGCAGTGATGAACATCTCAGAACTCTATTACATGAAAACTCTTTCTTGATACAGCCAAAACAAGCCTTCCCACGGTCGGTGGCCATCCTCAACCCTGGTTGGTCAGCTGTGATAATGTGTGACTGTTTTTGAGAGCACTCAGTTACTTAAGCATGCACCTAAAACCTGTGAAGCATGCTGGGCAACACTTTTTGGTTGCGGCGTGCATTAAAACTTAGGTTGTAGTGGGTGCTTTTGCATGAAATGTTCCAGACTTGTGCCTTTTAGCGCTGAAACTATCGCCTCGACCATTCTTAGGATTTGCAGAAATAAAGGTGTAAGAGTTTCCACAGTGGTCACAGTAAAATATATTCATATGTACAATCAGAGCTTTCTGTGTGCTGTGTTTTCTATCACTGTATCAAAAGGTACGTGAGGTCCTTTATTGTTCAGAGTAAAGCATCTGGAATTAAACAGATAGATAGATAGATACTTTATTTCCCAGAGGGAAATTCAAGAGCTCCACATTTAACCCATCTGTGCAGTGAAACTAGGGCTGGGCGATATATCGAGTTTTAAGAAATATCAATATATTTTTATATGAGATATGAGACAATATCATTTATATCGATATAGTGTGTGTTGTGCTGCAATTACACTTGTAGATCCACCAGTTTGCCTCTCTCTCTCTCCCAGTTTGTCTTAACTTTACACTGCCCCGCCTCTCTTGCTCACAAAACTCACCCCTCCCCACGGCTTCACATGTAAATGCAGGCAGCAACAGCATGGAGACGGAGAAAGACACGAAAGGAGCTATTTAAGGGTGTACTCACACTAGGCTCTGAGATCTGCGCCCGGGCACGGTTCGTTTGACTAGTGTGATCACTCCGAACCGTGCCTGAAGAGGTGGGCCAGGGCACGATTCGCTTGGACTCGGGCTCGGTTTGCTTCTAGTGTGAGCGCTATCCGTGCCTGGGCCCGCTTGGAGCCTCCTGTGATTGGTTCATTTTGCTGGAACTCAAACATGACATCAGTGATGACACGCTCATGTTAAACAATGAACTCCATCGTGTTGTGCGAGCGCGCATGTGCGAGGTTGTGATGACGTAAGTGTGCTCGGGCGCGGATTGATAAAGGCAGTGTGAGTGCAGGTCAGCAGGGGAGGGGGGGGATAACCGGGCCCCAGCATGGAACAAGCAACCGGACCTAGTGTTAGTATGCTCTAAGAGGATGCCTGTCGAAAGTAGGACTGGCTATCGCAAATTGATAGCAAAAAGGTACCGACCTAAATGTCTCAGTACTACTGAGTACTGAAAGTCTAAAAAATTGTGGTGCCTATTTTCGGTACTTCGTGTATAACGCAAAATAAAAAAACAAAAAATGTGACGTGCGCTGAAACACGGGAAGCACACAAAGCGCTAGTTTAACATGTTGAAGCGCTCAAAAGTTTGGCTCTACTTCGAAAGAGTCTGTTTCAGACCAGCTGCAGCAAACGCTTCAAGATAGTGGTTTAAGGAACAGCAGCAGTATGGCGCTGCCGGAGACGCGAGAATCTGGGCTAAATACGCTAAACGGCTGTTTCCAGTGATAAAATATCATCAGGTTAACAGTTTATTGAGCTGCTTTCTTGCTTTGTGAGAGAAACTAACACTCTTATTGCGTCTGTTAGCGCTGAAGAGCAGTTATGATTCAGCTAACGTTAGCACAACACCAGCACGTATTAGCTAGTTAGCTAGCAACAAGGCTAACATTTAGTCAGTGTATGAATAAACCTGTAACGCTGTTAGGTGTCGCTCGTGCTCTGTAAGTATGACATTAACTAACAGTTACTTGTGTATCGATTTCACTGAAAAGCAGCTCCTTTCACTGTAGCAGAAAAGCTGAGGATGTAATTTCAGAGAAGGGATGAACGCCACAGAACAGTATAGTGTATAGTTTTATAGTTTAAGCATAAGTAATGCTAATGTTTGTTCTTAATAAAGCAGCACAAAGATACTCATTGTTTGAACAAGATCCAAATAAAAAGATAAAAAATAAAAAGATTATGTTACTATGAGACTGACTCTATGTTTTCTGTTAAATAAGGAAATCTTTGTATTTTTGTTACAATTCAGAAAAAAGCTATCGTAAAGGTATTAAAAATGTTCAAACGATACCCAGCCCTAACCAAAAGTGCCTGTGTGACATGTAGCTTTGACATCACCTTATGGAGAGAATAAATATCGAGATATATATTGTATATCGCCATTCAGCTAAAAATATCAAGATATTATTTTTGGTCCATATTGCCCAGCCCTAAGTGAAACACTCACATATATACACACACACTAGTGAACAGACACACTAGAGGGCAGTGACCTCACTTGCCCAGAGTGGTGGACAGCCCTACCACAGCGGCCGGGGAGCAGTCAGGGGTTAGTTGCCTTGCTCAGGGGTCGTGTACTGTTGGTTCATGGGATTGAACCGGCGACCTTCTGGCCACAAGGCTGGTTCCCTAACCTCCAGCGCACCACTGCCCCCAAACTGCCAACAAACATCTTATATGAGACATTTCTATTTGTGTTTGTGAGAAAAACAAAAACAACTAATGAATCTTTATATATCTTATATCACGAGCAGTCTTGAAAAGCAGACTAAACAACAATTTAAATAGCTAAATGTTCCACTGCAGACACAGCGGAACTGCTCAATTATGCTATGCACGGTTACCGCAATTAGCTACAGCTTTAGCAAAGCAATCGTTAATATCTGGACGATTGGTGAGTAAACACTGCCGTCGCACTGATGCACCTTTCGAGTTGAGCATGCTCAGGCAAGTACATCTGGGCCAGAATGCCTACATCGTCCCTCCAGTGGTTCAAAGCGCCTTTTGTGGAGTGGAGTGCCCGGCTGTGGCACGAAAGGGAGGCGGGCAGTGGAGGGGTTTTGGCAATGCAGGGGAATTGCATATTAGACGCCCAATTGAGGGGACTTGGATGGAAAGAACTTGTTTTCTCAGCTCGGCGGTCCTGCCAGCATGTGCTGCGTGTGTGTGTATGCGAGTCCTTTGCTCATTCTCACCCTCCCCCTCGCCAACCCCTCCTTTCATACTGTCTCATTACCATGTCCTCGGCAGCTCTTCTCCCGGTCTGTCCCTGACACTGCAGCTCACAGTGGGGAATGAGCAAGCTTGGAGATTTCTCTTCTTCCAAAAGTGATGGCGAAAGAAAGAGAATCTGCTGATGGGATGTCTGTACCATAAAGAATAACAAGAGGACCTCAGGCAACTGCATAATCGTATAGAAAGGCACGGAACAGGCTGTACAAGGGAAGGGAACTAAAGCGTTATTGCCATGCCTGCACATTTACATGAAGCCTTTACAGGGACGTTCTATTATGGTAGCCGTCCTCTTGTATTTTTCATCGCACCAAGGCCAGCACGCATCTCTCTTTCACCCATCAGTAACTTGCTGAAGCCTTAAAACTACAAGCACTCTATAAAACAGCTCTCCTTCTTCTCAAAGCATAAGAGATCTGTTCCAGAAGACCCTGCGAGCCAGGAGCACGAGTGCTGACTAAAGCAGTGTCTTGGGTGTTGTAGCTCATATGATATCATAGGTGGTTGAGACATAAAGTTAAGACTAGAGATGGACCAATCAGCGTTTTTGAGGCCGATTCCGATCGCCGATCACCTTTCAGCGCGATTGGCCGATAGCCGATACCGATCGAGGGCGGGGCTATATGCCACAGCAGGGCTACATGTAGTTATTAGCGCAAGCAAGTCATGAAACATGGTTGAAACTGGTTTATTACCATTTTTAACGAGCTCATGTGAAACAGCTTTATATTTTTAACAAAATTAACAGTAAATAAACAAAGTAAATCAAAGAAATATCGTCAATACTGCAATCATTAAATTTAGACCCTTAATTTAAAACTAAAAAAGCTAATTAAATAAATGCAGTAAAAACCACCTAGTGGTGCAGATAGGAATTGCAGGGAGCTGGCCGGAGGGGGTTCTCCTCTTCCTGGATGAAATGCCAGCTAGAAATACAGAAATTAGGCTCATTTGTTTAACGGCATCGATCGGCTCTCGGGATCGACTCTAAATTGAAGAAATATCGGCCGATCACCGATCACATATTTTGATTAAAAATCGCCCGATACCGATACATAGCTGATCGATCCTTCCATCTCTAGTTAAGACTAAATTACACTGCGGTCAATACATAGGGTTATTAGATGTTTGACCAGAATGAATTATTAAAATGTGAACGTACCAACCACTTTTTTACTATTTTCTGCCGCCTTTGCTTGCAGAGCTAAAGTTACTTGCTACTGCGGTTCCAAAAGAGCTTCGACATTTGTGAAGCAGTACCAAGAAATAATAATAATGATAATCTTTATTCATAGAGCACTTTTCATACCGGTGGCAGCTCAAAGTGCTTTACAGATGGTTGAGCCTTAATAAGCTGATGACACAAATCAAATTTATATGTACCATGATGATGCAGAGCTTTAATTAAAGGTCAAGTTAATGAGATACGGTTTTAAATGTTTATTAAAAGTGAGCACTGAGCTTGACTGTCTAATAAAAGGTTGGAATTGAGTTCCACAGTTTAGAAGCAGAGTATCTGAGTCTTTCCGTGTTTTTTTCCGCGTTTTATGGAAAGTGTTTGTGGACAGTCAGTATCTGCAGAGCTGAGATCACGAGTTGGAACAAAGAGACATTGTGTGATGTAAGAAGGTTATTATAGTTTGTTTTGAGCTAGTATAGACTAGTAGCAGAACTTTAAAGTCTATTTGAAAAGATACAGGTCGCCAGTGCACTATATATGCTTATATAAGTCTTTTTATTAAACATACTGATAAATAAATGAATGGACACAGAGAAACGGGACAGACGGAAAAGGAAAAAGACCAGGGAGACGGACGGAGAGAAGGAAACAAAAGACAAAAAAAATGAACGACAAGGACAGACAGAAAACAGTGGGTATAAATAGGAACATTTAACAAGGGACACCTGGAAACAATGGGAGGAGACACAGATTACAAACAGGTAAGGGGCGGAGACAAGGACGGACACGTGACCAAAGCATTAGCAAACGTAGACAAACAGAAAAGGGCAGGGCATGACAGAGGACTCTGCTTTGGCAATATTTCTCAAATGATAAAAAGCTATTTTAGTGATTGTGTTTACATTAGATCTGTGTATTGGCAAGAACCTGGCGATACAATATTTATCATGATACAGCTGTCACGATTCAATATATCGTGATATATTGCGATATTGCAAACAAAATGATATATTGTGATTTTTCAAATCCTACTGTTAAAACACACCACTATATGAACAGGTTTGTCAATGCTTACAATAGCATTGCGCCCTTGTGCTGCTTGTTAATGTTGGAGTGGAGCTAAAAATGGATTACAACACTGCCATCATGTTACAACATGTTGAACCCAGTCAGACACTAGATTAATGAAAGAAGTGGGAACAGGATTAATATCACGTGCGTATGAACTTCATTTGTTTATAACAGTGGCAAGATCCGGAGAACTGATAAAAGAAAAAGATGTCATTACCAATGTACGTGGCTTATCAGCAAGGTTATTGGAAGGTGTTCCAGCTGGCTGAGCTATGCTGTGACTTTCCAATGCTATTTTATTTTGAAAGATAAGACACTGTAAGACTGGCTGGATATATATTCCAAGCATTATTTCAGATCTGCTCTTTGAGAACATCATAATATACCTTCAGTTTAGTTTTCTTCTATACGCACTCCGATTTACGACAATTTCTCTTAAGCTGATGTATTTCCTCATTTATCCATGTTTTTTTTTTTACTATGTGAGGCTTGTTTACATTTGGCTGGTGCGAGAATGCCTTTAATATAGCACTTTTACCAGAACCAGAGACCACAACATTACATGAGTGAGCCAAAGCTGCACTTGGTGCACTATTATAAATATTTCTAAACTTCTGAACTGTCAAAGTAGCTTTTTTTTTACATTAATGTATGGACCTTAAAGAATATACAGAAATGGTCTGACAGAAAGACATCAGAGATAAGGGACACATTAGTATATAAGCCTTTAGTAATAATCAGATCCACAATGGAACCCAGCTTGGGAGTACTGTAGAGCTGCACACATGTTGCTTCAAATCAAATATCTGTAGTAGCCTAATGAGCTCTAATGCGTTCCGGTCTGATGAGTCATCAGTATACAAGTTAAAGTCCCCAGAGGAAAGTTTTAATCATAGCTTGTTTAATTGATATTACTTCCACAGTTTCTCTATTATTAGAGGTCTGTATATTACATTTAATACCACTGAGGTGCCACTAAGTAGGTTGATTGCAACATACTCAAAGGACATATATTCACCGACAGTGGCATTGTTGCAGTTACATGGCAGCAGATATAAAAACTACCTCTCCTCTCATGTGTTCTTCTGCTCAAGGAAACAACCAAACTAGTATTGAGACTAGTTTGTTAGCAGTTGAGTTAATCTTGGTACCAATAAGCTCCGTCCTTTGGTTTTCTTCTACTGTCCTGTGGATTAAACAGCAACAAACATTCAACCTATTGCAAAAGACCTGATCACTCTAATGACATTACTGGAATAACCAGTTATTGTAATATTACAGTACTGATGTAGAGCCTTCTCTTGGTTATTGGACAAGATGATAGAACAACTGTGGTAGAGACCTGGCTGCTCCCATAATGTACTCTTGTTGCTCACATAGCCAGTGCCATTACAAACCCACTTGCCTTGGTGTCAACAAGGCGTAAAGCCTGTGGAACAGCTTACTTCCTCTCCTGTGGGTGGGCAGAGGTCCTGAGATGACAAGCCTGGCCTCAGTCCTCTTCTTAATGGTGTCTAGAATGCTCTTTAAGGGGCCTCACTCCTAGAGGATGAGATGTCCGGGTGTTTGCTGTGGACACAGTGATCTGTCCCAGGCTGCTTCCAAGCACACTTTCTGTCAGTGAGTATACTGATCCAGCCGCTGCAGTTCTCTGCTCAGTATGACCTTAGAGAAACTGGCTATTCACATTTTAAAGGCCATTCTGACTAAAAAACTAGCATTTAATTTGTTAATGGTTACGCTTCTAAAGTATATAAGAATGTGTGTATGTATGTATCCCTGTAGGTATGTATCCCAGTATACCCGGAACAGATTATACAAATATATCACACAGCCACTGGAAATCCATGGGGGGCTCAACAAATCTTGCCTGCTGATCTAGAGGCTTCAAAGAGCATGTCCCAGAGTAACCAGCCTAAGCATATAAGTATGTATGTATGCATGCATCCCTGTGTGTATGTATCTCAGTATGTATGCATGCACCCCAATATGTATGTATGTATACCAGTATAAATGTATGTATGTATGTATGTATGTATGCATCCCTGTACGTATTTATGCATCCTTGTATGAATGTATACATCTCAGTATGTGCGTATGCATGAATGTATCCCACTATGTATGTATTTCAGTATAAATGTATATATCCTATTATGTATGTATGCATCCCAGTATGCATGTATGTATGTATGTATGAATGTATACCAGTATGTATGTATGCATTCCTGTATTATACAACTATATCACACAGCCACTGGAAATCTCTGGGGTGCTCAAAAAATCTTGCCTGCTGATCTAGAGGCTTCGAAGAGCATGTCCCCAAGTAGTCAGCCTAAGCATATAAGTATGTATATATCCCAGTATGTGTGTATGTATGTATCCCAGTATGTATGTATGCATCCCAATATGTTTGTATGTATGAATGTATCCCAGTATGTATGTATGTATGAATGTATCCCAGTATGTATGTATGTATGAATGTACCCCAGTATGTATATATGTATGTATGAATGTATGCCAGTATGTATGTATGTATGTATGTATGTATGTATGTATGTATGTATGAATGTATCCCAGTATGTATGAATGTATGCCAGCATGTATGTATGTATGAATGTATCCCAGTATGTATGTATGTATGTATGAATGTATCCCAGTATGTATGAATGTATCCCAGTATGTATGTATGTATGAATGTATGCCAGTATGTATGAATGTATGCCAGTATGTATGTATGAATGTATCCCAGTATGTATAAATGTATCCCAGTATGTTTGTATGTATGAATGTAACCCAGTATGTATGTATGTATGTATCTATGTATGCCAGTATGCAAGAATGTATGCCAGTATGTTTGTATGTGTGTATGCATCCCAGTATGTATGTTTGTATGTATGAATGTATGCCAGTATGTATGTATGTATGTATGAATGTATCCCAGTATGTATGAATGTATGCCAGTATGTATGTATGTATGTATGAATGTATCCCAGTATGTATGAATGTATGCCAGTATGTTTGTATGTATGAATGTAACCCAGTATGTATGTATGTATGTATCTATGCATGCCAGTATGTATGTATGTATGAATGTAACCCAGTATGTATGTATGTATGTATGTACGCATCCCAGTATGTATGTATGTATGAATGTATCCCAGTATGTATGTATGTATGAATGTATCCCAGAATGTATGAATGTATGCCAGTATGTATGTATGTATGTATGAAACCCAGTATGTATGTATGTATGTATGTATGCATCCCAGTATGTATGTATGTATGAATGTATCCCAGTATGTATGAATGTAACCCAGTATGTATGTATGTATGTATGCATCCCAGTATGTATGTATGTATCCCAGTATGTATGTATGTATGTATGTATGTATGTATGTATGAATGTATCCCAGTATGTATGCATGTATGTATGTATGCATCCCAGTATGTATGTATGAATGAATGTATCCCAGTATGTATGTATGTATGTATGTATGTATGTATGTATGTATGTATGTATGTATGTATGCATGCTTGCCTGCTGATCTAGAGGCTTCGAAGAGCATATCCCAGAGTAGCCAGCCTAAGCATATAAGTATGTATGTATCCCAGTATGAGTGTATCCCAGTATGTGTGTATGTATGTATACCAGTATACTGGTAACAGATTATACAAATATATCACACAGCCACTGGAAATCCCTGTGGGGCTCAACAAATCTTGCCTGCTGATCTAGAGGCTTCAAAGAGCATGTCCCCGAGTAGCCAGCCTAAAGCACTTCACTTCCATCTTTTAGATGCATCATCAGAAGAGGGGGCTTCCCTGTCTTTGAAACAGAAAATCTCAGGGTCGGCTGCAGCATAGCTGTAGGATGGAAGTAGGCATGTTTAGAATAGTGATGGCATTTCTTTTTCACTAGAGGGTCCCTTTAACTGCTTCTTCTTTCTGATGTATTTGCACTCTGTATATGCACAAATCTGTCTGATATGCAAACGTGTGTTTATTACAGTCTGTGTTTTGCTACAGTTAATAAACAAATAAATAAATAAGTCTGCATGCATTCTTGAATTCCAGACATCATATCCACTAGGCCAAGAGAAAAAGATGTGGTGTTTAATAAAGTTTTTGCTTTAGCATTACCTGAATTCCATTCATTTCATTTATGTATAATTAACGCATTAAGACTTAAACAAAAGCAAAAAATGTAAACAAAGGCAAAATAGTGACCCAAGAATTAAGATGCCCTAGAAATTTTAACATCAACATTAAGAAGAAGACACGTGTAGATTGATTGGTGGTGGTTGGATAGTGAGTAATATTTAAATGTACCTACCTGCACATAATAGCAAAGCTGATTTCTTTAGTGTAGATTATGTGAATAAATCACAATGTACTCTGTACCAATTTTAACCAATAGTTTTGTGGCAAACAGTGGTTCATTTTGTGTTGGGTTTAAAACCCCAGCCACTAGATAACAATGTTCTTCACTATTAGACTCTTCCACCCCAACATCAACAAGTAGTGGAAGGGTGCTCTGCTAATATTAGAACTGGCAAATCTATGCATATGGTGGTGTGTTTTTATTTTGTACTACGACAGTTTTCCTAAAATAGGATTTCAAAAATATACCGAATCCTACAATATATCGAATCCTAACCTCAGTGTCATGATGCATATTGTATCACCAGGTTTGTGCCAGTCCCTTTGATTTAACTTCCTAAAATTAACCTAAAAGCTTTCAATCCAATACACCTTTGGTCCAATTCAGTGAATACCTCCTCACAGTCTGATAGCTGTCCATTCTATGGATACACTAGAAAAAATCTGTTATTACTACACAGTGAATGGAGGGGGCTACACACTTAACCCCACTTAAATGTTAAGAAGGACAGATGGCCGAGAAACATCCAAATAGGAGAAGATCTGAAGAACCAAGACTGAGAAAGAAGTTCCTAGCTCAGGGAAGGGTGAAGAGCTAACGTCAGTGTTAAAGTTTGAACAGTGGAGAGACCTCAGAGAGTTGTTTGAGAGGCTACTTGCCAGTTTCTTGTTCGATTTCTTTCTGCTCCACCTTTAATAGTACTGTGGTTACATTCTGGCACCTGAGATTGTAATGGCTGTCCAATTTAAGATGGAACAGGGAGATTTAAACAGGGGAAAGAAATGGGAATAAAAACAAACAAACAATAACCCAATAATAATATATGGAGTAGCATAATATAACTTTATTTAGGGATTGTGATATTTGTATTGTATACATCCATATTTAGATGCATTTGTATATCTGTGTTAGTACTTATCCATATATAGGGTGTGTCTCAAAAACCTAGTGAGGGTCTACATAGGCAGCATTTTACGTCACAGTATGCTCTCCCGACATGTAGACTGTCCCAATTCTTACATACCTTAAACATGCTGTCTACTGAGGAACCTTATTTAGACCTGATTTTAAGGAAGCACTGAACGCTTCCTCAGCCGCTAAGACAATCCCATGATGCAACACAGGCAAATCTACGAGCAGTGAAGTCATTTTTAAAACCCTTACAAAAAAGAAGTTTGTTCTAGTGTACCATTAGTTTACTTCTTTTAAACTAAAAGGATGTGAGTATGCTTTCAGTTTACATTTGATGTACTTCTCAGTGATATACTAAACACAGTTATACTTAAGTATGCTTGGGTTATACTGACAAGTATAGAACAGTCTGAGTATATTTGGCCTTTACTTGTACTCAATCTTTTGATTGAGATAGTAGAAGTAAGTATTCTTGCTCTGAACAATAACACATCCAGTACAATATTTATTTAAAATTTGATTTATAAAGATTTATAAAGATACAAATATAATTCTTAATCTGAGTGTGTCTTGTTCTTTTTATGTGTGTCAATTGGTGAGTAAGTAAATGTTGTTAAGTTCTATTTTAAGTAGAAAAAACCCTTAAACCTAGTCATATACTTTAAAGTACAACAATAATATAAGCAGTAAATTATAAGTATTTTGTTAAGTTCACTTAAAGTAAACGTACAAGCTAGTAAAACTAAGTAAACCTAAGTTTACTTTTAGTGTAGTTGCAGTACAAAAGATGTAAACTAGTTTACTACTCTTACACTTAAAGTGTACTTAAAAGTATACTTTTAAAAACTAGAAAGTGGGCCAATTCAGTCCCAAGAAGTATTAAAATAGTACATATACAAGTGTACTACTAGTACAATGACATTAGTATAGAAACTACATAAAGTATACTTAATAAAATGAACTTTAAGTATACTTTTTCTGTAAGGGAATGTAAGTTGTTTTGATTCTCTCTGGTGTTTCTTGTCATATAATTGTCATATAATCACACAAAACAGTATTTTATTTACGATTACCATTTTGCAGCTTTGCCAGTGGATTTTTAAGCCTCTGGCTATTGTTTTGGATGCCAGCCGGTAGCTTAGCAACCAGCTAAACCACCGGTGGCTAAACAAGCCGTGACGCAGTCTCTCTCTAACTAGAGCATCTCAGTAATCTGTTTTATGAGCAGAGATGAGGAGAGAACGCTGCTACTTAAACAGCTGCCTACTTAGACAGCCTACTTAGACACTTACTAGGTTTTGAGACAGACCCATGGTGTGTAAGCAGCCACAACATTAGAGCCACCTTACTTATTTCTGCTGTTTCAGAGAACTAATAGTAATATCTAACAGTAAAAGCAAGTTTGCTAGCCTGGTGTCGTCCATGAATCTGAGAGACCCAGCTTCTGAAGGAGCACTGAAGGGAGGGCTGTATTTATTTCACTGCTGAATTCGAAGATCAACAATTGTTTTCCAGAATCGTGTACTGCGGCTTTATTGAATGATTCATGATTTGGGTAATCATGAAGGGTAAATCAAATTACAGACTAATGCAGTGGTTTCAAACACGCTTCCGGATCTGGAGAGCCTCGGCACTTCACATTGTAGCGATTTCTCTTCTCCAATACACCTGATTTTCCTCATGAAGGCTAAGTAATTAGCTTTTCTCCCTCTCTCTTCTCTTTCAATAACGTCGTATCCCCAAGCATGCATTTTCAACTGGCTAACAAACACAGCAAACATCTTCCACGTCACATTCAGGGGTGAAGCGTTCTAAAAATTGGGTAAACAGCACAAAAGAATCAGCGGCATGCCAGGAGGGAAAAAGAAAAGAAAGAACTTTACATTTTAATTTTCTGTGTGTTTGGTCAGCATATCCTGCGTCTTCTAGAGCACAATAAAAGCTGCTCGTGGATGGCATCGCCTCAGACCAGAGGAATGAAAAGACAGGAAATTACTAGCAAAGGCCGTCCCGCTCTGGTTCCCAACAGTTGTCCAGATTGATAGTCTCATTCAAACACTGGATGCAAAGGACCTCTTTTTTATTTTTTCTTGTTGCCCACCATATTGAACGTACAAAGTACACACAGCAACTTTTCTGCTAGTCCGGGGTCAACAATTTCTGCTTCTACAGGAGCACAAACACTGACCTCTCTCGCCCTGACAAGTTTTTTTGAGAGCGGAGGCAGAAACGAACGCATTAATTACGCCTTTTTTCGGAAGAGGGAGCGTTCGCTTCTTAATTAGAGGTCGCTTTGTTCGCTAACACTGTCTGTGGGACTGTGATCTATCATCCCAGTCACACAGACAATTAGAACAAGAATTACTTGTGGGCCAAAAAAGCTGGGGAACAACAGGTAGGAGCGGGATCAATGGCAATTAAGCAACAATTCTTTCGCTGAAAACAGAAAACAGCTTCGCTCGTCAGGGGTCACGAAAAAAGGGCCTGACCTTTCTCTCAATAATTCATGAGGTGGCCTAGCAAATGAAAATAAACCCCTGCCTTACAGGACTGCAAATTAAAGCATGCGCGTACGGCACGGCACTTTAATCACGACGAGGTTCCACAGGGACGGGTTCTAGGGCCGATTAAGAAAGGGAAAGAAAAGACGTAGCGGAGAAAGGAACGGCCGCCGTGTGCAGGTCTGAGTGTCAGGGATTTAACACTGTCATTTCTGTCTGCCCAGAGCAGCAACGGTAGAGAAGAGGCATCAGGGGTGTGAGAAAATAAGCAAGAGAACCAGAACATGGCCAGACGTAATATAAAAATAACATGCAAGATCACAGCACTGCTGCCGGTATTGGGCTCCGAGGGCTAACTGTTGACAAGATACGAGTACACTTTTAGTGTAGGTCAAAAGATCAAAGCTCCATACTGGTCATTTCAGTCATCTGCCATGTGTATTTTGCGGAATCAGGTGCTAGGCTTGGCTCGGCTAGGAAAAAAATACTTCTTAGAACAATTACGGAGTGAAGCCTGAGGTCACTCCAAGTTGCAGCCATTAGTTCTTTATAATGAGACAACCTACGACCTGCGGAGGAGCCTTCAGTCAGACTGAATGGTTCTGAGAAACGTGGGCACTTAATAATAGTTTGCAATTACTTTAGTACTTCTTTACTTACAGTAGTGATTTGCTGCCATTACATTAGCTGGAAAAACACCTGAATTGGTGTAATATTTATGTTCACAGAATAGAAAACTCCATTTACACTGACATCCCTTGAACCTCGACCACTGTTGCGTCCTCTTTCAAACAAATCCCACATTTGCGAAAAGAGGGCTGTACAACAGGCTACTGTTGCATCTTGACTCGTTGATATTTACACCCACAAATCTTATACATCATCACTGTCCAAAGAAAATCAAGGATCTATATTACTTTTTCACTTCATTTGATCGCAACAGCTGCTGTTTACATTGTATGAAAATCTCAAGATGAATGGACCAATAGAAATACTCCAAAATAAAAATGGAGACAAGTGGAAAATGGAGGAGAAATGTGAAGAAATCTACCATATCAGGCTGGGAGGGGCCAAAGTTGGTTCATATTAGTCATCTTTTAAGTTGAACATTCCGTTCCACCTTAAATGCTACCGCTTGTACAGGCACCAGAATATAACTTTAGCACCATTTAAGATGGAACAGAGCATTCACAAAACCACCAGGTGAACACGAGCCAACTTCAGCTCTCACATCTTTAATAACAGTGGTATAGTTTAATAACAATGTGTCAGCATTTAACACTAAAGAGACTAAAGTGAGAAGCGGTTCCACCTTTAATAGCATCGCAACCTCAACAGTAACCTGTAAGTAGCAGCCATGCTGTGAGAGTTTCTCATGTATTATGTTTGCTGGTTGAAGCAGATCATCTTAAACTGAAAGTTTCACAGTGAGTAACAACTTTAATCTACTTTGTGTTGATGTCCAGATTGAAAGTGAGTAGCTACAGGCAAAGCTAAACAATAGTCTTTTAAGCCATATTGCTTGACTTAAAATGTAAAACAACACAAGTTAGGATTTCAAATTCCGCGGTAGTTATGTGTTTGACTTTTTCATATTAGCTGGTGCTTAGCCTTTACGTGATCTGAGATGCACTACATGGCTTAGGGAAGGTGGAAAGCAGACCATCATGTCTATATAAGCCTGCTGGACATCTCATTCCCAAACTAATATGGAACTGTCCTTTGCAACCATAACAGCCCCCAGATCTTTGGGAAGGCTTTCCACAAGATTTTGCAGTATGTCTGTGGAAATTTGCATCCATTCAGTCAACTCAACTCCTTGCTTACTATCAATGTTATCAGTGGTATTCAGTGGGGTTGAGGTCAGGTAGGTTCTCTGTGCAGGGCACCGAAGCTACTTCACATAAAACTCTTCAAACCACTCTATGGAGCTGGTTTTAGGAAAGGAATAGGAAAGAGCCCTCACCAAAGCACTGACACAAAGTAATAAGATAAGATAAGATAATCCTTTATTAGTCCCACAATAGAGAAATTTACCATGTTACAGCAGCGAAGGGATAGCAAGGCACTCAGTACAAACAATAGATACAATGTAAGTACAGTATATGCTATATAAATAATAAAAAGGCAAGAACTCCTGAGATTGTATTTACAAATAATTGTATGTTGCTTCTTAATTACACATTTACACAAAAATATTGCACATTATGTTACACTGAACAAATTCTATGTACTGTAAGTGTGTAGTGTAGTGTAATTCATATGTCTTTGAATGCTGTGGCATTAACATCCCCCTAACCCTTCACTGGGAGTAAGGGTTCAAGCCCAAACCCTAAAAAAAAGCCATGGACTATCGTCACAAAGCCCTTTTGATGAAGGCTCTGACTGTTTTCAGGGTCAGCTTGGAGCTCTGCAGTGTGTGATGCAAGAGACGACAGGTAGCTTTTATGTGTTTTACGCTCGTCAGCGCTCAGCAGCCCCGCTCTGAAGGGTCTACGTGATCTATACTGTCTTCTGACTGAACTGTTGTTGTGCTGAGATGCTTCCATTTCAGAGTAACATCACTTACGGTTGAAGAGGGCAGCTCTAGCACAACAGAAACTCTGGAGTCTGCAAATACTCAATTTTATACATGTGTTAGCATTGAGTGTGACTGCAACACCTGAGCTCAGTAAGTAGGCGGGGTGTCTGAAGGAGACAGTTTCTGTAATGGAAGTCATAAAAGGGCAGCATGCAATGGAGGGTTACTGGCATATCCAGAGGAATCACAAAGGCTGTTAGGTGTCAAATGAAATGACACTCTCACTGGATTTAGATCTTAAAGTACTGCACATCATCTTTTCTGTTGGACTAACAAAAGACGACTGCTTTTCTTCTCCGTGCTGCAGCCAGAGAAAGAAAGTGTGAGCCACACAGAGGTTCTGCAGTCAGGAATTGGAAGTGCCTGTGTGTATGCATATTCATTCCATCCAAGAGCTGCAGCACCACAGGGTCCAAAAGCAAAGAGTTAAAAAAAAAAAAAGACTTTCTCTCTGTTCCCATAACTACAGCTACTAGCACAACCAGCACTGACAGTCAGGTCATTTCCTGAAGGAGAAATCAATGAGAAACAGCTACAGACTACACTGGTTCTTTGTAGGTTCTTTTTCTATATAGAACTGTTTGCATGGTGACTGATGGTGACACATGGTGCACGTGTTGTATGTGGTTATATATCGTCGCTCTCCCAACAAAAACAAGTATATCCAAAAAAGAGAACAAAAACTTCTTTACTTTTATTGCAAGTCAATAGAACTAGAATTTTTATTTAATATAAAAATGTATCTCCATTCTGGGCGGCACAGTGGTGTAGTGGTCAGCACTGTCGCCTCACAGTAAGACGATCTGGGTTGGATTCCCGGTCCGGGTGGTTCTGTGTGGAGTGTGTATGTTCTCCCCTTGCTTGAGTGCGGTTCCTCCGGGTACTCCAGTTTCCCCCCACAGTCCAAACGCATGCATGTTAGGTTGATTGGTCACTCTAAACTGCCCATAGGTGTGAGTGCGTGAGTGTTGGCCATGCGATGCACTGGCGAACGGTCCATGGTGTACCCCACCTTCGCCCGGTGACGCTGGGATTGACACTGTTTTTGGCCTCTCCTGTAAAGTTCCTGTGTTGGAGATGCTTGTTTTACATTGGACAGCGACAATATTTATTTTGGAGCATTTCTATTGGTCCATTTATCGTGATTTTTCTTTACACAATGAAACGGCAGCTAATGTGTTCAACTGATGCAAAAAAACAATGGACAACAGACAAAAACAGAGATACATGTCTTTCTTTGAACAGCAACATGAGTTCTATATAGCACAAAAACAGGGTTCCTCTACTGTTACAAGACTGACATGATCGAGAACCACATATAGCAGCGGACTGAAGTCTGGGGGGCATTTTCATAAATAAAGCATAAAGTCAAAACAGACCAAAAACATTCTTCGTTTTTAAAGAAGTCATGAAATATCTTAAGTTTGGGAGCAGGACCACGCTAAAACTCCTCCTTTCCATCATTACACGCTCAAAATTTGCACCCCACCACCTCCCCAGCTCCTCCATCTCATCCAAAATCATACTCACTCTTTGCTTGGCAAGGAGATTTAAATCCCAACAGTCGAAGCCACCCATAACTCCAGCCCCAGGTTTCTCAAGAGTTCCCCTTCCTTGCCCTGCCTTAGTGGTCCGCACTTTGCAAAATGCACGTTAGTGTAAAGAGTGTTAGTGTTTCTATTGGTTCATTCACACAATACAAAAGAATAACTATTGCGTACTAGGCTAGAAATATAAAGAAGAAAAAAGAGGGGGGTATATATTTTTTTACGATAACGATGATATGCAAGTCTGACTTTCCACAGAAGAAGAAAACATGCTGGTGTGTATTTAGAAGCAGCAGAACAGTCGATAAACAGCAGACTTTCCCTCCATACTGGTGTGTGTTAAGATACACAGAACAACACCCTGAGGATGTGCAGTTCACACTCGAAGTGATTTGACAGAAAGAGCCAGCGTTCCCTTTACAAACATCACTAACGCTGCTTTACTAAAAATAATCACTGCAATGTTCTAAGACATATTTACCAACCTAATTCAAAAACTACTAGCTCTTACATGAAGCCAGCATGTTTCACTAATGCTACACTAACACTGCACACACATGTTGACATGATACTGTAGCCTGACTAGCTCTAATGGCATAATCCTTAATACCATAATATATAGAGATATGGTAAGAGAAACAATACACTGTGATATGCATGTTCAAGACCATCTTTCAATCCACTCAAAACACACCCAGATCTTTACCAGGCATGTCAATGTGGTATAGAACCCATTATGACTTACTCTAGTCCATAAAAATTCCAATAAATTAAAAAACAGTGAGGCAACCACCGTAAACAAGCACGTGGTGTCTTTCCAAACAAGATAAGCAAAAGTGAAGCTACAAGTATTCCTGAACACACAGATGGAGAATCAAAGCTTTTGTACTTTTAAAACCAAAAAATGTCCAATTACGATTCTGAAGATAAATGTTCTCACCTGTTTTCACCTGTATCCGCTATACTGTACTTGCTCGTCTGCCTTCACATGCATGAGTGACATCCCATTATAAATCCATAGGGTCTAATATGAAGTCGGCCCAACCTTTGCAGCTATAACAGCTTCGACTCTTCTAGGAAGGCTCTCCACACGCTTTAGGAGAGTGTTTATGGGAATGTTTGGCCGTTCTTCCAGAAGCACATTAGTGAGGTCAGACACTGATGTTGGACGAGAAGGCCTGGCTCGCAGTCTCCACTCTAATTCATTCCAAAGGTGTTGACCACCAAACCCAGACTCGTCCATCGGACTTGCAGACGGAGAAGCGTGATTCAGAGTCACTCCAGAGCATGCGTCTCCACTACTCTAGAGTGCTGGTGTACTCGGAGTGGTGGTGTGCTTTACACCACTGCGTCCGATGCTTTGTATTGTGCTTGGGGACGTAAGGCTTGGATGCCGCTGCTTGGCCATGGAAACCCATTCTACACTGTTCTTGAGCTGCTCTGAAGGCCATGAAGTTTGGAGGTCTGTAGCTATTGACTCTGCAGACAGTTGGCGACCTCTACTCAGCATCTGCTGACCCCGCCCTGTCATTTTGCTGTCATTCCCAGTCGCTTCCACTTTGTCATAATACTGCTGACAGTCGACAATGGAATATTTAGTCTTGAGAGGGACCCATTCCTTCACCAATGACTGTAGAAGCAGTCTGCACGTCTAGGCGCTGAGTTTTATACACCTGTGGCCACAGAAGTGATTGGAATGAGTGAGTGAATACCACTATAGTGTATAGTGACTCTCCAGTAACTTACCAGCTATTTCTGTTGCTCCTCATACTAACCTACCGGAACTAAGTTTACTTGTGGTACTACCAGGTGAAGCCCACCGAGATGGACTCTATCTGCTGTGAGGAGTGGGAGCTGTTGATTGCAATGATACAAGTAAAAAAAAAAAAGATGTGTATTTACTTCTACAGTCAAACTGAGTAAAGTTTGTCAAGCTGCTCATGTTATGTTAGCTAAGTGAATACACAATGGACAGCAAAGATGGAGGACAAAACTTAAATCCACTTCACATTCATAGAAACAGCTGCCCGTTTAATTGGAACAGCTGCCATTGTGATCTTTGTTTTCATTGTCAGGCAAGAAATGACATCTAGATGATTTACTGACTACGTTACACTGAATTTAATAGCTTTATCCTTACTAGACACACAGCTTCTAGCTACCACTGTCTTAGTTATGAAGTCTTAGCTGTGCTGAGTAGCAACCCTGTCCTGTCTGTGTCGTTATGCTAGTTTTATTTTGTTTGTTTAAAAGCAATTTATATACATTCAGAGATAGAATTAAGATTTGCACATGTATGTATGAATATGAGCTTGGTGTTAATGGTACGCCAGCAATGTTTAGCACTGTTAGTCCAGAATCTCCAGTGGTGAAGTACAGAAACATCAGACACCAGATATTAAACTTGGCTAAACAGCATTTGAGATATAAAATTAATAAAATTTATTAAACTACCTTTAACTGCATTTACATTTACATGTATAGCATTTAGTAGATGCTCACACTTGGAATGACTTTGTGTTCAGAGTATGTATCTCTAGCTAGTACAATCAGGTTCAAGTCCAAACTGCTCTTAAGCTCAAACACTGCCAGAAACAGGGCCCAGTGCTGATACAACATGAAATAGTCCATTCTACCGGGGGGTGGGGTTTCACTAAAACTACTGAAAAAAAAATACAACCACAATAACAGCTATGCAGTGTATCTTAGGGCGTTTTCACACCAGCACTAGTTAGTCAGGTTAAAACAGACTCTGGTTCGTTTGGTGCGGTTCGTTTTGGCAGGTGTGAAAACAGTAATCACACTCGAGTGCGGACCAAAACCACCGCACCGAGACCCTCGAGAGGAGGTGGTCTTGGTCCAGTTCCAAATGAACTCCGGAGCGGTTCGTTTGTGGTGAGAACATGATCCGACCTCGATCCGACCCAAGTATTAGGTGTGCTCCACAAGTCTGATCTAAACATCTTCTGCTGCCAGGTGTGCTTTGCATTATGGGATGCGGCAGATGGCGTAAACAGAGAACTGGAGAACTGTAGCAGCTAACAGGGCGAGGACAATGAAGCGAGGTCTCTCTTGGACTAGCAGTGAGGGACGTTGTCTACTTGATGTTTGGAGTGAGCTGGGTGGTCTGCAGGTGGACTGTAGTTTGGTATATTATCAGATTATTATCACAGCTATGAACAGATGCTGTCTCTGCTGCTGCTCTGTGCTACGCTCTACAAGAAATGTGCAGTAGTTTGGGAAAACCGGATCTTCTCCCTGTGTTTACAGACAGCTCTGACCAATCAGAGGAGACAAGGTGCTCACGTGGTTTGTTGGGGCGCATTTTGGTGTGTTTCGGTTGTTCCTGTGTAAAACAAACTTAACCGAGGAGGAAACGCTCCAAGTAAACAAACTCATTAACTGATCCGGACCAGTGAAACCAACTACAGGTGTGATAACGCTCTTATTTGCATCTTCACAGGATCTCTTGGTGTTTGCTGACCTCTACACATAAACACATTTAAAGAGTGCAGCGAAACCACTGGAATAACTCAACTTATGGGTCAGAGAAAACGGGAGACTGAGAGAAAGAGAGAAGCCTCCAGTTCAGAAGTGTGTTATCTAACTACGAATGCGAGGGACTGCAGCGCTGTCCTGGTTTTCGGGACATGGGTCCCAGTGGAGCGTCCGCCAGCCCTCCCCGGACACCTGGGTGGTGATTAATGCGTGACTGGGCATAAGTGTCAAACCCACGCACTTGTTCCGCGGCCCCAATGTCACCCGGCCCTCCGCCGGCGCCAAGGGTCGCAGCAGGAATCTGCCATATGCCACCGGTGATGCCACGTGAATCCGGGTCAGCTCTCTGGACGTGTTAGCGGATGTTTCTAATCATTCATGTCAGCCGGCCGGCCAGATAAAACACTGCTCGGTCTGTGCTTATTATGGAAAGCTGAGCTGCTTGATTGCGGCAATTTCTGGCAGTTTAGCAGAACTGGGAGCAGGTGCCACAGCGAAGGCAAGGGCACTTTCATGCCAATTAGATCAGCTTTAAAAAAGCCACAGGGTCCTCAGCGATAATCATCCCTCAACTCTATGGCAACAAGGTTGTCTGAAGAGGGATTCTGAGCTCTCACAGATTAACCCTTAGCTGCTGTCATCCCTAGACAAGTGCTAAAATATAGCGTTAATTAGGCTAAATTACGATTTTTAAATCTAAGGTCAAGATTCATGTTGATGGGCTAGAAATGCATCATTTCTACAGATCAAGGAGTCAACGTCAACGATTCCCTAATGCCCCTGGCTAGTAAAACAGTCATTTGGGACAACAGCGGACAAAGTTTTCATGATGTAATAAATGCGTCCACTGGAGGAATAAATTAATAGCTGTATCATGACGTTACAACATGTATAGTCCATTATAACCATCACCAGGGGGTGGGGCTGCATTGAAACTACTGAAAAAAAATAATACAACCGTAATAACATCTGATTTTAGCTACCGTGCACCAGCGAGCTGGAACTCACAGCAGGAAACACTAAAGCTCAGCTCATTGGAGTCACTGAGTCATTTAAACTCTTAATTTCTAACCACCTCCACATGACCTGAAAATGTTTTTTTTTAATTTAGTTAACAGTTTTATGATTTTGTTGTTCAGTTTATTTATTTCTTTTTCACTTCCTTTTACCATTCTCTTATTGATTTTTTATTACTCTATTTTTATTAATATTATTATTACTTTTATTATTATTATTTCTTTTACTATTTTATGTTTTACTACTATATTTATATTTACTTTTATTGTCTCATTCCTGATTTTAGTTTCTTATTAAGTTTTTTATTTGTTTTTCATTTACGATTTATCTTACCTAATTTTGTCTCTATTTATATTGTATCTTTTACATTTTAAGTACTCATTAAAATTCATTTGAATTTATTTTCAATCCCTTTTTGTTTAACAATTGTAATGCTCGGCGATATCGTAAATGAGGGTCTCCCTCAATGTATTCCCGAGTGAAAATAAAGGTTGATGGATTGATTGATAATAGTCTTGTTCTTATTAAAAGTGAAATTATTCATATTGTAAAATTAAGCAAGAATTTGTCGTAGAATTCTAGTCTGAGAACTCTTAACGCTACTACACACAGAACACTTTTGGCTTAGATGAATAAAAGTTTACCAGTAAAGATTTTTTCAGCACATGCAGCACTGCAGGCACCGAGTATAGGTGTGTTTATTAAGGGTGGGCAATATGATCTCATATTCATATGGATTTCCACTATTCAGACAATATTGATATTGATATATAAAATGATATATAATTATATATATATATATATACCTTAATATAAAAAAGTTAAACAACATATAACGGTTACAGTAATAATAACAAAACAATGTAAAAATTTAGTTTTTATCTGTTGTGCTTAACAGTGTCCTGGTTCACCGGGATTGAAACCATCACCCAATCACAATGCAGACTGCGTATAAAACCACATTCATTATAACAGCAGCTGATTTAAAAAGCAGTCCAAACAAAGACACTTATTCTACCACAGAATAACTTCATGTATCTCCTTTTTGTGGATTTTTATCTTTCTATAACATTTTAACACAACAGCTATCATTTACATTGTGTGAACATTATATAATTAATGGACCAATAGAAATAAAAAAAACTTCTAATAAAAACTCAATTCTGCAAAACATCGAAATCCTAGCTTAAACCTGTCCGTATTGAACATAAACAAAAAGCAAATTATGTAACTGCATTCAGATAGTATTGCCAAATGCCAACAATAGACATAAAAGAGCTACAACACTACTAGAATATTAGATATGTGACTAATTTCCCAAACGTAAGCTAGAAAAGTGTTTTGAATTGTTTTGAATTTGCTTGAATTATATAGCTTATGTGAGTTTCAGCTTTGTTTCTTACTCCATGACTCACACTCCTGATGCAGACACATTTCCTGTCATGGATATGGCTCATGGCTTTTTCCACTGCAAGCTATGAATGCATTCATAAGGCCAATTGTAGCTTAGAAAGCATTCTGCTACAACACATCAAGCACACTGCTCTCAAACAAGGCCATGCTAGACAGACCAAATTACTGTACAAGATACAATTCATCACCAGCTAAAATGTTTAATAAGGGTAAGAAGGCATGTTTCCAGATATAATGTTTTGCCAAAAGTATTCACTCTCCTGTCCAAATAATTGAATTCAGGTGTTCCAATCACTTCGATGGGCACAGGTGTATAAAATCAAGCACCTAGGCATGTAGACCGCTTCTACACACATTAGTGAAAGAATGGGTCTCTCTCAGGAGCTCAATGAACCATGATAGGATGCCACCTGAGCAACAAGTCCAGTCTGGAAATTTCCTCACTAATAAATATTCCACAGTCGACTGGTGTCATAACAAAGTGGAAGCGATTGGGAATGTCAGTAACTCAATGACAGAGCGGACTTGCCAACTTTCTGCAGAGTCAATCACTACAGACCTCCAAACTTCATGTGGCCTTCAGATCAGCTCAAGAAGTATGTAGAGAGCTTCATGGATTAGGTTTCCATGGCTGAGCAGCTGCATCCAAGCCTTACATCACCAAGAGCAATGCAAGTGTCGGATGCAGTGGTGTGAAGCATACCGCCATTGGACTCTAGAGCAGTAGAGACGTATTCTCTGGAGTGACAAATGACACTTCTCCGTCTGGCAATGAGAACAGTACTTGTCTGACTGCATTGTGTTTGGTAGAGGGGGGATTATGGCGTGAGGTTGTTTTTCAGAAGTTGGTCTTGGCCCCTTAGTTCCAGTAAAAGGAACACTCAATGCTTCAGCAGTCCAAGAAATTCTGGACAATTTCATGCTCCCAACTTTGTGGGAACAGTTTGGGGATGGCCCCTTCCTGTTCCAATATGATTGCCCACCAGTGCACAAAGTCCTGACCTCAACCTGATAGAACACCTTTGGGATGAATTAGAACGGAGACTGCGAGCCATCAGTGGACATCAGTGTCTGACCTCACTAATGCACTTCTGGAAGAACGGTCAAACATTCCCATAAACACTCTCCTAAACCGTGTGGAGAGCCTTCTCATGAAGTGTTAAAGCTGTTATAGCTGCAAAGGGTGGACTGACATCATATTAAACCCCATAGATTAAGAATGGGATGTCCCGTAGGCGTTTGTCAACAAAACAGCAAGACAGCACCTGTTTACTAGTTGTTCTTATCTCAGCAGATTATTTTACGATTATTAACACGTGTAACATGTTTCTTTCAGTCGTGTCACTAGAAAAGTCGCATTGTTAACCGTTTCCTAATTGTCCAGTGTAGAACCTAAGACTGTTCTTGATACCGCGGGAGCTGTAAAACACACATAGCTGCTTCTTAAACAAAATATATAGTCCACTCTGCCAAAATATATAGTCCACAAACTGTCCAGTTTCTTGTGCGTGAGGCGTGTAGACTACGTGTCACTTGTGTCTCTGAAAGTCGAGACAGAGCGTAGACTGTTAGTCTTTTACCATTTATAGATCACGAGCGTTTAAGATCCCCTTTAATACATTAAGTCTAGAATGGCCTTGCGTTTTCCTCATGCTTCTGAGCCCATACGCATGCACACACACACACACACACACACACACACACATATATATATATATATATATATATATATATATATATATATATATATATATATATATATATACAGTACCGCTCAAAAGTTTAGGATCACTTTAGAATTTAATTTCATGCAATTTTCATGCAATTCACAAACAATATTGTCCATTTCTCAATGAATGTAAGTGTATCAGATGATTTTTAAAGAATAAAAATGTTTGTATTAAAGTCTATTTTTGTATAGAGGCTTACTTTGCATATTATAGTCCTATTATCAGCAATTCTCAGTCCTCTGTCTAAATCTCCTGGTACGGCCGCCAATCCAAGTTAAGGATGTTATTGGGCTAATTGGTTGTTAGGACACTCTTGCTCAGCTGTGATGCACAGCTGAAAAACATTCTACTAATAAGTGAGTATAAAAGGGAGAACAACATTCTAGGTTAGTTTAGTATCTGAAGATCAGCAGTTGATGGCTTGCTGACCGACTCACAATGACCAGAAAGAAACAGCTTTCTATAGAGACCCGTCAGTCCATTGTTGTGTTAAGGAAGGAAGATACTCCATTAAAACAAGAACATTTCACTGTGATCCCAAACTTTTGAGTGGTAGTATATATATATATATATATATATATATATATATATATATATATATATATATATATATATATATATATATATATATATATATATACATTTTAATTCCTAACACACACACACATTAGAATTGTTAGATTAATTGATCAAGAATCATTAGTTGCAGCCCTGCTTATTGGTTTGGTAGAACAACAAAAAATATGTTAATGTAAGGCAGAAACACAGCAACTTCCTCTTCATAATATTCAACTCTCTATGAAGCTAAAGTAACTTTATATTGACAAACATTATATTTAAATCTTATACTCTGACTTAGCACTCGCATCAGTACCTGAACTAGGATGAACCTACACTATTGGTTCTTATTAATCCTTTCTAGTCCTTTTGAGTGCCTAAACAACATAGCCTGTTATTTGATGTGGCCTTCAGAGTCTTGCATTGAGGAGTGCTTACTATGAGATGAATAGCGTATTCAGTGATGTGTCCTCAGAGTGTAGAGTCTGACATCTTTTTTTTTAAGTGTTTGATGAATTGCTGCGTTTGGGCCAAGAACGAACATGCTTGGATTCTGTTTCCCAAAAACCCTCACAGAGGAGCAACCCTGTCCCCTCAGACGGTCAGAGATGTCATTATGATTGCGCTGTGGAACTTCAGGTCAGCTCAGCTAACAAAAAGCAGGCGTGTACATTTAGCAGGTCTGGTTTGATTGAACTGAACCCTGGTGCGACTGCTTAGCGATGCCATGAATGGGGCTTCTGAGAGACGGCAGTGAATGAAACAACCAGCGTCGGGTCTTGCAGTGACATCTGGCGGACAAATCAGTGCTCAGGACCACCTCACAGACTTGAGACCTTAAAGACAGACTGAGAGTCTGTAAATAAATAAATAAATAAACAAAGAAAGAAAGAAAGAATAAGGCTGCTCTCGATCCACCGTTTGTGGCATTTGCCAGCATCCACTCATGGGCGTGGTAGTGGGGGGAAAAGTGGACCTGACAACCCAGGGCCCAAGTAGGGAGAGGGGCCCATGAAAATCCTGATTTTATTTATTTTTGCTCACGTTCCTCGTGTACTGGCATAGATAGGGGCCTACTGACATTAAAAGTGTATAGGGCCCAGAATTTGCTGCTACGCCCCTGCATCCATTGCACCTTGAATCAAAAGACCAATCAGAGCGAGGAGGTGTGTCTGATGAAGTGTTGCTAACTGATCCTGCACATGATGTGGGAAGCCCCCCCACCCCCACTGGCTTCTGATTTAAATTTAAATCTATTTGCCACAGCAGAATTTGACCAGTGCATTTGACCAATCCGGGCATTGAAACACCCCCATACACATACACAAGGGGGCAACATCCACCACTTTAGTTCCTGTTGGCCCAAGGGATCGAACTGACGACCTTCTGGTCACAAGACTGGTTCCCAAATCTCCAGCCCATGACTGCCTCCCCAGCAAGGAAAAAACTGCCCCTGCCTCCTTTACCAACAACCGAGTAAACCACAAAGATAAATAAACAGAAGAGAGCAAATGAAGAAAAGCAGCTATAAAGAAAGAATTCGAGGCAGAGATAAAATAAGGGTAAACATCAGGCGGCTTTTGTAGAGGTTGAGCGAACAACACTAAGGTAGCCTCATTTCGGCTTGACAGCTTAGTTTATGTTTTATTTAATTTTCAATAAAAATTAAGCACAAAACTACGATGGTGATGGTTTCAATAACACAGCTGGGCTAACGCACAGCAGCCTCCTCTGAAGGAAGGTGCTTTGGATGCCAGGCTGGCGCGCAGTGGAGGGGGAGGGACCTGAAAGTCATTCACTTTCAATGAGAGTCAAAGACAGTGACACGATCGTAAGCTCTGCAAAGAGTGAGTGAACCTAGTTGAGCAGGCCAATGAGCAGTGATGCACAGCCATGACCACCAATCTGAAAACAGGATCTTATGTACCCCTAAAACCACTCCACTGACTTTAGTTTCTACTAAACAGAGGAGATAGCCATCCGTGCTGTATCCGGGGACCTCATATACAGGGATCTCATGTAAGTAAACACAGCTTGAAAGTTCTAGTAACAGCTGGAGCAGCAGGTCCGCTGAAGTAGCTTTTTACATGCCTTTAAATGACACAGGATACTGGAAAATGTGGGGTCTAATGAAATTTAGGAAGGAAATTATGAGTCTGTCTCAAAACCTAGTGAGGGTCTACATAGACAGCATTTTACATCATAGTATGCGCTCCCGACATGTAGGCTGTCCCAATTCTTGCATACCTTAAACATGCTGTCTACTGAGGAACCTTATTTAGACCTGATTTTAAGGAAGCATTGAACGTTCCCTCAGCCACTAAGGCTAACTCTAGCAAAGAAGTCATCTTATTTTGATTCTTTCTGGTGTTTTAATGTGTTTCCTGTCGTGCAACCACACAAAACAGTATTTTTATTATCAACTCTGTAACGAGTCCTTCACATTTTGCAGCTTTATGCTTGAGCCATTAGCATTTATGCTAGAAAATTTTTAGCCTTTTTTGCTACTGTTTTGGATGCCCCGGTATCTTCGCAACCAGCTAACCCAACGGTGGAGTGCTGCAGTGGGTGGGAACAAACCGTGACGCAGTCTCTCTCTAACTAGAGCGTCTCAGTAATCTGTTTTATGAGGAGAGATGAGGAGAGAACACTGATACTTACACAGCTGCTACCTAGACAGCCTACTTAGAAACTCACTAGGTTTTGAGACAGTCCCTGTGTCTTTCAGGTGTACTTAACAACGTAGTCAACTTGTAAAGCTTGCAACACGCTGCTGGCCTGTGGAGTTTACTTCTCAAAAAGCATCACCGAGAAGCAGACCCTCCATTAAGACCAACAGTAATCATATCGCTCTCCATTTACAACAATGGCCAGTCGCACGTTGAGAAGAGTCGGAGGAATTAACTAGTTAGTGCTAGGGGTCAGTGGGCGGTTAGGGTTAGGGGTCAGTGGGCGGTTAGGGTTAGGGGTCAGTAGGTGGTTAGTGTTAGGGGTCAGTGGCCGGTTAGTGTTAGGTGTCGGCGGGCGGTTAGGGGTAGTTGTCAGTGGGCGGTTAGGGTTAGGGGTCGGCGGGCAGTTGGGGTAGTTGTCAGGGGGCGGTTAGGGTTAGGGGTCGGCGGGCAGTTGGAGTTAGGGGTCGTTCATACCTCAGATTATTCCAGAAAAGAAAACAACCAAAATATAAAAAAAACAACCAAAATGGTTCCATCATAAAACACAAATGATGGAAAACGTATGCTTGATTTATTATACCATCATTCCAGGTTCTATTACAGAGTGGTTTTGGTGAAGAGTGGGCTTATTTACACATATTTAGAAGAAATATGATATCCAAATGATACGAACATGAGGAAAGATGAAAGTCTGCAAAGGGTTCCCATCTGAAGAGCCATTTCAGTAGAGTTCACAATAAAAAATTCACAATAATGAATCCATTATTTCATATAGAAAACATATTACTGCAAGTATTAAAGGACCTCAAGCCAAGTGAAGCCATTGACAAGTATGAAAACAAAATTGCTTTCTTAGACCCTTGTTCCTCCATGTCAGGACCACCACAAAGCAGGTGTTATGTGGGTGATGGGTTATTCTCATTGACACTGATGTAGTGGTGCTGGTGTGAGTGGGATCAGAACACTGTGTCCACTCACTGTCCACTCTATTAGACACTCCTACTCCTTTGCTGGTCCACATTGTAATGTGTAAGAAGAGAGATGATAGCTCATATCAGTGGTCAGAGGACACTGTTGGCTGGGTGTTGCTGGTTGGTGAATGATTCTCAGTGTTTATGAACTCCAGCAGCACTGCTGTGTCTGATCCACTCACACCAGTAGCACATCAGTGTTACTGCGGTGCTGAGAATAATCCACCACCCATATAATACCTTCTCTGTGGTGGTCCTGTAGTGGTTCTTATCACTGAAGAACAAAGTATACAGAGAAACAGATGGACTACAGTCTGTAAGTGTAGAACTACAGAGTGCTCCTATATGTTAAGTGGATAAAACAGATAAAGTGTGTATTAAGAAGATGGTTTCAGTGTTAAGGCTGATCGGTGTATATATTATTTTAACTGCAGATGGAAAAAAATGTCCTGCCATATTTTTGGGATTAGTTCTGGTATGATTTCAGGCTGAACTGGTGTCTTCATTTGCTCATGCTCATGATGTGCTGCTGCTGCTGTTCAGGATGCTCCGGTTCTAAGTGATTCAGCATTGAGCTGAAGTGCTGGAGGCGAGTTTAGTCTAGCATAACAATGTTGCTCTCTGCGTCAAAGAACTGCCAGACGTGACTTCTCTTTTTAAACAGCGCATTTCTCCCTGACCTCCCGCGATGCTGGGTGAATACTGGCACCTGAGACGGTCAACCAATACTACACCATCTGCAAAAAGGAAAGAAAAGAAGAAAAGACAGTGTTTTTCAAGGGTTTCCTACATGTCAACAGTGTCAAAGTCAATGGTCTTACATGGAACATTTACAGATGAACTCCAAAATGTATTTTATGAGTATGAGTATTTTATGTTACCTGTGTTTGAAAAGCCATATGATGAAAAACACAGTTCATTTTTTTCTAGTATTTATAATACAGCACTGATTTTATTTTAGAATTAAACCCGTAATATCTTACATGAATGCTTTGCATGTTTTGGCACTGCATGTGATGTTTATAATAGAGGACATGTTTACAATAGAGGACATGTTTATAATAGAGGTGATGTTTATAATAGAGGACATGTTTATAATAGAGGTGATGTTTATAATAGCGGTGATGTTTATAATAGCTGTGATGTATATAATAGAGGTGATGTTTATAATAGAGGTGATGTTTATAATAGCTGTGATGTTTATAATAGAGGTGATGTTTATAATAGCGGTGATGTTTATAATAGCTGTGATGTATATAATAGCGGTGATGTTTATAATAGCTGTGATGTATATAATAGAGGTGATGTTTATAATAGCTGTGATGTATATAATAGAGGTGATATTTATAATAGTGGTGATGTTTATAATAGAGGTGATGTTTATAATAGTGGTGATGTTTACAATAGAGGTGATGTTTATAATAGTGGAGATGTTTATAATAGTGGTGATGTTTATAATAGAGGTGATGTTTACAATAGAGGTGTTGTTTATAATAGCTGTGATGTATATAATAGAGGTGATGTTTACAATAGAGGTGATGTTTATAACAGTGATGATGTTTATAATAGAGGTGATGTTTATAATATTGGTGATGTTTATAATAGTTGTGATGTATAAAATAGAGGTGATGTTTATAATAGAGGTGATGTTTATAATAGCTGTGATGTTTATAATAGTGGTGATGTTTATAATAGAGGTGATGTTTATAATAGAGGTGATGTTTATAATAGAGGTGATGTTTATAACAGTGATGATGTTTATAATAGAGGTGATGTTTACAATAGAGGTGATGTTTATAATAGTGGAGATGTTTATAATAGTGGTGATGTTTATAATAGAGGTGATGTTTACAATAGAGGTGATGTTTATAATAGCTGTGATGTATATAATAGAGGTGATGTTTATAATAGAGGTGATGTTTATAATAGTTGTGATGTATATAATAGAGGTGATGTTTATAATAGAGGTGATGTTTATAATAGTTGTGATGTATATAATAGAGGTGATGTTTATAATAGTTGCGATGTATATAATAGAGGTGATGTTTATAATAGAGGTGATGTTTATAATAGTTGTGATGTATATAATAGAGGTGATGTTTATAATAGAGGTGATGTTTATAATAGTTGTGATGTATATAATAGAGGTGATGTATATAATAGAGGTGATGTTTATAATAGTTGTGATGTATATAATAGAGGTGATGTATATAATAGAGGTGATGTTTATAATAGTTGTGATGTATATAATAGAGGTGATGTTTATAATAGAGGTGATGTTTATAATAGTTGTGATGTATATAATAGTTGTGATGTATATAATAGAGGTGATGTTTATAATAGAGGTGATGTTTATAATACTTGTGATGTATATAATAGAGGTGATGTTTATAATAGAGGTGATGTTTATAATAGTTGTGATGTATATAATAGAGGTGATGTATATAATAGAGGTGATGTTTATAATAGTTGTGATGTATATAATAGAGGTGATGTTTATAATAGAGGTGATGTTTATAATAGTTGTGATGTATATAATAGAGGTGATGTATATAATAGAGGTGATGTTTATAATAGTTGTGATGTATATAATAGAGGTGATGTTTATAATAGTTGTGATGTATATAATAGAGGTGATGTATATAATAGAGGTGATGTTTATAATAGTTGTGATGTATATAATAGTTGTGATGTATATAATAGAGGTGATGTTTATAATAGAGGTGATGTTTATAATACTTGTGATGTATATAATAGAGGTGATGTATATAATAGAGGTGATGTTTATAATAGTTGTGATGTATATAATAGAGGTGATGTTTATAATAGAGGTGATGTTTACAATAGAGGTGATGTTTATAATAGTGGAGATGTTTATAATAGTGGTGATGTTTATAATAGAGGTGATGTTTACAATAGAGGTGTTGTTTATAATAGCTGTGATGTATATAATAGAGGTGATGTATATAATAGAGGTGATGTTTATAATAGCTGTGATGTATATAATAGAGGTGATGTTTATAATAGAGGTGATGTTTATAATAGAGGTGATGTTTATAATAGCTGTGATGTTTATAATAGAGGTGATGTTTATAATAGCGGTGATGTTTATAATAGCTGTGATGTATATAATAGCGGTGATGTTTATAATAGCTGTGATGTATATAATAGAGGTGATGTTTATAATAGCTGTGATGTATATAATAGAGGTGATATTTATAATAGTGGTGATGTTTATAATAGAGGTGATGTTTATAATAGTGGTGATGTTTACAATAGAGGTGATGTTTATAATAGTGGAGATGTTTATAATAGTGGTGATGTATATAATAGAGGTGATGTTTATAACAGTGATGATGTTTATAATAGAGGTGATGTTTATAATATTGGTGATGTTTATAATAGTTGTGATGTATAAAATAGAGGTGATGTTTATAATAGAGGTGATGTTTATAATAGCTGTGATGTATATAATAGTGGTGATGTTTATAATAGTGGTGATGTTTATAATAGTGGTGATGTTTATAATATTCAAGTGGGTGGGTTTTTTATTGTCATTTCAACTACATACAGAGTACACAGTGAAACGAAACAACGTTCCTCCAGGACCATGGTGCAACATAGACAGTGCATACAGACACAAGTGCAACACAAACAAACAAGTGCGGACAGACAACACAACACAGTACAGACAGAGAATAATAAATAATTGCTGGTTGTGTGCAAATTGTGCAATGTGTAATAAATAGAGTCCAGTGAGGTAGTAAGGTTATTAGTGCAATGCTTTGTGCAAAAATGCTTCCCTTTTTTTTTTATCTGGGGTAAATGGTTGGAGAAAGATATCAGTTCAGACGTTGAGTTGTGTTGAGAAGTCTGATGGCTTGGGGGAAGAAGCTGTTGCAGAGTCTGGTCGTGTTGGACCGGACGCTGCGGTACCTTCTTCCTGATGGCAGGAGGGAGAACAGTCTGTGTGAAGGGTGGGTGGGGTCATCCACAATGCTGGTTGCTTTGCGGATGCAGCGGGTGGTGTAAATGTCCAAGACAGAGGGGAGAGAGACTCCGATGATTCTCTCAGCTGTCCTCACAATGCGTTGGAGGGACTTGCGGTCAGAGGCTGTGCAGGTCCCAAACCAAGCAGTGATGCAGCTGCTTAGGATGCTCTCTATGGTTCCCCTATAGAAGAGGGTGAGGATGGGTGGAGGGAGACGGGCCTTTCTCAGCTTCCGGAGGAAGTAGAGACGCTGCTGGGCTTTCTTGGCTGTAGAGCTGGTGTTCAGGGACCAGGTGAGGTTCTCCGCTAGGTGGACACCAAGGAACTTGGTGCTCTTAACGATCTCCACAGAGGAGCCATTGATGTTAAGCGGAGAGTGGTCCGGTCTTGATTTCCTGAAGTCAACAACCATTTCCTTGGTCTTCTCTACATTCCAGTGAAGGTTGTTGACTGTACACCAGTCTGTCAGCTGCTGTACCTCCTCCCTGTATGCTGACTCGTCGCCTTTGCTGATGAGACCCAGCACAGTTGTATCGTCGGCGAACTTTATGATGCTGTTGGAACTGTGTTTCGCAACACAGTCATGAGTCAGCAGGGTGAACAACAGAGGACTCAGTACACTGCCCTGAGGTGCCCCAGTGTTCATGGTGATGGTGCTGGAGCTGCTGTTCCCGAACCGGACTAACTGGGGCCTCCCTGTCAGAAAGTCCAGGATCCAGTTGCACAGGGGGGTGTTGAGGCCCAGCAGGCTTAACTTCCTGGTGAGATTCTGTGGGATGATGGTGTTGAATGCTGAACTGAAGTCTATGAACAGCATTCTGACGTAGGTGTCCTTCTTCTCCAGGTGGGTAAGGGAGAGATGAAGGGTGGTGGTGATGGCATCGTCCGTGGAGCGGTTGTATATAGTGGCAACAATATGTAACATATTGGTGATGTTTATAATAGAGGTGATGTTTATAATAGAGGTGATGTTTATAACAGTGATGATGTTTATAATAGAGGTGATGTTTACAATAGAGGTGATGTTTATAATAGTGGAGATGTTTATAATAGTGGTGATGTTTATAATAGAGGTGAAGTTTACAATAGAGGTGATGTTTATAATAGCTGTGATGTATATAATAGAGGTGATGTTTATAATAGAGGTGATGTTTATAATAGTTGTGATGTATATAATAGAGGTGATGTTTATAATAGAGGTGATGTTTATAATAGTTGTGATGTATATAATAGAGGTGATGTTTATAATAGTTGCGATGTATATAATAGAGGTGATGTTTATAATAGAGGTGATGTTTATAATAGTTGTGATGTATATAATAGAGGTGATGTTTATAATAGAGGTGATGTTTATAATAGTTGTGATGTATATAATAGAGGTGATGTATATAATAGAGGTGATGTTTATAATAGTTGTGATGTATATAATAGAGGTGATGTATATAATAGAGGTGATGTTTATAATAGTTGTGATGTATATAATAGAGGTGATGTTTATAATAGAGGTGATGTTTATAATAGTTGTGATGTATATAATAGTTGTGATGTATATAATAGAGGTGATGTTTATAATAGAGGTGATGTTTATAATACTTGTGATGTATATAATAGAGGTGATGTTTATAATAGAGGTGATGTTTATAATAGTTGTGATGTATATAATAGAGGTGATGTATATAATAGAGGTGATGTTTATAATAGTTGTGATGTATATAATAGAGGTGATGTTTATAATAGAGGTGATGTTTATAATAGTTGTGATGTATATAATAGAGGTGATGTATATAATAGAGGTGATGTATATAATAGAGGTGATGTTTATAATAGTTGTGATGTATATAATAGAGGTGATGTTTATAATAGTTGTGATGTATATAATAGAGGTGATGTATATAATAGAGGTGATGTTTATAATAGTTGTGATGTATATAATAGAGGTGATGTATATAATAGTTGTGATGTATATAATAGAGGTGATGTTTATAATAGAGGTGATGTTTATAATACTTGTGATGTATATAATAGAGGTGATGTATATAATAGAGGTGATGTTTATAATAGTTGTGATGTATATAATAGAGGTGATGTTTATAATAGTTGTGATGTATATAATAGAGGTGATGTTTATAATAGTGGTGATGTTTACAATAGAGGTGATGTTTATAATAGTGGAGATGTTTATAATAGTGGTGATGTTTATAATAGAGGTGATGTTTACAATAGAGGTGTTGTTTATAATAGCTGTGATGTATATAATAGAGGTGATGTATATAATAGAGGTGATGTTTATAATAGTTGTGATGTATAAAATAGAGGTGATGTTTATAATAGAGGTGATGTTTATAATAGCTGTGATGTATATAATAGAGGTGATGTTTATAATAGTTGTGATGTATATAATAGTTGTGATGTATATAATAGAGGTGATGTTTATAATACTTGTGATGTATATAATACAGGTGATGTTTATAATATTGGTGATGTTTATAATAGAGGTGATGTTTATAATAGTTGTGATGTATATAATAGAGGTGATGTTTATAATATTGGTGATGTTTATAATAGCGGTGATGTTTATAATAGTTGTGATGTATATAATAGAGGTGATGTTTATAATATTGGTGATGTTTATAATAGCGGTGATGTTTATAATAGAGGTGATGAACAGCATGTTGTTTTTATTCAGCACTGTTGGCTATCAGTAAAGGCTACTACAGCTAACTAGCCACTGCTATAGTATCATGTCATTGTTTTGGGTATTATTTTACCAAAAGATTTGACCAGCTTATGAACATACGCATGAAATTCTGATCTAAAGCGATGCTCTGGATGAATCTTATACACTGTGCTAATAGGAAATGCTATGTCACACATGCTAGCATGACTAAAATCCTTAATGAAAACTCAGATCCAAGTGATTAGCCGAGTGCAGCTGGCAGAGCAAAGGGATCGCGCTTTAGGGGACATATTAATCGTATTCATCATGCATCTCCTCCATGGTGATAACAGGGAAATGATGAAAGCTCTGATTAATGATCTGACCACAGGGCAATACCTGGTCCTGCATGATAACTGTTAATTCAATGAATGCGTTAGACGAGCAAGCATGAATGCAATTATTTAGCAAATTCAATAACACTGACAATAAATAGACACTGTTATGTAATTAGGAAGGAATGAAATGAATTTGTCTGAAAGATTGGCATGAATAAACTCCACACTGTAATTATGTTCAAAAGCTCACACTAGCCTGACACTAACTTCTCAGGTCTAAAGATGTTTGTCCACCGTGCAGTGCAGTTACTAATTATAATCGAATTATTCTATAAGCACTCCACTCAAACTGCGCTCATGTTTTCGACCTGAATGTAAATCATATTTAAAAGTTCCACGTTTTCAGAGTCGCTGTTTTTTTAAACATACGCTCATTCTGAAACTGATGCTTGCAACACGTCCCAAGAAAAAATGTTGTGATATGATTAATTTAAAACTAAGAACATAGTGACAATCACCTCATCACACAACCTCAATAAGAAAGGATCAATAAGGAAGTAAATGTAACCAAAAAGTTGTCGTGTCCACCCATCATCCTCAATGTTAGGTGTTGGGGGGGCTGCAAACCACCAAAGAAAATTGCAACCTACTGCAACCTTCAGGGTTCGCTGAAGAAAGCCAGGCCAGGTCAAGTTTATTTGTGTAGTGCCTTTTACAACGATGTTGTCACAAAGCAGCTTTACAGAAGTTTGAAAATATGAATACCAGGGCTGTCAATCGATTAAAAAAATCGGGGTCAGTGGGCGGTAAGGGATATGAGTCTAAATAGTTCTCAAGTCATGAAAATAAAAGTTCATACCTCTTATTCCAGAAAAGAAAACAACCAAAATAAGAAAACAACTAAAATGGTTCCATCATAAAACACAAATGATGGAAAATGTATGCTTGATTTATTATACCATCATTCCAGTTTCTATTACAGAGTGGTTTTGGTGAAGAGTGGGCTTATTTACACATATTTAGAAGAAATATGATATCCTAATCATATAAACATGAAAGTCTGATAAAGATATATAAAGATATAAAGATGAAAGTCTGTGAAGGCTTACCATCTGAAGAGCCATTTCAGTACAGTTTACAACATATTCACAATAATGAAGCCATTCTTTTATATGGGAAACATATTACTGCAAGTATTAAAGGACCTTAAGGCAAGTGAAGCTTGGATAAGATCAGCACAGTGGAATTATGTTTGATTTAAAGGTTTAATTGTATTTTAAACTTTAAACACCTTGTCTGTTGTGAATTATTTTCAAGGTGTGAGTTAAATTTCAAGAAATTTAATGTATTATTCTTAGAGTTTAGATTTTACTGCACAGTAACAGTTCAGCTTAGTCCTCCGTTATATCCAGCCAGTTACTGAGGCAGACCTGAACGTCCAGAACTGGGCTGAGCTTAAGTGCCCGGCAGTCTTCCAACATTTAGCCATAATATCTTCAAACCCACTGTCGTGAAGTGAAACCGTGACCGCTCTTTGCAGACCGTGGGCTGCGCAGGGTAAACGTTCAAACGGAAGTAACCTCGCGGCAGCTACCGTGTTACGAGTGGTGTCAGTGCAGAGCCTAGTTAACTTTCCAGAGATATTCCCCTCTTAAGCAACATCTAGAAAATGATCAGCACATACCTCCGCATAGTTTATTGTTTCTGATCAATCAAGCAACTTTTTAAAAGAGAAACGTTTCGCCTAAAACTCTGGAGCATCCAGAAAAGGCCTGGCCAATTAGAAACATCCACACTTCTGTGAGGAAGATCACCGCATGGGCTTGAGAATACTCTGACACACTGTTCTCAGTACAGCATTATTTGCTGCTGTATCCACAAACGCAAGTGAAGAGTCTATCATACACAGTGGAAGCCACATGGCGACAACATCCATAAACAAAAACTGGTTGTATGTGTATTGAAGACATGGCAACCCCTGGTACCCTCACCACGACTGTAAAGAAATCTGATCTACGATCAACCATCAGGTAGGGGTGTGTGATATATATCGTCTATGATAATATCTTAATTGCCGTGTTAGCATGCGCAAGCTGATGTTATCGTGTACACTACTCACCGGGAAAAAACAACTTTAGTACGGGCTACTGAGAGTGTGCAATGAGAGTCCCCATACTGTGTGCTAGCATAGGCTAAAGCTAGCATAGCTGCCTAAACATGAGTGAACACACTACACCAGGGGTAGAAACTCAGACACCGCCAGCCTCGCAGTCTACCTCCTTAGATTTAACTCCTAGACGAGGATCATCTTCACTCGTGTGGAGCTGGTCTGGATCTGAAAAGACTGATGTTACTCAGAAGATGACAGTTTATAGACTCTGTAAGAAAAGATCACTCCACAGCTAACCTGTTCATCATCTCCAACAAACCACCACACAGAGTATGAGGAGTATGAACAGAGTATGAGGAGTATGAACAGAGTATGAGGAGTATAAACAGAGTATGAGGAGTATAAACAGAGTATGAACAGAGTATGAGGAGTATGAACAGAGTATGAACAGAGTATGAGGAGTATGAACAGAGTATGAACAGAGTATGAACAGAGTATGAGGAGTATGAACAGAGTATGAACAGAGTATGAACAGAGTATGAACAGAGTATGAGGAGTATTAACAGAGTATGAACAGAGTATGAGGAGTATGAAGAGAGTATGAGGAGTATGAAGAGAGTATGAGGAGTATGAAGAGAGTATGAACAGAGTATTAACAGAGTATGAACAGAGTATGAGGAGTATGAATAGAGTATGAGGAGTATGAACAGAGTATGAGGAGTATGAAGAGAGTATGAGGAGTATGAAGAGAGTATGAGGAGTATGAACAGAGTATGAGGAGTATGAACAGAGTATGAGGAGTATGAACAGAATATGAGTTTGAACAGAGTATGAGGAGTATGAACAGAGTATGAGGAGAGTATGAACAGAGTATGAGGAGTATGAACAGAGTATGAAGAGAGTATGAGGAGTATGAAGAGAGTATAAGGCGTATGAACAGAGTATGAGGAGTATGAACAGAGTATGAGGAGTATGAAGATAGTATGAGGAGGTTGAACAGAGTATGAGGAGTATGAGGAGTATGAAGAGAGTATAAGGAGTATGAACAGAGTATGAGGAGTATGAAGATAGTATGAGGAGGTTGAACAGAGTATGAGGAGTATGAACAGAGTATGAGGAGTATGAACAGAGTATGAGGAGTATGAACAGAGTATGAGGAGTATGAATAGAGTATGAGGAGTATGAACAGAGTATGAGGAGTATGAACAGAGTATGAGGAGTATGAATAGAGTATGAGGAGTATGAACAGAGTATGAGGAGTATGAACAGAGTATGAGGAGTATGAATAGAGTATGAGGAGTATGAACAGAGTATGAGGAGTATGAATAGAGTATGAGGAGTATGAACAGAGTATGAGGAGGTTGAACAGAGTATGAGGAGTATAAAGAGCTTTGGGAGCACGGTGTCCTAGACAGACCTAAACCAGCAAAGGTTTAGGTCTAACCACACTCAGCTAACTTCAGCAGTCATTCACTAAATAAAAGCTTACACCCGATGACACTGGGATTGGCTCCAGCACACCCCCCAACCACCCTACCGATAATGGATGCATGGATGGATATTAATATCTAAAGTGTAAGCTAGTAAAATATAAGCAAAATTATTTTTAAATAATGCAAATGTCGTATATTATCGTTAATGAACAAAAATACAGATGTAGCCCTGTTAAAACTTAAGTTCATTTATATATACATTTTTTATATCTTCTCTCTGTGAGCCAATACGATCTGAGGGTTCTATGTATTAACAGCCAATCAGGTTGGAGAGTGGGCGGGAGCAAGCAGCAACAGGTGGTTTTGGGAGGGGAGCCCAAGGGAGAGAGCGAGAGAAAACGAAAACGCGAATGTCGGAGAAAGTGCACGAATATTAGAGATAAACAGGCAGTACTGTTTGTTATTCTCGAGCAAGTATTCAGATGAAAGTTGTGTGAGTACATTCCGCTGTGTGGCTGTCGGACTGAGAACCAATATAGGATGTTTAGCACGCAGTTTTAAGAACTGTTCAAGTTGAGCGCTAGCAGGCTAGCTCAGGCTGCTAACTTCTCCCTCGTACTCGGCTCCTACAGAGCGCTAGCAGGCTAGCCCAGGCTGCTATTTTTATAAGTTTTCTTCTAGCTCTGCTCAAAGTAAGTTAACCCAGACTGCAAATGTAAACGCAAACCCTGTGCATACAGAGACTTTTGAGCTGGCCAACTCAGTCAGCAGGTGTTTCTCTACTGAATGCGCGTTCATCGTCGTCCAGCTTCAACGGTTGCTAGAACTTTCCAGTGAGAGCTCAGCCGAGTTTCAGTCTCCATTGGTTGTAGTGGATGTCGGATGCTCGGACCCTGCCTGTGTGTGACTGTATGCTGAAAAGCTCCAGCTCAACAACGAGAGAGAGAGAGAGTAAGGACCGAGACCAAGCTACTGTTCAGAGGTATATTCTTTCATTTTTTTCTAGCTCTGTAGAGCGAAGCGGCCAGTTTATGTTGTAGTCGGCCACAACGCACTCAAGCAACGGTGTCAGGCCTGCAACGAGGGGTTGAGAGAGTTGGTAAGCAGTAAAAAAAAAACGACTCCTCCAAGGAGCTGTCTGTGTTTGAGAGTGTGGGCCCTATTTTTGTTGTTTTCATATGTTCACTTTATTGTGGTTCAGCCAATACAATATAACAACTTGGCATCCACTGTGTTGGTATTAATTGGTTAATGGTTAAGTGTGTAATTGATGTCTTCTACTGTTCATATAGGGGTACAGGTTGATTCAGTTCTATATTAAGAGGATACTTATTATAACCCACCTATTCCTAACCATATATAATAGAAGACTCAAGATATAATTTTTGGTCAATATCACACAACTCTGCCATCAGTCATAACTACCAAATTATGAAGACTGTTAAAAAAATTAAAAGAACTTAAAAAAAAATCAAAAACATCTGTGTGCTTTGCTTTAAAGCCTTTACATTGGCATGATGATGACGAACTTTAGGCCTCGCACTAAAAAAACAAAAAACACTGTGAGCAACAATACTGATCTGGCTGAATATAACAGAGTGCAGGTCAACAAACAAAGAAAGATCAGCTTAATATGGCCAAGCTAGACGGAGATAGAATGAATGATATGTTTTATCTGGAAGCTCATTTTTTATAACCTCTCTTTCTCTCTCTCTCTCACTCTCACTCTCTCTCTCTCTCTCTTTCTGATGCTGCTGGTAGTTTGCTGGCAGCTCTCTGAGAGTTCAGTGAAGGTCAAAGCGAAGAAATCTGGACACCAGTGGGCACATGGCATTGCTAGATTTATGACTTCTGTGTTACTCTTTGCTCTGTTTTCAAAGAGTTACTTTCTTATACACTCAGATCAGATCCAAAACAATGTGAAAGTCTGTTCTAGCTTGAGAGTCGGTTCTGTTTATATGTTTTATATCTATCTTTCTTGATCTGATCAGTTGAAATTCCTTAAATACGGTGTACATTTTATTAATGTACTGGCTAATACAGCAGTTGCTTAATTTCTATGATGCTGGTCGACCAGTAATTCTTATCATTTTACTAGACAAACAACTTTGAATTGGTAAGTGTTGAAACTCACAGGTCTGGCATTGTAGTCAAGACTGTTGTGATTCAAGACCAAACATGGAGTTTAGACCCAAGGTCCATTTCAATCAACCCTGTAACTCCCTGTAAACACAGTATAAAGACATATTTATGTTGATTCCAAACTATCAAAGTGAAAACATTTCACTGGAAGTGAACTTCAAACTGAACAAGAACTTTCCAAGAAGCTTCATCAGTCACTGCATATCTCATATGAAGATGAAGGCTTGATTATGAAGCTAAACCAATGTTGCAGATGAAGGTATGTATCAACTATAGTCCCTTTATTTATAATTCATAAACCAATTCAATCATAGATCTATTCATTTATAGATCCATTCATTCATTCATTTATAGAATTATTCATAGCCTAATTAACAATTAATTAATTCAGAGATGAATTTATACACAGATTCGTAGATTAATTCATTCATGCCTATTAATGCATAGATTCATTCATTCTTAAATTAATAGATTTATTCGTTCGTAAATTCATATATTAATTCAATTATACACTCATTAATTCATAGATCCATTCATTCATTCATTCATTTATAGATTTATTCAGCTTCATTATTTAATCCATAGATTCATTAACAGATTCATTCATTCAGAGATTAATTTATACACAGATGGATTCATAGATTTATTCATTCATAAATGTGTAGATTAATTAATTTATTGAATTATACACTCATTAATTCATAGATCCACTGATTTATTCATTAATTTATATATTTATTCATAGGTTCATTGATAGTCATAGATTAATTCATTAAATCATTAACACATTTTTTAATTCAGAGATTCATTTATTCATTCATTGACATTGATTCGTTCATTCATTCTTAATTTAACAGATTTATTAATTATTTATAAATAATTCAATTATAGCCTCAATCTTTTATAGATCCAGTCAATAATTTATAGATGCATTTATTCATTATTCAGAGGTTCGTAGATTCATTCATTTATAGATTCATTTATTCAGTCTTCATTCACACTATGCACTGTAACTGGTGCGTTGATTCTCTGTCAAACGACCATAAACTAAACTACATCCACTTTTTACTTCTAAATAAAAACATAGTGCCAATAACAACCACTCTGGGATCTGTTCTCTGAACGTTGGAACCAATGACCATCAACAAACTAATAACTAATATACTAATAACTAATATTCAATTATGCCATCACGGAAGGACCAATCAGATCCTCATTCCAGTGTTTCCCCACGTAAAGACTTTGCTGCTGCCGTTTATATTGTGTGGAAATTTCGTAAATAATGGACCAACAGGAATATTCTGGTTCCATAGACTTACACTGAAAGGAAAGTAGATTGCTCCCCTGTCCTGTCAAGTCAAGTTGTGATTTTGAAAATACATATTTTCCTTTGGACAGTGATGAGATATGAATATTCAAAGAAATCTTTTTCAAGGTGGTCTAACTCAAGGTACAAAGACAAATACACCCATCAGTAGAGCTGGGCAATATGGCCTTTAAAAAAATCACAAAATTTTTTCCCAAAAATTTGATTTTAGAGTTTAATTGATTGTTTTGCTGTTTGAAGGGAGGCTTTGCAGAGCCCAGGTGTCGTTAACAAAATGTATCGTTAAACTCATGTTTACGGAATTCACCGCATGTGTAGATAGAAAACATGTCTTCTGTCTGTGTATGTGACTCAGACTCATCCAGGGCAGTTTGTAACATCTGTAAAATTAGTGAAATCAACATCTCTCGTGGGAACCAAGACAAAGATATTTAACACTACTAATCTGATACAGCACTTCAGAGACACCACACAGCTGAATACAGTGAGTATCAGCAAACAGCAGAGCTAGCACACACAGCTAACACAAAACAAATAACCCAGAAAACCGTGCAGACCAGATCTGACCGGTATAAACAGTACAGCAGCAGAAACAGCCAGAGAGCTAAAGAACCACAGCCAGAGTGATTGAGTTTATAGTTCTAGATAATCAGATCTTCTCGGCTGTAGAAGACGTTCATTCTGCTGCTTAATATTCCACCTAGATCCACGCTCTGCTGTTCCTAGTAGAAATACTTTTCAAATGTGGCTCTTCCGGAGCTGTGTCAAGCGGTTTACCCCACATAGACCAACTTCTAATTTAGTTAAAACTATGATGCTGTTTCATATAAGCTCATTAAAAATGGTAATAAACCATTAAGACCATGTTTCATGACTTGCTTGCACTAATAATATATAGCCCCGCGGTATTGGCTATTGGCCGATTGTGTTCAAAGGTGATCCGAATCGGCCTCAAAAACGCTGATCGGTCCATCTCTAATGAAAACACATGTAACGCTTTCCATAGCAAACTTAAAGAAGAGTGTCTGTTTTTCAAGCTTTTGTCAGGAATTTAAATGGAAACTCTTCAGTTTGGCACTGTCGAGACCACCCTCCCCAAACCCCTGTACTTTAAACGTCCTTGCAGGGCAAACACACCTCCGAACCCCATAAACCAATTCGCCAACACATTTTCATTCAAATCTTAAACGCAAACAACAGAATATCCTTCAAACACTGCATGTGATAGTAATCACAAATAAGCCCGTTGATTTACATGCTCAAACAAATGACGGACTAACAGATCAAAGGTATTTGCATGGCTTACTGGAGTGAGTCAACTGGCCGCCTTCCAGTGAAGCAAACGGGGGGTTTCAGATGCTGAAATGAACAGGACTGTTCAGCCTCCAGGCAATATTAGGGGACAATCATGAGGGCAAGCGGGCAACTGCCCTGCTGGAGAGCGCTGTAATAAGAGCACGGGGTGCTTTTTATTTGTATTGCTTATCTTCAAAGACGGCAAAGCTTTTACCCACAATAAAAAAAAAATAACGAAAAAAAAACAGAAATTGACACAGAGAAAGAAGAGAAAAGGGGCTGAGGACGGAGGCCAGGGTGAAGGCTGGAAATGGGGAGAGGGAAAGAGAGAGTTTGATCAAAAGAAGTCACACAATGGTAGTCCTGAAGATGCTAGCCTGAAGAACCATCACCAATTCATCCAACACGTTAGGTCAGGCTACTGTGTGCTGTGAACATCATCATTTATCTACTGAGTTTAAAACTATTGCATACTTAGGTGCCCCTATTCTTCATTCTCTTCAGTCCATTTACTGTGAAAACAGACATGACCCCTTTCCAAATTCCATTCATGCCTTTTTAAAAATGCTGGTTTCGATACTGTGCCTTTAAGATAGATATACACTACTGTGCAAACCCGCTAGGTACCTAAGCTCATTGTTTAAACAAAGAGTGAACTTTCACCAGTAAGAACACTAGACACCATTAGAGCAGATGTAAATAAGTATATGGTGGGTAAATACTTATATGGGGGCAGTCGTGGTCTGGAGGTTAGGGGACCGGCCTTGTGACCGTAAGGTTGCCGGTTCGATCCTGTGAACCGATGTAAATAAATGTATGGGGGGTAAATAAGTATATGGGGGTAAATAAGTATATCTAGTCATGGTCTAGAGGTTAGGGAACCAGCCTTGTGACCGGAAGGTTGCCAGTTCGATCCCGTAGACCGATGTAAATAAGTATATGGGGCCAGTAGTAGGCTGGAGGTTAGGAAACCAGCCTTGTGACCATAAGGTTGCCGGTTCGATCCCATGAACCAGCAGGACATGACTGAAGTGCCCTTGAGCAAGGCACCTAAACCGAGACTGCTCCCCAGGCCCTGTAGTAGGGCTGCCCACCACTCTGGGCAAGTGTACTCACTGCCCCCTAGTGCGTATGTATCTGTGTTTAAACAAACAGTGTATTATCACCAGTAAGAACACCAGACATCATTAGAACAGATGTAAATAAGTGTATGGGGCCAGTCGTGGTCTAGAGGTTGGGAAGGTTGCTGGTTCGATCCTAACCCCTGACTGCTCCCCAGGCGCTGTAGTAGGGTGTCTGTGTGTATGTGAGTGTTTCACTGCACGGATGGGTGAAATGCAGAGATCTTGAATTTGTCTCTGGAATCAATAAAGTATCTATCAATCTAAACACAATACCAAGTAACATGAATATCTTATTGTGAAAGATCATATCTTGAGCTCCAGTTTGAAGAACAAAGTGTAGTTCCAGATTTCTCCTGGACGCCCCAGACATTGTATAAATGTATTCAGTTCCTTCAGCAGCAATCTTGATTTAGCTTAATGAAGTACTGAGCAGTCAAAGCAGGTATTAAATGAGAACTGTAAAGGAGAATCTTGGAAATGGTTAAATAAACACATATACATATACATAGTACAGCCTATTTTTCTTTTGATTTCACTTTTTCTTCATGTTAAGCATTAAAAATAGCTTGTATACGAATAAACAAATCATAGCAGCTATGGAATAATTGTCTCCTTTTCACCAACATGAGCCTGTTTCTTCATATCTCCTTAAACATCAAACATCATAAATTGATCTAAATTATTAAATTAGTTATAAATAAAAATAAAGACAGCATGCCTGAAAAAATTAAATAAATTCACAGCATCTTTCACTTAGAAATAATAACGTCTCATCTTCATCAGGAGGTGCTTATTAGGTTACTGTATCTAAATTTAAATATACATGAATCTTAAATGAATAAATAAACAAATAAATGTTGATTAGAACAGATCAGTTTGAGAGTTCTTTTCTCTTTGAGTCAAAAGAGAATTTGGCTTTAGCTGCGACTGTCCCTGTGATCAGGCTGCCCGGTAAATAGACTTACTGTCTGGTTTATACGTGTATACGTTTACAGCAGTTCAGGCCAGATGATTACAGAACAGACGCCCCTGTTGTGTCAGGAGTTCTTTGAAATGTAGCTTCTTCTGAGACCTGGTTATAGTTAGCTTACCTAGCTCACCAACCACTCCACCTTAGGCTTCACTATTGCTGTACCTTCTTTTCTTGCTGTCAAAATGAACAGGGAGACCAGGTTGGTACAGACATGCTCTAAGAAGGTCTGAAAATGATCTACACAACCAGCAGAACACACCCTATTTAAGTCCAGCTGACTACAGGTCCAACTAGTCCTGTATGTATGGCCAGATCATTATCTCCTGGGCTGGGGGCAGATTTCCTTGGGTGGTTCCTGCTGTCAAACAACAGTTCCTGCTGAGCCATAAACTTTAGGACGGTCATCTGTATAAATTAGCTTTTTAGCTGCCAGTTATGGTCCATAAGAAAAATATACACCATATTTATTTATCTATCTATTTTTTTTAACTGATTGTGATGATGTCAGGGCCCTGGAGACATCACCAGCCATCCAAAACCCTGTAGCTACTTAAAATACAGACATTATCAAAGACAATGCACACAGTACTTACCTGGTTCCCATGGAAATGACTGCATGCAAGCCTTTCAGACACTTAAGGTCTTAGAAGGAACCAAGCGTTGTCCTGGGATAGTGGGGTCTAGGGTACCTGTGGGAATGAGAAACAGAAGCAGGGTTAGGAACATCTGAAGATGTCTCATTGTTCATAGTTATTCAAACATCTACAAATGCACACATGCTTGTATGTATATATATATATATATATATATATATATATATATATATATATATATATATATATATATATGTAAATTATTGTATATAGTGATGTAGATACTGTGGTTGTGCACCTGCTTGTAGTACTAATTACCGATTGGTCCAGGGAGGGCTTGAAGGCATAAAACAGCAGGTGAGCCGAGAGTTAGGAAACACACTGGTCAAGTCTGTGTGAGAGAGACTGCAGGAGAGCTTTATGACAGCATTTGATTGAATATTACTACTGAGAAAGTGAGCGTTTACTGTGGATAGTAGTAGGTGGTAGTGGACAGTCCACCAAAGCTTAGCTCCTGCCAGTGTGAGAGTGTACTTAGAAAGTGTACTTAGCTGTATTAATCTCTATCTATCTATCTATCTATCTATCTATCTATCTATCTATCTATCTATATCTACACTACTGCTCAAAAGTTTAGGATCACTTGAATAGGATCATGAATTTCATTTCATGCCATTTTCATGCAATTCACAAACGATATTGTCCATTTCACAATTAATGTAAGTGTATCAGATGATTTTTAAAGAATAAAAATGTTTGTATTAAAGTCTATTTTTGTATAGAGGCTTATTTTGCATATAGTCTATTATCAGCAATTCTCAAGGATGTTATTGGACTAATTGGTTGTTAGGACACTCTTGCTCAATTGTGATGCACAGCTGAAAAACATTCTACTAATAAGTGAGCGCAAAAGGGAGAACAACATTCTAGGTTAGTTTAGTATCTGAAGATCAGCAGTTAATATCACTGCGATCCCAAACTTTTGAGCGGTAGTCAATATATGCAGATACTTTAGAAGGATGTATTTGGATATGCAAGCGGATATGCCAAAAAAGCGTAGTGGCTATATATATATATATATATATATATATATATATATATATATATATATATATATATATATATATATATATATACACACACTGTATACTGATATATATGTAAATCGCTATATATGTAAAACATATGCAATCAAGATTAACACAAGAGGTAAATAGAACCAGAAAAGTCTCGCAGGGGGTCGGCTCCGAGAAACAGAAGACAGAAAACTATAAAACAAAATAATAGAAAAATATCCAGCACTTCATAAGCAGCAAATAAACCCAAAACTGAGGAAGCAAAATTCAGCGGTTGACCAAGTTTTAATGAAATAGGAGTTGCTCTTCAAATGGAAACACACACACACACACACACACACATATATACTTATTTTTCATTGGACAGCGACTGTGCTGTCCTGGTAATGGTTTGGCTTAACCAAAATTAGACAGCCAGCCAAACTCCCAGAATAACAACACAAAATCAGAATTTAGTGCTCTAGCTCCAATTTTAGTGTAAATTCTTGAAGGGCATGTTGGTACAACAAAGGAGTAAACTAAAAATGATAAAACAAAATTCTAATATAAAAGATGCTGGAATGACGGTATGGTACGTGTCATTCCAGCATCCTCAACAACAGAGAACTGTTCGTCATCCAACAGAATAAACTTATTATTATTATTATTATTATTGTTTTTTATAAACAAAACAGAGAAAAGCTTTTTAGATGTGCCAGAATGACTGTTTAAGTTGAAGGAGGTTACTGAAATAAGCAGCCGGTGAACAGGAAGCTAATTTTAGCCTCATTCTTGTCAGTGATGTCTGCTCTTACTGTGAACGAGTATACAAACGGTGTTGGCGAGCTCACAGGGATTTTCTGCAGCTGTTGTTTTGCTGTGTTTTGTGTATCGAGTTGTGCTTTCAGGTGCGATGAGACCTGCAGTGAAGTTCTCGGGCGTATTGAGGATGTACATGAGCACGCTGGTGTCCAATGTTCCTTGTAGAAACCATATAGTAGATCAACACGGCCGATAGTTTAACTCTTGACTTGTTTGTCTGTGCTGAAAATGTATGAGTCTTACATTTTAGAATTTGTTAAATATTTGTTTTTAGTGGGTGGGTTAGGGTTACTAATTGTTGATAGCATCTTGAATGAATCTACCAGAGAAGGGAATGCGATGTGACAAGCACCTTTAAGAATCCTACTTTAATTACTTGTGACAAAACCAATCTCCACAGATCAGTAGAACATGACGTGCCCATTCCACTGAGCCTTGCTAGCCTTTAGGGAATCAAACGTAAGGGCCACAGAATCTCACAGATTTGTATCTGATTTGGGCGCACCGTAGGCAACCTTGCCGAAATGTTCGTCCACAGCGGAGGTCCAGAGAGCCAGAGAAATTTGTCGTGGCCGACTTCAATCTTTACAGAATCAAAGGGCGTTATGCTGCCTCTCCAACAACATGACTTACTATAGTGGATGAGAAATCTGAGGTTAAGACACTGAAGCCAGAACGCTTGTTGAGATGTCCATTAAAGCGCCATAACTGAGCAGTGAAGTTATCAAGTCAAACTGTTTTTCTCTGTTTTCTTCTTCTTTTAGCCAAAAAACAATGATTAATTTTGTGTGGCTGTAATTTTAGAGCATCCCAAGTAGATAATGTTGAAATTTTAATACTAGCATGATAAAGTCTGCCTTCGCTTCTGTTGTCTTCTGTTTAGCGAGAATCGTTGGTTTCTTTAAGAAACACAGTAGTGGAGATTTTCCAAAAAAGAAGTCTAATTGCGTGCGTCCTTCTTCCAAAGCAGTAGCGAACCGTGACCCTTAAGCCTCGGCCCTCTCCCCCGACCCCAACCCCCACCGTCTGAGAAAAAATACTGAAACAAAAACAAAAGAAACAAAAAATGAGACGACACAAATGCAACAAACAATAACATCAGTATAACATAGATAACCTCTTAAGCAAAAGAGGGTTCCTCCTTATAAATAATCAATCATAAACAAAACCATCAGAGGAGCTCATCATGATAGAAAGAAAACATGTGCAATCAAGATTAACACGAGGTATATAGAACCAGAAAAATCTTGCAGGGGGTTGGCTCCGAGATAGAAATAGAAGACAGAAAACATAAAATAAAATAGAAAAATATCCAGCACTTCATAAGTAGCAAATAAACCCAAAACTGAGGAAGCAAAATTCAGTGGTTAACCAAGTTTTAATGAAATAGGAGTTGCTCTTCACTGTGTTTACCATGTTTTTTTTTTTCACTTTCAAATTCAAAACATATTGACATAATTTGCTATTCGCTTGCTTGTATGCACCCGCCACATTACAGGCTTTATTTCAGCTTTTCATGCAAAATAAAAAAAAATGCTATCACTGGTCACAATTCATCCGATTCATGTACGAAACATTGTTTGCTACCAGCATACCTGACTAAATATCATTGTCCTGCCTGCTGTTGGTTTCCAATTCAGAGCCAATCAGGTAGAAAATGAAAATCTCACCAGGCTGTTTTATTTATAACCTCAAACCACGCATCCTTCACTCGCACGCTCCACGCTGCAGCACATAACCTGCTCGAGGCTGAGAGAAGTGGAGCAATACAGGATAGAGAGAAAGAGAGGTTCTGGAAATTACTATTGTTGTACGAATGCAAATGAGATCAAGATTCATAGAGATTAATTACCCTGAACACATCGATCATCGTGTCATTGAAAAGGTGAATGGATGGATGTGTTGGCGCAGCTGGAGGCAGCAGTATATTATGGGGAGGTGAAATATGGCCAACTCTTAACGGTACACAGCTTTAAAGGGAGCGAAGCCAATGGGTTGATAATCAAACTGATCAATCATCGTTGCATCTTTCTGAAATATTCTTCCAATATGCATCCGTGAGATCAAGGGCAAGGAGTGCATACAGCGAAATCTAACCAATGCAAATTTAGCTTTTAGCCACAGGGCAGACAATAACTTACTAAACAAAGTTATGAAAGCTAAAATATCGAAAATATGTTTCCTCAGGTTAGAAGTATTTGACCAGGTGTTTTCTCAGGTTTGACACGTCTGACCAGGTGTTTCCTCAGGTTTGACGCGTCTGACCAGGTGTTTCCTCAGGTTTGACGCGTCTGACCAGGTGTTTCCTCAGGTTTGACGCATCTGACCAGGTCTTTCCTTAGATTAGAAGTTTTTCACCAGGTGTTTTCTCAGGTTTGACGCCTCTGGCCAGGTGTTTCCTTATGTTAGATGTGTCTGACCAGGTGTTTCCTCGGGTTAGATGTGTCTGACCAGGTGTTTCCTCATGTTAGATGTGTCTGACCAGGTGTTTCCTCATGTTAGATGTGTTTGACCAGGTGTTTCCTCATGTTAGATGTTTTTGACCAGGTGTTTCCTCAGGTTTGACGTGTCTGACTAGATGTTTCCTTGGGTTAGATGTGTCTGACCAGGTGTTTCCTCAGATTAGAAGTTTTTCACCAGGTGTTTCCTCAGGTTTGATGCCTCTGACCAGGTGTTTCCTTATGTTAGATGTGTCTGACCAGGTGTTTCCTCGGGTTAGATGTGTCTGACTAGATGTTTCCTCAGGTTTGACGCCTCTGACCAGGTGTTTCCTTATGTTAGATGTGTCTGACCAGGTGTTTCCTCATGTTAGATGTGTCTGACCAGGTGTTTCCTCATGTTAGATGTGTCTGACCAGGTGTTTCCTCATGTTAGATGTGTCTGACCAGGTGTTTCCTCATGTTAGATGTGTTTGACCAGGTGTTTCCTCAGGTTTGACGTGTCTGACTAGATGTTTCCTTGGGTTAGATGTGTCTGACCAGGTGTTTCCTCAGATTAGAAGTTTTTGACCAGGGGTTTTCTCAGGTTTGACACGTCTGACCTGGTGTTTTATATCACATGTTAAAAGTGATACAACTGACCAATTAATGAAAATGATTAATTTAGAACATTCCACACAGAGTCCCAATTGGGGTTCTAAATACATTTACATTTACAATTATGGAAACCCTGTCTTTGTGTCAGAGTATGCTTGAATTAGTGCTTTTGACACCTCACACACACATATTTAGTAGGGGTGTAAGAAAATATCGAATATCAGGATATCATGTTTGGTGATACTGTATCGATTCTCAAAAACACAGTATCCATACACAGATCTGGCAGACAGTGAATCGTTGTGTGTTGTGTTTAAACCTCTGACCACTAGATGGCAGTGTTGTAATCCATCCATTTTCAGCTCCACTCCAACATTAACAAGCAGCACAAGGGCGCAGTGCTATTGTAAGCATTGGCAAACCTGTTCATATAGTGAATATTGAATTGTGACCTCTGTATCATGATACGTATTGTATTGCCAGGATCTTGCCAATACACAGGCCTAATATTTAGGCCAATATATATATATATATATATATATATCTTACACTATTCAGCCCCAAAATACTACTATATATGGGTCTACATTACCCAGCCCTGTCTGACATTACTAACCAAGACTACACAATGATTTTACATAATATGTACTGGTGGGGTAACAGTAGATCTTTAAGTGCATCTATCTCGTAACTGAAGCTGATAAAATGGAAATAAAGGTGAATGCTAGGTAGGTGTACCTAAAAGCGAGAGTATGTAGAGAACACAAACGGGCCACACTGATAAATTCCTGCATTTCTGTCCACTATAAGTGGGACACTTCAGCTGATGTACTCTTGAAGTAAAGAAAAAATCCTGGCCTTTCGCTACACTGCCCGCTAATTCACAGCAGCTGAGCGGCATATGGGACGAGGCAGACCGCGCTGAAAAACAGGAACGCCGGAATAAACGTACAAGGCAATTACACAGCAGTCAATTTGGGCTGACGAGCAGCGCAATCAATCACTTTCCCACCGCCATGGTAGTGCAACCCAGCCCGCCATCCACAGTACTGACAGCACGCGAGTTCCCTCTGCACCAGGTCAGAGCTGTCACAGACAGAAAGAGAGAGACAGAGAGAGAGAGAGAGAGAAAAGAAAAAGAGACTGAAAGAGGAAGACAGAGAGAATGAGAGAGAGTGTGAGACAAAGAGAGAAAGGGGGTGGAGAGGCAGAAAAGGAGAAAGAGAAAGACAAAAAAAGAGTGAAAGAGAAAGCGAGAAAGTGTCTGAGACAGAGAGAGAGACAGAGTGAGAAAAAGAAAAAGAAACAAAGAAAATGAGAGACATACAGAGACAAGGAGAGAAGTATACACTACAAGCGGTCAGTTTCTAAATTACTGTCACAGACAGAAAAAGAGAGAAGAGAAAGAAAGTGAAAGGAAAACAGAAAATGAGAGAAAGAGTGTGATAGACAGTGTGTGAGACAGAAAGAAAATTAAAGAGAAAGACAGAGAGATACAGAGACAGAGGGAAGTATGCACCACAAGCTGTCAGTTTCTAAATGACTGTCAAACAGAGAGAGAGAAAGAGGAAGACGAAGACAGAGATAAGGAGACAGTGTGAGAGAGAGAGAAAGAGCAAGAGAGAGGCAGAAAAGGAGAAAGACGGAGAGAAAATACAAGGAGTGAAAGAGAGTGTGAGGCAGACATTTTTTTTGGTGCAAAAAAAACAAAGACAACATGAAAAGATGTGAAAAGTGAGGTGTGTAACAGTGAGTTGTGTTACAATGCTTTGTGTAACAGTGTGGTGTGATACAGTGCTGTGTGTAACAGTGAGGTGTATTGCAGTGTGGTGTGATACAGTGCTGTGTGTAACAGTGTGGTGTATAACAATGTGGTGTGTTACAGTGTGTTGTGTTACAGTGCTATGTGGTAACAGTACGGTTTGTTACAGTGCGTTGTGTTACAGTGTGGTGGGTAACAGTGCGTTGTGTTACAGTGTGGTGGGTAACAGTGCGTTGTGTAACAGTGCGTTGTGTAACAGTGTGTTGTGTAACAGTGCGGTGTGTTACAGTGTGCTGTGTTAGTGTGGTGTGTCACAGTGCGTTGTGTTACAGTGTGTTATGTTACAGTGTGGTGGGTAACTGCGTTGTGTTACAGTGCGTTGTGTTACAGTGCGTTGTGTTACAGTGCGTTGTGTAACAGTGCGTTGTGTAACAGTGCGTTGGGTAACAGTGAGGTGTGTTACAGTGCGTTGTGTTACAGTGCGTTGTGTTACAGTGCGTTGCGTTACAGTGTGGTGGGTAACAGTGCGTTGTGTTACAGTGCGTTGTGTTATGGTGAGGTGTGTTACGGTGCGTTGCGTTACAGTGTGGTGGGTAACAGTGCGTTGTGTTACAGTGCGTTGCGTTACAGTGTGGTGGGTAACAGTGCGTTGTGTTACAGTGCGTTGTGTTACGGTGAGGTGTGTTACAGTGCGTTGCGTTACGGAGAGGTGTGTTACGGTGAGGTGTGTTACAGTGCGTTGTGTTACGGAGAGGTGTTTTACGGTGAGGTGTGTTACGGTGAGGTGTGTTACAGTGCGTTGCGTTACGGAGAGGTGTGTTACGGTGAGGTGTGTTACAGTGCGTTGTGTTACGGAGAGGTGTTTTACGGTGAGGTGTGTTACGGTGAGATGTGTTACAGTGCGGTGTGTTATGTAGTTTTTGTGCTTCTAAACATTCTGCAAAGCTATAATGCCCAAAGTTCACGTCAAAGTAAGCAATACTAAACATGTACAGTATTAGAAAATTACTGTGTTTTGAGAAAACAGATGTATGTAAAACAATTCTAGTAAAGCACAAAAATAAAATTAGGATGTTGAAAATAACATTCCCTTTCAACAACCATATGCAGTGCAAAACTAGTTACCCCTGTTAAGTCTTAACAGTTAGCAATTTATATTATGCTGGCTACCAAATTTTATTCACTATAGACTCTTTATATCATGGCTTCCTTCCTGATACACTAACTAAACTACTAAATTATTCTACCTGCAGTTTTAATTGTAGGGCCTCTTGCTTAGATTTTCCCGTTTTACCTTAAATGGTGTAGCAGTTCTTATGCCGCCTGAGGTGCCAGTATGCAAATGCTGCACCATTTAAAGTGGAATGAGAACATTCCAACACGAAGTTGGTGAATGGAAATTGATTTCAAGGACTAATAATTTGAAAATACCAGCAGCAGCGTTTGTCCGGGAGCTTACTGATATTTCGGTACTGACCAGTTAAGAATTAGAATTGGTCTTATGTCGTTCCTAATGAAGGTGCCAAAACCCCCTTTCCTGGTGATAAAATTACAGTAACACACACCCTTTTATGGTTTTCTGCTTTGTCAAAATGGCAGACAGCATAAAATAACAAATTTTTATTATTATTAATAATAATAATCATCATGAATGTGTATTCCGCTATGAAATGTAGTTCCTTTAGAGGCCAAGCAAACACATACTGCTGCATTAGGATAAAATCACTCGTCAATCACTGTATATTGCAGTCCTTTTATAAACTTTATGATTAGATGACATCATATGACAAAATGTTAAGCATATAACAGTCAAGCTCTTTTTAATGTAACAAACTTCATTTTATAAGCACCCCAACAAAAATGCTAATTTCCACTCTGTGCAATTTCCAGTCATATTTAGCACCAAGCTTACAGCGCCTCCTGTGCTGGGGCTGAATCTCAAATGGCTTGCTGCTCCCTACTAGGAGTGTAAAAAAATATTCGAATATTGGGATATTATGTTTGGTGATACTGTATCGATTCTCATAAACACAGTATCCATACACAGATTCCTGGCAGACAGTGAATCATTGTGTGTTGTGTTTAAACCTCTGACCACTAGACTGTTGTAATCCATTTTCCAACCATGTCCAACATTAACAAGCAGCACAAGGGCGCAATGCTATTGTAAGCGTTGGCAAACCTGTATATATAGTGGTGTGTTTTAATAGTAGGATATGAAAAATCGCAATATATTACTTTGCTTGCAGTATCACAGTATATTGCGATATACTGAATTGTGACGGCTGTATCACGATATGAATTTGATTTTGTACTTATACATACACATTATATAGAAGCAGCTATGTGTGTTTTAAAGCTGCCGCGGTTTCGAGGACAGTCTTAGGTATCTACACTGAACGATTAAGAAACGGTTCTATTTACATTTACAAGGATTTTTCATGACGTAGCGCAGTAATACAGAGTTCAGCTGTGGTGAGGTGGTTGGTGTGCAAATGTTAAGTTCCAACGCGGCTCAGCCAATCAGATTTAAGGACAGGACAGTTTTAGTAATGATACTTTATCACCAGTTGAAATTACATGAGCCGATTATGTTTTTTGACACTGTATGACTTCCAGTTATCTTTCAACGTGTACTAAGGTACGTTAGCATGGCTAGCTGCTGTCCTGAAGCCTGCACATTCTTCACACGTTTGTCACGGACCCATCATAGAATTTGAAATGTAGAAAAAAAAATCAGCTTTAAAAGTCTTTATATAAGCCGGGCAAGTGGGCGAGTTTAAATACTATAAATTTTTATTACATAACTCCATTTATACCAGTTAAAGGGTTGAAAGGAGTGGAAATGATTTCAGGCCAGATCCTACAGATCTCCGTGAGCTGATGATAAAAAAAAGGTGGGAGCTGAGAGTACACTACTTAAAGCACATAGATTAAAGTAAGCGGGACGATGCGTGGGTAATCACACTTATTTCCATCAACCTGGAGAGCTCTTCATTTTTATTATTTTTTTTAATGGTACAGCCAGTAAACGGCAGGCTAGCCGTCTCCAGCGAGGGCTGTAGAAAAGCCTCATTTGGGGGACTGTGCTTTGAAGTTCTTTCACTGTTTCACCCTCCCACGTATATACAGCGTTGAAGTGTTACACGGTGTTAAAGACAAAGGCAAAATGTTCTTTTGTCCATCAAACACTGCTCTGTGGAGGGCGTGCAGGGATGTCTGACCTGCCATGGTAAAAGCCTTCCCAGCAGTAATAAGACTGATCACATTGTCATAGACTGACTTAATCACAAGTAATATTGAGCTAAAGGAAAGTTAAATAAAAAGAATTCACTGCAATGAGGTAGGGCTGAACGATTTTGGAAAATAATCTAATTGCAATTTTTTATCTATAAATTGCGATTGCGATTTAAAATGCGATTTTTAAAAATGTCTTCTCAAGTATTTTTCAACAAACAGAGGCAATAAATCAATCTGTTTAATAATAAACAATGTCAGATTTATTTAAGGCACAGATAACAATAAAGCAAACAAATCTATGCTTTCCCTTTTCACCATTTGTTTTTTTTTTTTAATAGAAAAAACAATAGATATATAAAAAAAATTAACTTACTGCTCTCCAGCTAGTAACATCATAAAAAAAATAAAGTGCAAAAAACATAAAGAGAATCTGCTTTAACCAGCTCGTTATTTTCTGGGAATTCAAACTCAGTGAACACAAAATAAATCTGTTCTTATTAAAACTCTGGTATGGCTCCGATGTACGGCTGGACCACAGATCAGTTGTTGTGGCAAAAAACTCCACTGTTTTCAGCTCAGCTGAAATTCTGTTTCGGCATTGTTTATACAGCTCAGGTATAGCAACTTGGCTAAAATATGTGCGTGAGGGCATTTGGTAGCGCATATCCAGTGTGTTTAACAAAGCCATGAAGCCGGGCTTGTTCACTATATTAACGGGCATCATGTCTTTCGCTATGAACTCCGTTACTGCCCGAGTTATTTCAGCGTGCCGCTTCGAATTATGTCCATAAGGAGTTACACTTTCAAACAGTTCGGTCAGTGATCCCTGTCGGCTGGTACTTGGCGTATTTGAAGATGCAGCACTGGTCGTTGGCATTTTAGCCTTGCAAATATCATACAAGGCTTTGTGGTGTTTTTTTTAAATGCTGAAAAAGGTTTGTAGTGTTACCTCGCGTCGTAGCAACATTAGCAAGGCACGTTTTGCACAGTACCTGACGTTGAGCAGCATCTTCTTTTTTAAAGCCAAAGTAATTCCACACAACTGATGTGCTGCCCCTCTTTGGTATTAGACTTTCTGTTGTGTCAGCTTCTGTCGAGCCTGAAGCCATTGTGCAACATGTTAAAGTGCGCTGTGTTGACTTCACTTCTCCACCTCCCTGCCTCCTGCTCGGGTTTGCTCCGTTCGTCCTCGGCTCGCCTCGCTCCCAAGTCACGTGACCAGTTTAAATCGCAGCCTGTGCGGTTAGAGAATCGCGTTTTTAAATATCGCGAGATTATCGCAAATGCAATTAATCGTTCAGCCCTACAATGAGGTTCTTTCCAGCGGTTTTAGGAAGTGGTGTTGTTTGGGCTCTTCACGTAGGCCTGGGCAACACTGAAAAATTATTAATAGGGATATTTCCTTATCTGGATAATCTGTGATATTGCCACTCCCCTTTTTTGGCATATCCGCTTGCATATCCAAATACATCTTAAGTATCTTCATATATACACTACCGCTCAAAAGTTTGGGATCACAGTGAAATGTTCTTGTTTTCAATGGAGTATCTTCTTCCTTAACACAACAATGGACTGACGGGTCTCTATAGAAAGTTGTTTCTTTCTGGTTATTTTGAGTCGGTCAGCAAGCCATCAACTGCTGATGCTTCAGATACTAAACTAACCTAGAATGTTGTTCTCCCTTTTATACTCACTTATTAGTAGAATGTTTTTCAGCTGTGCATCACAATTGAGCAAGAGTGTCCTAACAACCAATTAGTCCAATAACATCCTTAACTTGGATTGGCGGCCGTACCAGGAGATTTAGACAGAGGACTGAGAATTGCTGATAATAGACTATATGCAAAATAAGCCTCTATACAAAAATAGGCTTTAACACAAACATCTTTAAAAATCATCTGATTTACTTACACTAATTTTGAAATGGACAATATTGTTTGTGAATTGCATGAAATTAAATTCTAAAGTGATCCTAAACTTTTGAGTGGTAATGTGTGTGTGTGTATATATATATATATATATATATATATATATATATATATATATATATATATATATATATATATATATATATATATATATATATATATAATGTATGTGCACAAATTGTCCATTGGTTACAAATCCATAACAAAATAATACAAATTTTAATTCCTAACACTCACATTAGAGTAATCTAAAAATTAGTTGCTTGATTAATAGCTGGAGGTAAATGATAAAAATTTGATTTTTCACTGACTGACTCCTTTTACTGTATTGAAATGATGTAGACAAAGGCATCGTTTTACTGGTGAATTGAGAAACATGCCTTCACTTTTAGAAATAAATAACACACACAACCCAGCTGTCAATGTCTGGTTGAATTCTAACATGGGCTGAGTGATGAAAGTGATGACATTAGTGTTTTTCCATTGGGCAGCATCGGTGCCAATACACAACTCTAGATTTTATAACCCTCCTATAGCTAAAAGCCAGCCATCCAACAAGAAGCAGTTCTCAGGCTTTGGAGCACATGTCCAACGTCAGTGCCTCCCGTACTTCTGAAAACGAAACTACTCCAAAAGGATACAGTTACATTCACGGAGATGAAAAATTTCTGGCCATATCACTCACTGAGCTATAGCTACCTGTATTGCTTGTTGTACCGCCCCGGGTGGGCTTCCTCTACATCTCTCTCTGCAGACACAGACAGCCTCATGGGAGATTCATGGTGCATCTCAGCAGAAGATGAGCAACCACTGAAGGAAAAAAATCTAAACTGTTCTTCAGACCGGGACATCTGTATTCCTCTTGCTCTGCCTGTGCACGCTGCACCGCTCCCTTCATTATTCAACACAAGAGGCCTTGTTGCTTCCAGAGAGATGAAGGGAGGGAAAAGAAAGAGCACAAAACACGCCATCTCAATCGATTTCTCTCCCTGCCAAACAGGCCTCAATAAAGGGCAGGGAGAAAGGCTAAATCACACAGAGGGCTTCAAAGAGCAAGTCCAGCCAACACACACACACATACTCAGCCGGATCCGAGTAAGTACATCCTACCACACTCCGTCTCCCTGCATGGAACTGCACTTATACAACAAAGCGTGAACAGAATTGTATGTGTGCCCATCTGTGTTTGTGTGTGTGTGTTTTTGCTCGCGCTACTCCTTATATATTCGTCCTTTCCTGACAGGACCTGACTGTGCATCGGAACAATTCATTATGTTAAACTTGTCCACACTAAAACACAGACTGCAGTCAGGCTACAGCTGGGTTTACGCATGTATCTTTAAGAGTACAGGTCAGTTCAGTAGAACTTTATGGAATTCAGTCTTCAGACTCAGACAGAATTTTTTTATCATATTCTCATAGATCTAGGCGGGAGTACAGTTCAGTGCTGTTGGGCCACAGTCACCTACAGACAATTTAGTCAAGCTATGTCCACGTTCAGACAGAATTCTGCGGGACTACAGTCAGATACAGACAATTCTGTGGAGCCACAGTCGGATACAGACAGAATTCTGTGGAACTACAGTCAGATACAGACAATTTTGTGGGGCTACAGTCAGATACAGACAATTTAGTCAAGCTATGTCCACGTTCAGACAGAATTCTGCGAGGCTACAGTCGGATACAGACAGCATTCTGTGGAACTACAGTCAGATACAGACAATTTTGTGGGGATACAGACAATTTTGTGGGGCTACAGTCGGATACAGACAATTTTGTGGAGCCACAGTCGGATACAGGCAGAATTCTGTGGAGCTACAGTCGGATACAGACAATTTTGTGGGGCTACAGTCAGATACAGGCAGAATTCTGTGGAGCTACAGTCAGATACAGACAGAATTCTGTGGGACTACAGTCAGATACAGACAATTCTGTGGAGCCACAGTCGGATACAGACAGAATTCTGTGGAACTACAGTCAGATACAGACAATTTTGTGGGGCTACAGTCGGATACAGACAATTTAGTCAAGCTATGTCCACGTTCAGACAGAATTCTGCGAGGCTACAGTCGGATACAGACAGCATTCTGTGGAACTACAGTCAGATACAGACAATTTTGTGGGGATACAGACAATTTTGTGGGGCTACAGTCGGATACAGACAATTTTCTGGAGCCACAGTAGGATTCAGACAGAATTCTGTGGGGCTACAGTCGGATACAGACAATTCTGTGGAGCTACAGTCAGATACAGACAGAATTCTGTGGGACTACAGTCAGATACAGACAGAATTCTGTGGGGCTACAGTCAGATACAGACAGAACTCTGTGGGACTACAGTAGGATTCAGACAGAATTCTGTGGGGCTACAGTCGGATACAGACAATTCTGTGGAGCTACAGTCAGATGCAGACAACTCTGTGGAGCCACAGTCGGATACAGGCAGAATTCTGTGGAGCTACAGTCAGATACAGACAGAATTCTGTGGGGCTACAGTCAGATACAGACAGAACTCTGTGGGACTACAGTAGGATTCAGACAGAATTCTGTGGGGCTACAGTCGGATACAGACAATTCTGTGGAGCTACAGTCAGATGCAGACAACTCTGTGGAGCTTCAGTCGGATACAGACAGAATTCTGTGGAGCTTCAGTCGGATACAGACAGAATTCTGTGGAGCTTCAGTCGGATACAGACAGAATTCTGTGGAGCTTCAGTCGGATACAGACAGAATTCTCTGGAGCTACAGTCGGTTTTAGACAGAACTCTGGATTCGGGCTGGGGCAGAATTTTAGGCTACAGATTAGAACAGAAATCTTTTTGGGGCTACAGTTGAATTGGGGGAGGATGCAGTCATGCTGGGACAGAACTTTGTTGGGCTAAGATGTTTTCAGGCTGCGGCTGGACTGGGATTCTGTCAGCTTCAGAGAGAATTTCACTGGGCTATGGTCAGGTTCAAGTTCTAAAGATGGTGCTGTAGTCTTCTTAGATCTAAACAAAGAACGTTCTTGGGCTGTATTCGAATGCTCTAGAGATTCCACACGCCTCAACTACCTTTAAACAACACAGAAGACTGAAACACACCATTTTTGTAGAAACACAACTGCAAATCATGGGCCTGAGCACCTTCATGGTGACGTGGCTCTCTAATCAAATACTCACAAGCAAATTTAGAAAAGAAAAATGAGAGAAACGCAGACAAACTGCACTACCAGCTGCAACAAACTGAAGTCGACAGCAGGAGGACAAAAAAAGGTCAGCAGCTTTAAAGCATTTGTGAGGAATATCTGAAGCTAGACCTCTGAACCCACACAGACTTAACTACAGTATCCTGACAGCATGATCTGTCACAATGATGAAATCAACAAGGCCATCCACAGCACATTCCAAACCACAAGGTCAGAGCTTTTATAAGGCTGGCCTGGGTCGAGATCTACTGAGGCTGAGTGAAGTCAGCTTTGTTCTCGTATAGAGTACCAGTCAAAAGTCTAGACCCATCTTACTGAATCCATGCTCTTCAGAAATGGTGTATGTGCTTGGAATTTATTAATTTATGAGCAAATAAGAAAAAAGGTCTTTTAAATGTCAGAAACAAGAAGTGTCCAGCAACTGACAAGTGCTTAGCTTATGAAATAACATGATCATTTTTGTTTAGAAATAAATTCTTACAGTAGTGCTAGTAGTAGTACCTAACCTTTCTGAATCATATGGAAAACTAAATTATTAAAGGCTAAGCATCACTTACGGACACCCCTGGTGATTTCACATTGTTTTTGAAAATATAATATATCCTGTGACATCGCTGGTAAACAACAGTGAACAATGGTGCAGTAAAACAGCATTAAGACTGACTGGGACTGAGAATGTTCCACCGCTGTTTCTTCAGATTCTGATGATATTTCTAAATTTGAATTTGAAAGAGCTGTAATGTAGAAATAGACCACCATATCACTTAGTCCTGATACTTTTAGTCAAACCACACCCACAACAGCAGCTCATCCTGAGTGTAAACAGTATCTAGCTAAATAACCAACATTATTCTTGACAACAGCTTAGCAACTAACTAAACTCAGATAGTTATTGTAGTAAACACACACTCATATGACACTATAAATCTTCCTAATTCAACTACAATAGCTTAGCATAACTTGAGCCACCGAACTTAGCAAGTAAAGCTAGGGCTGGGCGATAAAATGATAACGATAATTATTGCAAAATAACGTTTCCTCGACAGAACTATAAGACATAGTCGATAGAAAGTTGATAGAATTAAGTTCCATCCATGTTTTGAGAGACAACGCGAACAACCAATGAAAATGAGAATAGCGCCGACCCCAAACCAATCAGGTGGCTGAACTAGAGTTCCGGCCTTTTCAAGTTTGGTTGAAGCACACAGCACAGAGTGTAGGCGTAGTGGCAGCTTTACCCAAAACAAGTACACATATATACATACAAACACGCGCGCATACACACACATACACACACACACACACACACATATATATATATATATATATATATATATATATATATATATATATATATATATATATATATATATATATATATATTTTCCCTTATTAAATAAACTTTTGAAAAATAAATGCATTTTTCTGCTCAGACTGTCACACAAAAACACAAGTGCCCCATATAAAGAAATAAGTATTTGATTTGAGGCCCTTTAACATGCAATTAGTTGATGTGGTTGTGCGTCAGTATGTCTTTCCGGGGTTTATCATATGTGGAACTACACAGCGAATTTCTGTTCCAACTCTAGGAAAACAAAATATTTCAGTGCATGTCGTGTATTGTAAAAAAAAAACCCCAATAATAGTCATATTCTGGCCATATCCCCCACCAGTACAATAAACACCTACCAGTCGACTGCACCACCTGTGTGCTGGCGTTAGCATTTGTTTGACTGCTGAAGGTGCTTAATGCCATTTCCTAGTTCCTTCCTGCTACAGGATCATTATCTGAAGAACCGCAATGCAAATGAATCATCATAAGGTCGGAGATCTAAACCTCCTGGGCTTACGACTTTTTCCCCCCATCATTAATATCACCAAGACAACCCTGAAAAGATGCTGGGGGAGATTGACAAGCTCAGTGGAAGGAAGCAATTTCATTCCCCACAGTCACTCTTCACTGGACACCCGAGGAGAAGTGCAGACAGCGCGGTCAAAAACAACATAGCACGGGGCGATCGAAGAGCAGATCAGCGAACTCCAGCAGAAAGCAGCCCACCTTGGAGGAAAAAGATCACTGTGCTTGATGTCCTACATGCTGCTGTGCAGAGAGAGTGAGTAAGCTTGTGTGAGAGAGAGAGAGAAAGAGTAAGTGGGAGACAGAGAGAGAGAGTGTGTAATTGGGATAGAGGGATGAAAGGAAAAAAACAGAGAATGGAGTACAGAAAGAAAAAAAGAAAAATAACAAAACAATTAGAAAAAGAAAAATAAAGAGATACAAAAAGAAAGAGAACTGTAAGCAAATGAAATAATGAAGGAAAAAGAAAAGACAAAGAAAAAGAAATAGACAAAGAAAAATAAAAAATGAAAAGAAATAAAAAAAATACAGAGTATTGGAGAGAAAAAGAAAGGAAAAAGAGAAATAAGTAACAAAACAGGAAAAAACAAGCAGATAAAAAAAATAAAGGCAGGGAAACAATAAGAAATAAATATAAAAGTTTAACAAAAAATTAAAAGGTTAAACAGTAAAAAGACATAAACAAACAGAATCTTCAGCTTTTCATTTCAACCTTTTCAGACCAGTTCATTATAAAATACATCAGGACTGAGTTACAGCACATGTACGTTTCCCATAAACATAAATTACAGTGGAATCAAAACAGAAATATGTCTGCATACATGGTAAATCCAAGCCAGCACTAATAAGTAACTCAGTAACTCATCATTAAACACAGCCCTCTGTTCTACTCTGGAAAACACACCACTCCACCCGTATTCAGAACCAGGTACAACATAACTTGGTGACATCACAACACATTATATTAGCACATCATATTAATACTTTTAAATTGCACTGTTAAAACCGAAAAGTGTGTAGCATCTTGGCTTTGGCACTTTACAGCTTGTACTTGAAGCCAACAGCGTGCCTTATAGGGTCATAATGTTAGAATGTTTTCTCTTTGTAGCCTCAGTAAGGACTGTTTAACCCCTGCATGCACTGTGCTATTACCCCCGTAGCTCACTTATAAGAGAAGCTAGTGAAGCTGCACTAGCTAGCCTGGTTTCTTTGGGGTGGTTGAAGCTGCACATATGCTTTAAAGCCAGTCGCCAGATGAAGATATTCTGAGCGACTTTCTCAGCACCAGCCCCTGCAGCAAGTCTTTAGATCTTCACTGTTCATTACTCCTGAGGTTCTGGTGCCCAAATAAACAGCATTCGGGACAGCCCTATACTCAAGCTTATGTATATACACATATATATGACATGTATCTACATTTTTACCTTTTTTTTTCACAGAACTCTACTGGTTAAAGGTTTAAGAACAGTACCGGTCAACAATTTTGGATCATTACCAGCCAAACGTTTTAGAACAGTTTTAAAACTGTTGACTGGTAGTGATCTAAAACTATATGTGTGTGTGTGTGTGTGTGTGTGTGTATATATATATATATATATGTGTGTGTGTGTGTGTGTGTGTGTAACTTTACAGGAGAGCCCAAAAACATACTTAACTTTCAATGTAAGTCAATGGAACCAGATTTTTTTCCAAGCTATTTTACATTTTTACACAATGTAAACGACCATTGGCATGTTCAAAAGATGTTGAAAACTAAAAATCGACAAAAATAAAGATAAATGTTTTTCATTGGACAGCGACAATATATTATATATATTTTTTTCCTTATCAAATAAACTTTTTAAAAAATAAATGCATTTTTATGCTTAGCCTGCCACACAAAAACACAAATGCCAAATATAAAGAAAGAAGAGTTTAATTTGAGACCCTTTAACTTGCGGTTAGGTTTTCCACAGAGATGACATTTTTCCTAATGATTTATTATTATATCAGTAATGAAAGATAACTACTTAACTGTCTGTTTTAATTACTGCATAAAAAGTAGATCATATTTCATCATATTTTAAACAGTTTACAAGTTTCCATTTCTCTTGACACTGAAAATGTAATCCAAAAACACTTTCATTGCAAGGACATGTCCTAAAATTACCCTTACTATTTATCTAATGACCAAACAAAGTCAAAAGTAAGAAGTCATTTTTTTTATCAGGCTCAAACCATCCAATGCAAACACATCAGGCTCACATCGAACAGTAACTGTAACCAGCCAGCGTGCTGTGAACATAGTTCAGCCTAAACTGAAGTAGACAGAGTCTTGTAGAATGTAAAATAAACCGGGTGCAGAAATTGTTTTAATTAATGGCTTAACAACAGTGTTAATATTAGTCTCTGAATGAACGTCACTGTAAGTCATTTTTTTTATCAGCCACTTCACACCTCTACTCCTACATTGAAATTTCACATTCTGACATTCTGTCTAATTCAGCATTCACTGTTTAATGCTAATCCTCTGAGCTCTGTAGGGGCATCACTTTTTTATGTATCCCACCAACAGCTTTGGTCAGCATGTGCACAGAGCGGGCGACTCTTGATTTGGATGATCAAATGTAAGTGACTCAGTTAAAATTAGTATGAAATGGTTATGAATATGCTGCCTGATGTTGGAGATGTCCACACAAGTCTAAAAACACTGGAAAAGCACTGGACTGGACCAAAGGATCACGTTCTTGACTGCTTATCCATATTTTTCAGTCAGCAACTGAATTTTGTTGTAGTTTTACTAGGCTTGAATTCATTGTACAAACATGCAACTAAAAAAAGAATTAATTAACAAAATGAAGATGTTCTTGGTCCATGGCAGTAGCGATTCTAGGATTTTTCTGAGTAAAGGGCCATCAAGGGGCCACGAAATTCATGGAGGGGCCAAGTATTTGTCCAACATCCTTTCACACAATCCCCGGTTTTGGTAAGGTGTACACATTTCACCAGTCACACTGGGACGCCTGAGACTTTCTTTTCTTATTTCCTATTATTGCCAAACATTAGAGTTAATGTTAACACACAAATGCAGAGTAGTACGTAAATTAGTATCATATTTTATTAGCGAAATGCTAACGTTCATGTCTAAACACAAGTAGGGCCTCGGTTAACATTGTTATTAACTAATGTTAGCTTTGCTTCTTAATTGAAAGTTTGTCAGAGTTAAGCTACGTGACAGCTATGAGTAAATAGGAATTTATGACTAAACCAACTCCCCAGAACGTAGACTGCCAGTTGTCGGTAGAAAAACTTTCTCAATGGGATCACAAATCTTCTGTCAGCTTAATTCACGCTGGACATTCCTATTGGACTCATTAGCGCCACACTGTTCGGGCCTGGAATTACATCCACCTATAATCTGATCATCGCTCTCAGGCAAAGGACAGATGAGTGACAGGACAGGGGCACATAAGGGGGCCAATCAGATTTCAGCTGGGGCCAATGCCCCTGTGGCCCCACCCCTAGAACCGCCAGTGGTCTGCGGAGGATCTTTCCTCTGCAGCTAGAGCCAGTGTTTCCAGTGTGCACTTCTTATGCTGACAGACTGAAGATCCTCTTGATCTACATGTGCAGCACATTCACGTCTTTCTCTACAAACCTGTTTCGTGTTGTTTCAATACCTGCTGTGTCGGATAAACCAGAGAAAACATACATGCGAATGCATGTCAGAAACCTGTGCACTTCATTCTTGCTATGGTTTTAGTAGTTTTAATACATAAAAATCTCAACCATGTGAAGTAGTTTTAAAGCAGCTATTATTGTAGCTACGAGTTTTTTGGTTTCAACAACTGATGCATTGACAATCTAATCTTTTATGCTGTTTTAGTGACAGAAATGCATCCCCTGTTTAGGGCTGGGGCGTCACATATATGACTGCACCTACTGAAAGCATGGACACGTAGCCTACACACCTCACGAACAAGTAATCAGACAACTTGTGGACTATATATTTTGGCAGAGAGTCGTTTGAGAAGCAGCTACATGTGTTTTAAAGCACCCGTGGTATCAAGAACAGTCTAAGGTTCTACACTGGACAATTAAGAAACGGTTAGCAATGTGACTTTTCAAGTGACACTACTGAAAGAAACATGTTACACGTGTTAATAATCTTAAATTAATCTGCTAAGATAAGATAAACAGGTAAACAGGTGCTGTCCTGCTGCTGTGTTGATGAAGCTCTACGAGATGTTTGAGCTTCAAGTGCTCGTGTATAGCAGGTGTACTGTTGTGATCATCTCCACTGTGCAGATCTGACAGAGCACCACACTGTTGTGTTTCTGTGTGAAACACTCCCACAACTTTAGATGCAGGTGAGAGTTGTTTGTTGTTCGCACATTATGCTAATTGACGTAATTTCCCCATTTTATTATGAGACAAATAATTCTATATGTTTCGGTAATTTCAGCCATCCCAACATGACTGACTGTTCATAAGAGAGATACTACCATCAACCAGTTCAAGTCTGTTGGATATATTTTAGAGATGGAAGGATCTATCAGCCGTGTATCGGTATTTCTCTAATATTGCCGATCCTGAGAGACGATCAATGGCGTTAAACAAATGAGCCTAATTTTGTATTTCCAGCTAGCGCCCTCCATGAAACCCCCTCCGACCAGCTCCCTGCAATTCCTATCTGAACCGCTAGGTGGAAACACATACAGTTTCATTTTCGTCAGACTGACTAAAGCATCAGCCTTGCGAGAACTGTTTATAGTGTTTATGGCATGTGCTGATAGAAAACATTGCCTGTCTGGTAGTGTTTTACTGCATGTGACTCAGACTCATCCAGAGCGTTCTGTAACATCTCTAAAATGTATGTGTCTCGTTGGGGAACCAAAACAAAGCCATTAAACACTACTAATCTGATACAGCACTTCAGAGACACCACACACTGAATACAGTGAGTATCAGCAAACAGCAGAACTAGCACGTGCAGCTAGCACAAAACAAATAACCCAGAACACCGTGCAGACCAGATCTGACCGGTACAAACAGAACAGCAGCAGCAACAGCCAGAGAGCTAAAGAACCACAGCCAGAGCGATTGAGTTTATAGTTCTAGATAAGCACGTTTCAACCATGTTTTATGACTTGCTTGCGCTAATAATTGCATGTAGCCCTGCAGTGGCATATAGCCCCGCCCTCGATCAGTATCAGCTATCGTCCGATCATACTGAAAGGTGATCGGGGATCGGAATCGGCCTCAGAGCGGTATATTTCTTTCAATATGACTGGAAAAAAAACAAGCCCAGACTCTAGAAGCCTGACAGTTACTGGTCATAGGTGCTCTTCTACAAATTAGACTCCTGATTTAAAACGCAAAGAAAGCACTTTTTTTCCTTTTTTTTTTTTTTTTTTTTGCTGTGGTTGCAAAACCAGCCCTAGACACCAAGACCCACATTTATATGGAGTGAATTCTACACAATAAGAAACGGTCCCAGTGCACAGTGTGTGCAGCATTGTCAGCAAAAAACGATGAATAGACAGACAGTCAGGAAGAAGGAAGACCTGCCGGGGAGGGACAAACCGGTCTTTAGGAAATTTCTATTCACCTATCACGTAACTATGGAAAAATCAGGAAGTTATTTTTTTACTTCTGTTAAAAAGAAAGGCAGAAGTTGCTGACGTCTCTAAAGATGCTGATGTTTTCTATACGGAATCCGACTGTGTGTAAGGTGTCCTGCTGAGATGACCTTCTGTCAGTCAAAGACAAGGACGCATGGGCAATTTTAAACGTGGGGCTTGGGGAAGTATATGATTTATGAGTTTGGATCACAGCTTTAACATATGGCTGTAGTATGAGCAGAAACTGAACGACTATAGAAGGAAACTCACCGTACTTGGGCTAAAGTGCTGGGCAGCTTTTACTTTAAACATCTTAAAATCACACACAAAACAAAAAAAAAAAGTTAAAAGCTAAAATGTTGCATGATCTAAATGTGCACATCAGATCTACACAAGCAGAATTTATTATCTCTACTACAGTAAGTACACAGGGTGCATATGAAATCACCAACTAGTCAGTAGGTACTAGATTAGAGTCAGTACGTACTGCTCGAGCGGTAGACTAGTAGGTTATTTCAGTAGGTGAGTTTTAGTAGCCACACAATCTTGGACGCACTACGTCCACCATATTACCAACGTCCTGTGACGCAAGACGTCAGACCACCACCATAAAAGTCCTGCTATTCATTTAAAAGCTCTGTTTACTGACAGATTTAGAGACTTTTTGTGACACTGGTCTGCGTTTTTGTCTGAATATGTACTCAGAGAAGGAGGAATTTAATATTTAATAATTTTTTACCTCAGCAGTAGCACTAACTTCTGTAGCGGCAGCTCACTAGCCCTAGCTGCGTACACACAGCCGACGTACCACTTTCCACCGTTTTTTCCTCCGCTTTGAATTCATCCACGGCTCCAGGTGAATCATGGGATAGTACAGTGTGCTGCAGTCGCATACATAAGAATGGCTCACCTACTATTTGAGGCCTACTGAGTATTCGGCCATGCTAGCTACGCTCGCCTACTGATTTCACTACTAAGTAGTAGACAAGTAGGTGATTTCGGACACACCCACAGTAATAACTTCAATCTAACCTACTTCATCCATGCAGATCCAAAGTACATATTAATAAATACATCCTAAAGCCATAGTGAGTCATTTATTGGTTATTTATTTATTCCATCTCCACAACCTGGGCATACCAAGACTGATCAGAGGCTCATACGATGAAATGGGGGAAGAATCTTTTGATTGGCCAAACTAGATCTAGATCTAGATTTAGATTAGATTCTTTGTTCTATGAGTGCTGTCACTGTATTATGACCAATGAATTTATACTCCACCTTTTTTTAAGCTCTCCAACTGTTGCACAGGAACTGTTACTATCTCTCAAGCCTTCAGGTCGTTATCAGCGCAGCAGTGTTTGAATGAGCTAGTTATGTCATGTGGGCAGACGCTTTTGCGGTCAGTGGACATACACCGGGTACTGCACTGTTCTCATGTTTTTCTTCTCAAAGATTCAGATTCTCCCTTAAATAGTGCAGGAGTCACAGCTGCCGAAGTGTACCTGCAGCACCATTTAAAGTGGAACAGGACATTCAGAGGAGAACCCAGCAAAGCAAACTTAAGCGTCATCTAGAAATGGGCTGCCTTCAGTGCAACCATGGCCTATAGTGGCTGTTTTTTTAATGCTTTAGTTCTGGGTTTGTACAATAAGGCATGGCAGTGCTGGAATCGCTGACTGTTGGTGAAGGTACAGGTTAATGCGCCTCTGGGTGGAGTAATGAGCCCCTGGGTGTGGTAACAAGGCCCTGAGTGGAGTAATACGGTTGGGGTAATGTGCCCCTGGGTGGAGTAATCCACCCCTGGGTGGGTTAATGCGCCTCTGGGTGGAGTAATGAGCCCCTGGGTGTGGTAACAAGGCCTTGAGTGGAGTAATACGGTTGGCGTAATGTGCCCCTGGGTGGAGTAATCCACCCCTGGGTGGGTTAATGCGCCTCTGGGTGGAGTAATGAGCCCCTGGGTGTGGTAACAAGGCCTTGAGTGGAGTAATACGGTTGGGGTAATGTGCCCCTAGGTAGGGTAATATGCTCCTGGGTGGAGTAATCCACCCCTGGGTGGGTTAATGCGCCCCTGAGTGGAGTAATGCGGGAGGGTTAATGTGTCTCTGTGTAGGGTAATACTTCCCTGGGTGGGGACATGGGCCCCTGGGTGGGGTAACATGGCTGGATTTTGTTCTCCTTCTGGATCTGAACATGCTCAGTCGACCGCTGTTTGTCCTACAGAGTAAAATGTGCTGCACACATGGGCTGCTTACTTGTCAGTTTAGAGTCTACTTACAAATACAAGTTCAGGAACAGATTCATTCACCTTACAGAGACATACAGGTTACTCACATTTATGAATGTGAACAGTCATAACAGCCAATTCCGATCTGAGCAAAATTATGAAATCATTAATGAGGCCTGTGATGTGAACCCCTTGGTAAAACGAGAGAGGAAGATGTTGGTGATCAAAACAAAACCAAGTTAAAGTTTATGTGAAATGGCGATACCTCTAACACCAACCCACTAAACTTCAAAACACCTGCTGACACAACCACGGTAAAGTCTTGACTCAATTACAGTGAGTTCTTGAAGTTGTAGACCAAGGGATACATTAAATCCTTCAAGTCGCAATGGAGCTATTTTAAAAAACTTAAAATGCCTTCACTGTATGATCTATTGTTGCTACGCTACGGAGCGAAATAACCACAGTCTCGCAGAAGTGAAGGGACAATTTAGCAAAGAGACTCAAAGCAAAGTTAGATAATTGAAATGGCCCGAAACTCTTCTTCTGAGCACTTGGAGAGAATTGGGTAGATGAGTGCACTCAGCACTAAATTTACCAAACTAGCCCTCAGATTCACTCGACAATTCATTCATTTCCATCATTCGCTGCATTTCGTCCACTAACGCCAATTCTTAAATTGAGTAATTGCTCTGAGCTTCTTAAACAGATGATGAAATGTAGCCAGAAACACTAGCCGCACTCACTGTGACCATTCCTCCTAATAGAAAAGGTAATTGGCATTGCAGGGCGAGAGCAGAACAAAGTAAGGCTCAGGTCCTACAGCCATTCTACAATGAAAGGGGTTCTTACCCATTACAGAGCTCTGCTCAGTCTTCACTTTACTTTACTTTTGAACAATGATAGTACCGATAGATCATTTAAAGTGATAATAATAATAATAATAATAACAACAATAATGATGACAGCTGATTGGATTAAGCAATAATTCATTATTCATTAATACTTAATGACAATAAATGGACTACTGTACTGTATTTTATTCATAGTACTGTAATTGTAACCCTACAGAAATAAAAGTTGATATATGAATTAAGTGCCAATGTCAATGTGTAAACATTTATAAACAGAGATATCTGATTTATTCATTCATGTTGATGATGATAACTGCGATGCTGCAATGTCGCTGTCCTATAACGCCAACCATGGGGTCTTAACCAGGTTTTTTGGACATTGATTCAATAATTATTCATGCTTGGCCTCAATTTACTTTTATTTTGCTAACATGTCCCCGTTAGTATCTACAAAACTGCCTATACATCTCCTCAAAGCCAATATTTTTGTTTTTATTAAATATCAGCCATATTAGTGCACGCCTATCGCTGATTTGACCTTAATGACTGCTGAGGGCAGTGTTTCAGACATACCCATGATCTGTTACATAGTTTTGCAGGCAAACATTTCAGGGAGCCAGGATGGAAACAAAATTAACGTATGAATCAGTGTTAATTTCGTTGATTAACTATTTTTGTCATAGTCTTCGTCAGCGAACCTTTTTTTCATGACGAAAACAAGGCGATGACTAAATAAAAACTACATAAAAGTCTAAAACTATGATAAAATTGATTGACACTTTAGTCAACGAATAAAAACGAGAAAATGTTTGGCAGGGACAACATCCAATCAGAATTGCTTAAGTTTTGTGAAAGGCAAATTAGGAAAACATACAATCAAAACTACTTGGCATGAATAGAGAGGTGGGAGAAGCCAGGTAGCCATCAATCAAACACACACTTGCACAAATTTGGTCTAAACCCGGGAAGACCATACGAGCCTGTGAACTGTGGTTACTCATGATGGAACTAGGTTATCTAGACAGTGTCAGTAGAGAGAAAGAGAGTTTAGCGTTTGTGTTTAGAGAAAATCACCACACCGCGCTGGACATCATTTTTTTGTCGACTGAATCGATTGTAGATTTAGTCTAGACTATATTCTTATGATAACTAAAAACAATAATTCAGATACTAAATTATGACTAAAACTAAATGACATTTTAGTCAAAAAACTACGACTAAAACTAAATCAAAATTTGCTGTCAAAATTAACACTGGTATGAATACAAATTGTAATACGCTGCCAAAAATAATTGGCTGACATAAAGCAAAACCTATCATGACTACTGGAAAACTGCACCATTTGACAAATTCATATAAAATATATTTACACAAAGACACAGAGTCGTGGTCAAAAGTTTTGAGAATGGCACAAATTTTGGTTTTCACAAAGTTTGCTGCCTCAGTTCTGGCAATTTGTATTAACTCGATTGTGAAGAGTGATCAAATGACTTGCAATTGATTGCAAAATCATTCCCTGCCATGAAAAATGACCTTATCACAAAAATTACTGCATTACCTGCAAACATCGATTCAGTGATGATCTCGTTAGCTCAGTAGAAAAGGTTAATGAGGACAAGACAGCTGATACCCCTCTGTCATGCTGATCAGAGGAGCAGACTGGTTGCTTTAAAAGGATAGTGGTGCTTTCAAGTTTTCTTCTGTTAACCATGGTTACCTCCAGGGAAACATGAGCAGTTCTCATTGCATTGCACCAAAAGGGTTTCTTGTCCAGGAAGGGCTGACCATATGACCTTCTTCCATTGTTCCAGAATCCAGTCTTTATGCTCCCTAGCAGACTGAAGCTGTTTAGTCCCAATCCCCTGAGTTCCCTTCGCATGTGTGGAAAAGCTCTTGCTTTCACTATTAAACGTATCCCTGAGTTCTCCTGTTGTCCTTCTACGATTTGATTTCACCAAATGTTTAAGTGATCGCTGATCACCATCTTATAAGATTTCAAAGATTTTTCAGACTACATTCCTTCCTTGAAGATATTGCTTTCCCACTGTCCTCCCACGTTTGAATGATGCGTTGGACACTTCTGAAACCGATTTAAGTAGTGTCAGCAATCTCCTTAGATGTTTCCTCTGCTCGATGTATGCTCATAACTTGACCCTTCTGAAACAGATTAAGGTGATTCGGGTTGGATTCCCGGTCCGGGTGGTTCTGTGCGGAGTGTGTATGTTCTCTCCGTGCTTGAGTGGGTTTCCTCTGAGTACTCCAGTTTCCTCCCACAGTCCAAACACGTGCATGTTAGGTTGATCGCTCACTCTAAATTGCCCGTAGGTGTGATTGTGTTGGCCATGCAATGGACTGAGGACTTGCTCAAGGTGTACCCCGCCTTCACCCGATGATGCTGGGATTGGCTCCAGCAACCCCTGTGACCCCGACTAGTGGGATAAAGAGGAAGGTGATTGGATGAAACAGATTAACATCCTTTCCATGATCACAGGTGTGTCCTTCGACATGGTTGTTTAACGAATGAGAAGCCACTCACTGCATCAGTAAGGGTTTAATAACTTGCTGGCAGCCGGAACATAATCTACCTATGCGGTAATTATCCAATATATATATGTATGTATATGTATATGTGTGTGTGTGTAGTTCTTATAGACTCACCAGCGCTGATAAACCGCTATCAAAGTTTCTCGCTATGAGTAAATAAACGGATAGTAACTAAAAAAGAAATGTCTGCGCAGCTTAAGTAATTCAAGAAGATTTGCTAGGGTGTTGCTATGGCATCCCAGGTTGTTGCTATGGTATCCAAGGTTATTCCTATGGTGTTGCTAGGTGGTTGCCATGGTATCCTAGGTGATTGCTATGATATCCCACATGGTTAATAGGGTGTTGCAACAGACTTGTATCATAGTGATTTAAACTGGATGCACAAAATTTTGCAATGTCTTGCTATGGAGGGGAAAAACTGTCATCTAACCATAACACTACAAAAAAACATATACATTTGCTCAATAAGCACTATACAAACACACGGTTCTTGTTGAACATTCTGGAGCTAGGCTGAGGTTTAGAACCTTCCCCTCTTACTTTAGGGTACAATAAGTTTAATTAAGATAAATATATTGTCTTGGCTGTTGTAAAAACAAATTCAGATGTTTCTTCTGTAGCTGTATAAACGAGCACCTATACACATACAGTGATCTCAATCAAGGTTTATCTAGCGTGGCAAATGTTAACCTACACAGAAATGTAAGACAGACATCATCCGATAGGGATGCGTTCACTATGCTATATACTATATTTAATAATTGGGCCTGTCGTTCTAGGTTCGTTTGGGAAAAGGCTTCACAAACACTGGTTTGAGGAGCTCTGTAGACTCTGTGGACCTGTTTTACATGTTGGAGTGTGCAACAGCACGAATACTAATCCACTTATTAGAGGGAACCTTTTACTTTCCAATTCTGTTAGTGCTGCAGCAGATAACAAGATATGTTCAGAGGTGGGTGATATGGCTAAAATACACCAATCAGCAATAACATTAAAACTATCTCCTTGTATCTACACTTACTGTCTGTTTTATCAGCTCCATTTACAATACAATACAATACAGCGCTCTTTGTTTCAGTTATACTGTTACCTTGTTCTTCAACGGTCAGGACCCCCAAAGGACCACCACAGAGAAGATATTATTTGGGTGGTTGGTCATTCTCACTACTGCGGTTACACTAACATGGTGGTGGTGTGTTAGTGTGTGTTATGCTGGTGTGAGTGGATCAGACACAGATATTTTTTGTGTCCACTCTATTAGACACACCTAACCTGTAGATACAGAGACAGCAGCCCATCTGTCCTTGCACAGTTTGTGTTGGTCATTCTCTAGTCCTTCATCAGTGGTCGCAGGATGCTGCCCACATGATACTGATGGCTGGCTGTTGCTGGTTGATTGACTATTCCTCGTCCAGCAGTGACACTCAGGTGTTTGATCCACTCATATCCGCACAACACCCCATCACCACTTCAGTGTCACTGCAGCACTGAGAATGATCTGCCTCCCTAATAGTACCTGCTTTGTGGTGGTCCTGTGGGGGTCCTAACTATTAAAGAACAGGGTAAAAGCGGATAAAAATGTGTTTGGAGAAACAGATGGACTACAGTTTGTAAGTTTAGGACTACAAATAGTAGGTGGAGCTGATGAAATGGACAATGTGTGTAGACATAAGGAGGTTTTAATGTTATGGCTGTCTGGTGTATAATACTCATGCTTCAAGAAATTCTACTGATACACAATGAGTCACCATTTTTTTCCAGACACCGAATTAGTTGGAGAAGAGAAAAAAATCCAAGAAGTGCTACATTTTAAAAAACCTTAAAATCCCAACTGTTCTGCTTTGGACAGCAGTGATATATAGATGATGACTGGAAGGAGACTACACCTCAGCTGCCCAGGGCTGCAGTCGTGGGCTGAAGGTTAGGGATACGTTCTTGTGCCTGAAAGGTCGCCGGTTCGATCCCCTGGTTCATCCAAAAGGCCATGACTGAAGTGCCCATGAGCAAGGCACCTAACCTCCAACTGCTCCACGGGCACCGTGGATAGGGCTGCCCAGCGATCTGGGCACGTGTGCTCGCTGCCCCCTAGTGTGTATGTATATGTCGGTATCTTACTGCATGGCTGGGTTGAATGCGGATGGCAGCTGTGTGCAAACACAAGTGGCAAATAGTGGCTAATTCTAACTTCTGATACTGAATAAAACTGCTTTATGTAGACAGAGGAAAAGAGTTCAGCCTCATGACTGGTTAGCAATGCTTACAGAAGCCTTATCCAAGATTAGGACCACCCAGTTAGCATGAAGAGGACAGAGATATGGTAACATATCTTGAGCTCAGTCTGTACATGTGTGAAAAGACACCACTGTCCTGGATATAGTGAGCCGTGTTTAACCCAGCAACCTCAAGATGGCAACAAAACACTTCTGGAGCGATGCTAAAACCAATTATATCTTTGAGGTATATAAATAAAATGTATGTTCTAGAGATGGAAGGATCGATCGGCTGTGTATCTGTATCAGCCAATTTGTAATCAAAATATCCAATCAGCGACCGGACAATATTTCTCCAATTTAGCTGATCGATGGTGTTAAACAAATGAGCGTAATTTTTTTTTTCTGATAGCGTTTCATTCAGGAAGAGGAGCCCTCCGTGAAACTACCTCCAGCCAGTTCCCTGCAACTCCTATCTGAACTGCTTGGTGGACATACATATCTGTTCATTTTCCACGGACTGACTAAAGCGGTGGCCTTGCAAAAACAGCATGTGTGGATAAAACATGTCGCCCGTCTGGCAGTTTGTTACCGTATGTGATTTTACAGAAAATCTGTAAAATCAGCGTCTCGTGGGCGAACCAAGACAAATTTAACACTACTAATCTGATACGGCACTTAAGAGTACACCACACGGCTGAATACAGTGAGTATCAGCAAACAGCAGAGCTAGCACGCACAGCTAACACAAAACAAATAACCCAGAACACCTACAGACCAGATCTGACCGGTATGAACAGAACAGCAGCAACAATTCAAGATCTACATTTAATGATTACAGTGTTTAGTTTAAAATAACCAGAGTCTGCGTTTAATGACTGCGGTTTTGACTTCACTTACTTTTTTTGTTTAAAATTAATTAATGGTCTAAATTTAATGTTTGCTGTAACACAGAGACACCAAGCTGTGGATGTGAACTGCAGAGAGTTTAACAGATGTCAAGAGTAATTCACACAAACAAAAGCCAATCAGGGAAAATCCAAAAGAGAGGTCATAAAACATGCAACAAGTTCCCAAAAAAACCAAGACAGACTAGAAATTTATAAACGGCTTAGTAATTAACTCTAGAAAGTGGCAATACCTCGCAAAGAGGCAAGGGACTGGACCAGGTTTAAATAGTCTTTGCAGATGAGGTAAATGGCAACAGGTGAGTGAGAGGGGCGGAGCCAGGGCTAGTACTCTGCTAGTACTCTGGGGAGGCAGATCGATTGAGAGTATGTGTGACAATTGCAGCATTGGCGATATTTGTTTGATTTACCTTTTTTATTTATTTCACATAATAAAATGGTAATAAACCAGTATAGACCATGTTTCATGACTTGCACTAATAACTACTTGTAGCCCTGCCGTGGCCTATAGCCCCGCCCTCGATCGGTATCGACTATCGGCCAATCGTGCTGTAAGGTGATTGGCGATCAGAACCGGCCTCAAAAACACTAATCTCTAGTATGTTCATATTCTTAGCTAAAGCGACCATGAAAAAAAAAGCCATGGCAGGAGTCTTATTTTGTGAGATCACTGGCTACGTGCAAATCAGAAGTCTGCTTACTGTCTAACTCATGTAAACCCCGAGTTTCCCCATTATCAGATGAATTACATGCATGTAAACACACTCAGTATTAAGAACCGAACCTAAACTCACCACCGTATACGGTAAGCTGAGTGTAGTCAGAAGTGTTGGTTAGCACACGTACGATCTGAACTACACAGAACTGCCGAAAGACAGCTGGCTTTTTGTACCGGGGCCTTATTTAATAACCTGCGATGAAGAGACAGATAAAAACCCATCTGCTCGGCTCCAGTTCATTTCGATTTGGAAGGCGGCAGATGAAGAGGAGGGAAAAGAGGCTGAAAGAGGCAGAAAGAGCCGAAGAAAGAGGGGGTGAAAAATTGGGTCAGGCTTCCAGCAATAATGGCAGCATAACACGCTACAGCGGTCTCTTCTGGAGCAGAGAATAAATCAAAGATGCAACACCCTTCACAGATAATGACAGCCAACAATTCCCCCAAACATTATGGATCAACTCAGGGGAAGAGGCAGAAAGCCAGAGAGAGGGGAAGAAAGGCAGAGAGAGAGTTTGACAAATGCATAATAGACCTCAGCCCGCACCGCTGACTGAATCACACTGACATTCGCTACGACGTTCACAATGGCTTCATTTTAAAAGCGCTCCAAACCAAGAGTGATTAGGGGGGGAAACGCCTGCTGGTGCTGAAGCCTGCACAATAACTCTGTTATTATTGAGTTCGGGATCTAATCGGGTTTTAAAAAGCTGTTCTTTAATGGCAACAAACATACGGTATCAGTGCATGATGACAGTTTCTCATGGGGGCACTCGAGAGGGTGGAGCAAAATGTTGAAGGTTAATATTAGTTAGTGGAGTAAAGCCAGTCACTCAAGTAATCTGTAAAAGCAGGAAAACAAAAGATTATACACTCCATATTTCTATTTGTAATTTATACTCGATTAACATGCATGTTGTCTGATAAGCACTGGAGCTACGAGGCCAACGTGTCCACAGCTTAGCATAATAGACTTCAACAGACTTGATTACATAGTTTCTGAAACTCTTCAATACACCAAGGGCAAAGAATTAGCATGGACTGAAGTGACGTGTCCCCACCAATATCCAGTGCTTATTGAATTGTCCCCACCAATAATTTGATCCCCTCTGAAAAAAGACCCTGATTGGTCAACGTCTAATTAACCTAGAGTTACAGAAAGGGTTAAATCATGTTCAAGACCTACCTTGCAGTTATACATATGGCCAGTGAGACTGGCTGTGTCTTTCTTTGCTACGATAACGATAATTATCGCAAAATAACGTTTCCTCGATATAACTATAAGATGTAGTCGATAGAATTAAGTTGAAGCACTCCCACAACTTTAGATGCATGCGAGTGATTGCTTGTAGCTGCAGCTTCTGCTCCGGATAAATCCATGCTTTCAGTAGGCGCAGACATTGTTGCAACGCATTGACGCACGTTATGATAATCAACGTAATTATATTGTAGGAGTTCGAGTGAGAACACTGAAACTTCTCATTTGTTTTTAATTTACGATTACGTTTATGGCATTTAGCAGTCGCTCTAATCCAGAGCGACTTACAAAAGTGCTTAGTGTTTGGTTAGAGTATGAATCTCCATCTAGTACAAACAGGTTTAAGTCCAAACTACTCTTATACTCAAACACTGCCATAAACACAGGGCCAGTGCTGATACCTAGAAAAAAGACAATACAATACCTAGCAAGACTGGAACACCTACAGAGAAGAGAATAAATACAAGACTACATACAGTACAAGTGCAGTACTTAGCCAGTGCTCCTAGAAGATAAAGTGCAATTACAGTTTATACCAGTACTTCAGTAGATTAGTGTTTATAAGTGCTTTACAAAGAGTTGGTGGTCTTCAGTCTGCTTTTGAAGACGGCGAGAGAGTTCGCTGTTCGGACAGCCAGTGGAAGTTCGTTCCACCATCTGGGTGCCAGAACAGAGAAGTGTCTTGTCGCGTGTCTTCCATGAATCTTGAGTGATGGCGGGTCAAGCCGAGCCGTACTTGAAGCGTGAAGGGCTCGAGGTGCGGTTCGACTTTTGACCATTGCCATAAGGTCAGGAGGAGCTGGTCCATTCTTGGCTTTGTAGGCATCAGAACTTTAAACTGAATCCAAGCAGCTACAGGAAGCCAGTGAAGGGAGCGCAGCAGTGGAGTGACATGAGAGTACCTGGGAAGACTGAAGACGAGCCTTGCTGCTGCATTCTGGATCAGTTGTAAGGGCCTGATGGTCTGCAGAGGAAGACCATCCAGGAGCGAGTTGCAGTAGTCGAGCCTTGAAATGACAAGAGACTGGACGAGCACCTGGGAGGCCTCCTGAGAGAGGAAGGGTCGGATGCGTCTGATGTTGTGGAGAATGTATCTGCATGACCGAGTCAGGTTCGTAATATGGGCTGAGAACGATAACTGGTCATCCAGAGTCACACCAAGGTTTCTTGTTATATATATATATATATATATATATATATATATATATATATATATATATATATATATATATATATATATATATATATATATATGGTTATATAATGACATTTGTCTATCTTCTGATAGAAAATAAATCACGAGTATAAAAAACAATTTAACACAATTTTTACATTTTGATATATTCACTTAAAGTAAAAAGGCAATAGTGATTTATATCGTGATATATATCGAAAAAATCATCATAAGATTTAAACCCATATCGCCCAGCCCTAAACTGCACCGGTTACCGGTACCATTCAGAATAGATTCTACTTCTATAAAGCTCTAAATCATCTAACATCATCACAGAGCACCTCTCGTTTACGCTGTTCCGTACTGACCTCCTGCACATAGCCTTCCATTAAACACAGAAAAACGTGGAGAGACTCTTTCAGTTATTCTGCTTTTAAACCGTGGAACTGAATTAACTCAGCTTTGATGGGACGGTCAAGCTCAGTGCTTACTTTTATTAAACATTTAAAACGCCTACCTTTAAGTTGATGTTTAAATACAACTCTAAGTACATCTAAGTACGTATACTACTGGTAAGAAATGTGCTCTTTGAATTATTACTATTATTATTATTATTATTATCATCATAATCATCATCATCTGTTATCCATTAGAAAACATGCAAAATATTTATCACGTGACCCTGTATTTCAAAACACAAGTGAAACATGGAAACAGGTTGTAAACAGAACAGTAGTTTAACATTGTTGTGGCAAAGACTGTGTAGCGACGCAAGCTCATCAAGTGGACGTTTTGTTTTAGGCTAAGTGTCTTCAAGTAGTTCTGGGACTCCATGCTCAGTTCATGCCTGTCACCACCGGCGAGCTAAGCTAAATCAATAGCTGGAGACAGAACGTGTAAATCACAAACCACTCTAGAAAGTGCAGAGCTCCCCGGTGGTTCTCCTGCCACTGACTGCCAACTGCGAAAACAGCAGCCCAGGGGTGTTCAATCTTATCCGCAAAGTGCTGGTGTGGCTCCAGGCTTTCGTTCCAACAAAGCAGAAGCACAGATGATTAGCTAGCTCTTTGAAAACTGACCAAATGATTAAGCAAGTGGAATCAGGTGTGCTGTGCATGTTTGGAATGAAAACCTGCAGTCACGCTGATCCTTTGTGGATAAGACTGGACACCACCACTGGGGTAGTGAAGGCAGGTTCTCACATCACAGGACGCCTAGCGGTTTTACAAAGGGTATAGCTGGAATGGCAACTGCATACAACCAATACAAATCACAAATTTGACAGCTCTGCCAATATAAACACGACTACAAGAGATTTAATCAGACTCCTGCTCTGCTCATGTCTCCACAGTGACCACCCAATCATGATGGTATGGACACTTCAGGCTCTCCAGACTCCATCTCTGCTGTTAAGTAAGTGCCTACTCTTACTGGATTGCCTCTTTCCAGGTTATTTAAATCTTCCCTGTTGCTCTCTAATAATTCCAGAAGCATCTAAACATGTATCTACATGTGACTTGCAGAGGTGTCAAGTAACAGAGTTCAAATACTTAAGTAGAGATTTTGGTTATCTATACTTTACTGGAGTAATTATTTTACAGCTGACTTTTTACTTCTACTACTTACATTTACATTCCATTATCAGTACTTTCTACTCCTTACATTTACACTCCATTATCTGTACATTCTACTCCTTACATTTACACTCCATTATCTGTACATTCTACTCCTTACATTTACACTCCATTATCTGTACATTCTACTCCTTACATTTACACTCCATTATCAGTACTTTCTACTTCTTACATTTACACTCCATTATCTGTACTTTCTACTTCTTACATTTACACTCCATTATCTGTACATTCTACTCCTTACATTTACACTCCATTATCTGTACATTCTACTCCTTACATTTACACTCCATTATCAGTACTTTCTACTTCTTACATTTACACTCCATTATCTGTACTTTCTACTCCTTACATTTACACTCCATTATCAGTACTTTCTACTCCTTACATTTACACTCCATTATCTGTACTTTATACTCCTTACATTTACACTCCATTATCAGTACTTTATACTCCTTACATTTACACTCCATTATCAGTACTTTCTACTCCTTACATTTACACTCCATTATCTGTACTTTCTACTCCTTACATTTACACTCCATTATCTGTACTTTCTACTCCTTACATTTACACTCCATTATCTGTACTTTCTACTACTTACATTTACACTCCATTATCAGTATTTTCTACTCCTTACATTTACACTCCATTATCTGTACTTTCTACTCCTTACATTTACACTCCATTATCAGTATTTTCTACTCCTTACATTTACACTCCATTATCTGTACTTTCTACTCCTTACATTTACACTCCATTATCTGTACTTTCTACTACTTACATTTACACTCCATTATCTGTACTTTCTACTCCTTACATTTACACTCTATTATCAGTACTTTCTACTCCTTACATTTACACTCCATTATCTGTACTTTCTACTACTTACATTTACACTCCATTATCAGTACTTTCTACTCCTTACATTTACACTCCATTATCAGTACTTTCTACTCCTTACATTTACACTCCATTATCAGTACTTTCTACTCCTTACATTTACACTCCATTATCAGTACTTTCTACTCCTTACATTTACACTCCATTATCTGTACTTTCTACTCCTTACATTTACACTCCATTATCAGTACTTTCTACTCCTTACATTTACACTCCATTATCAGTACTTTCTACTCCTTACATTTACACTCCATTATCAGTACTTTCTACTCCTTACATTTACACTCCATTATCAGTACTTTCTACTCCTTACATTTTAAACATAGTCTCGTTTCTCCTATTTCATTTCAGTTTGTTTTAATTCGTGTACATTTACATTCCAGTAAAGATTATTGATAACATGTCTTTGAAGTTTGACTTCATTACAATACTTATAGACAACTAGTCATCATATCTTCTGCTCCATGAAACACATGTTAATGTTCAGTAGTAACAGATATGCTTCTTTAATATATTTACATTGTACTAAACTACATTCATGTTCAATGGGTGTATATGCGGCTGAAACAGGAAGCCTAGCGCATCCCAAATTTATCAACATTAATATTTTAATATAACATTATATTCATTATGACTTTTAGAAGAATGGGTTTTTTGGGGAGGTGGGCTAGTGCACTATAGACCCCTGTGGTGCGGCCTAAGCTTTTATCCTTAATGCCATTTTTTTCCTTACATTTCTTTGACTGTTATACTTTAAGTAGTTGCTCCCATATTTTGCACATGGCACAAAGGGGCTTAGGAAAAAATTTTGAAGGTCCAAGATAGGGCTGGGCGATTATGGGAAAAAATCTTATCACGATCATTTTTTCCATATCAGTCGATATCGATATATACCACAATATAAATCAAATTACTATTGCCTTTTTACTGTAAGTGAGAAGTGAAGATATCAAAATTTAAATTTTTTTAAAAATTGTATTTATTTTTCATCAGAAGACAAATGTACTATAGGACATTACACAGCTGTATTTCAAATAAATTATATATATATATATATATATTAGTAGGGGCTACCGAACACTCATGAACAGTATTCACACACAGACACTGTGTTAAGTAGGCTTTGTTTATGTTCAGTCGACTCTCTGTCAGCTCAAATGGGGAGTTGGTTTAGCAATTCTGTTTTCAGTAGGAAATAAAGTGCTTTGTCAACACAGCAGCAAGACAGCACCTGATTTCCTGTTTTTCTTATCGCCCAGCCCTACTCCAAGGCCGGCAACATACTCAGTGTACGGACCAAGTCAACATTAGGTTCTTACGTTACTATGACGGTTATAGCCCTCAGAACTCAAAGGGCCAATGAGGCTAGAGTGAGAATAAGAGTGTGATCTACGGTTCTTACAGCCTCAACAGCTAAATGTGGGAGTAGTGAAGAGAGATCTGCTGTACCTGCCAAACAAAAATGATAATGTATAATTTATGTAGGTTACACAAGTGAACCATTTTTACATGAGACTGAACAGTTGAGAAAGCATACACGGCCGTACATGACACTGTACGCTTGGCAATCACTGCAGCACCTGGAACGCTCAAACTTCAACTCACACTTGCGCCGTGTATTGAATTGTGACACATTTTTGAACGCAACATGCAAAACCTGCTCTGCGTGGCTGGTTGCTGGTTATTTTTTGCACCAGAGGTTAAAGTAGCTCATGTTGGTGTTGTTTGTTATGTCACAGAAGTACTTGACAGACATGAGCATTAAGCCACGCAAACACTGGCAGCATCCCAAAAAAAATGTTTCACCATGCAGTTCACCTGTAAAAGCATATCATCACTGTCCTAAAACCTTCTTCACTTTCAATGCAAGTTAAAAGAACCAGAAATTGTTCCAAGCTATTTTGGAGCATTTCTATTGGTTCATTCATCATGAAATGTTCACACAGTATAAAGGGCAGTAGTCCTACACAAATTATATACATATATATTTTCTTTTTAATCAACAGAAATGGATAACAGCAGCTCATTAGAATCTGCACACTGCTATCCGTATGTATGCAAATCATTACATACTCACATCAATCTGTGTGAAGCTGCTATTCAGTATCTGAACAGACTTGATTATGTGGTTTCTGGCACTGTATGACTCACTGTTATCAATAAAGAGACAAACAGGACAACATTAAGGATAGGCTACTAGTCATCATATCTTCTGCTCCATGAAACACATGTTAATGTTCAGTAGTAACAGATATGCTTCTTTAATATATTTACATTGTACTAAACTACATTCATTTTCAATGGGCGTATATGCGGCTGAAACAGGAAGCCTAGCGCATCCCAAATTTATCAACATTAACATTTTAATATAACATTATATTATTTTTGGGGGGGGAGGTGGGCTAGTGCACTATAGACCCCCTGTGGTGGGCCTAAGCTTTTATCCTTACTTTTATACTTTAAGTAGTTCTGAAAGCAGTACTTTTACACTTTTACTGGAGTAAAAAGAGTTGATACTTCAACTTCTACAGAAGTATTAAACTCTACTATCTATACTTCTACCTGAGTAATGAATGTGAATACTTTTAACATCTTTGGTGACTTGCCACTTCAGCATATTGTCCTCCTATTCATGTATGATAGAAAGATTTGAAATAAATTCAATCAGTGTAACGTTCATCTTCTCCAAGCTATGGCTCGACACTGTGTGATAATAATAATAATAATAATAGCTACATATTTAAACAGTTATTGATTCATTAGTGGACACCATGTTTACATGGAGAAAATATAAAAATAAAATATTAAAAGCCGCTACAGAAGTTAGCGCTACTTCTGAGATAAATAAAATGATTAAGTTCCTCCTTATTGGTCTTCTCTGAGCTACAGCTCGACATTGTTTGAATACATATTTAGACAAAAATGCATATCAGTGTCACAAAACTGTCAGTAAACAGAGCTTTTAAATTAATTGTGGGACTTTTATGGTGAGGGTCTGACGTCTTGTGCCACAGGACGCTGGTAAGATGGTCGAGACTATTTGAGATGACTTAAGTAGACGCAGGTGATGTACTCTATGGTTGTGGAGTAAAAGCTTTCATTACTTATCAGCTCCCGTGGCAGACAAAAGGAGCAAACCAAACAAGTCTTGGTTGATTGACTACATTTGGGTAAAAGGGGGAGATGATGGCAATTTTGATTTCTACCAAACTGTTGTTTTAATTTATAAACTAGTATAACAGTTACGCTCTCTCTATAAATGGCTCATCGCTGTTTCTCCCTGTTAGATAACACCGGTTTCTCAGTTCCTGAACTCGTTACAACCGGTGAGAAATATCCTAGAGCAGCCCATCACACGTTTCAGACATACAACCGTTTCTTCCTGAGCTGCAAAACGCTTGTGGAAGGGGTTGACGTTTCTGGCAAACAGGTTCAAAGCACATGCCTGAAAATGCTGTTATATATTTAATCTGACAAGCTTCCCCTTTCATAGCGTCAGCTTCTAAAAACACGCTCCTCACATGAACCCAACTTTCTTATTACACCTTCAGAGACGCGCAGCAGCTACTTTTGAAAGCATGCGTACCACGCCGCTGATTAATGCTGCGTTTCAAACCAGAGACAGCACCCAGCAGGCATCAGAGCCGGACATAGTGGGCTTCAAAAGCTTTCAAACATGTATTTTAGGCATGAAAAACCACCAGCCAGGAGGGTCTGCATGTTTGGCTTCTTATAGTAAATAAGGTCAACAAGGTCTACATGTGTGATACAAACTGCAAAAAAGAAAACATTATGTATAATAATAATAATAATAATAACAATAATAATAATAATAATAATAATAATAGCTACATGCTTAAACAGTCCTTGATTCATTAGTGGATAAAATATTAAAAAGATATATAGAAGCAAGCAACAAAGTACAAGTACTTTGGTACAGTCCTTAAGTATTTTTTTTAAGTACTTGTATCTTTTGTCACTTGATATTTTTTGCTTTTAGTCATTCCATAAAGGAGAAATCTGTTGAGTGATCCAAGACTTTGAATTTTCCTTGACTTTCCTTAATTTTTTATCAGTGCAGCCCTCAGAGTAAGAGATACAGAGATACTGCAGAGATTGAATCTTTTATTTAACTCTGTGTATCTACAGATTACAGCCATATAAGGCAAGTTCACTTTATTTCACCTGTAGGCTAATGAGGGGCTATCAGAGTGGTGTCCTGAGATCATCATCACTACAGGAAGAATTCAGAATGCTAATATCAAGTCGGCTAATTGATTAATATACTTTCTCTGCACTAGTGCTGGGGCAACACGTCGACATAATCACAAACATAAGTCGCAGACAGAGTCGCTCACCTGTATCTAAAGTTCACACAGAAACACAACGTGTGTGGTGCTCTGTCAGCTCTGCACAGTGGAGATGATCACGACAGTACAACTGCTATACACGAACACTTGAAGATCAAACATCCCGTAGAGCTTCATCAACACAGCAGCAGGACAGCACCTGTTTACCTGTTTATCTTATCTTATAGATTATTTTAAGATTATTAACACGTGTAACATGTTTCTTTCAGTAGTGTCTTTTGAAAAGTCTATTGCTAACCATTTCTTAATCGTCCAGTGTAGAACCTAAGACTGTTCTCGATACCGCAGGAGCTTTAAAACACACATACACTACCGCTAAAAAGTTTAGGATCACTTTAGAATTTAATTTCATGCAATTTTAATGCAATTCACAAACAATATTGTCCATTTCACAATTAATGTAAGTGTATCAGATGATATTTAAAGAATAAAAATGTTTGTATTAAAGCCTATTTTTGTATAGAGGCTTATTTTACATATAGTCCTATTATCAGTAATTCTCAGTCCTCTGTCTAAATCTCCTGGTACGGCCACCAATCCAAGTTAAGGATGTTATTGGACTAATTGGTTGTTAGGACACTCTTGATCAACTGTGATGCACAGCTGAAAAACATTCTACTAATAAGTGAGTATAAAAGGGAACAACATTCTAGGTTAGTTTAGTATCTGAAGCATCAGCAGTTGATGGCTTGCTGACCGACTCACAATGACCAGAAAGAAACAACTTTCTTTAGAGACCCGTCAGTCCATTGTTGTGTTAAGGAAGGAAGATACTCAAGATACTAAAAAATGGATCTCTGCCCTCTTGCGTGTCATTTGTGCCAATAAAAAATCGAGTCAGAGCGTAGACTCTTAGTCTTTAATCATTTATAGATCACGCACTTCTCCTTATTCACCAGTCCATTGGTTGCTTAGCATGATGCCACACTCTACAGGAACTACATTTCTTGGTGGAATACTTGTTTATGTTTATTATTATTATTATAAATAGGTCATAAGCCACTCAAGCCTGTACATTACTGTGACTTTATCTCAGTGAAGGGGTTTCAGGTACTCTGCTTCATGTTGAGCCTAAGAACACCCTCCCCTGTGATCAAACTGCAACAACACTCAGCCTATGGTGGCTTATTGCTTTATTAAATCAGCTCATTAACAGCTCATTACTGAGGCAAAGTGGCAGGAGAAGCACTAAAATGTGCAGTACAGTGGGCCTTCAGTGTGTAATTTCAGTCACCTAAAAACAAAGACACTGTATTTTTAACACTAAACCAAAAGGTAGAAGTGGTAACTTAAGACAGCTGGGATACTGTTGGGATCCTGAAGCTAGTATTCAGTGACGTTTTATATGTTTTTTGTTTTTTTGACCTGGAGTTAAAACAATTAACCTAACAGATGCTATTCTGTAACAGCTGCTGTCCTGAATCCAATACTAACTGAAGTTATAACAGTGATCACAGTGATAACTGCAGATAAGGATCTGAGAATTTGGATCTTTTGTAATGCAGCCTCTGGCAAACTGCTACACACATTCAGAATGATGAGCGTGAGAATGCGGCGGGTCAGGAGTTCAGCATGATTCAGAAGGAGGTTAGAATGTTATGCAGGAAATCAGCATTCAAGCTATAGCTGATTACAAATCAGTACAGGATTCAAAAGGGAGGCACATGCAAAACACTGTGGATACAAGAAGCGCTGCTTAAATCAAGCAACTGGAGAGCTGGGCGATATGGGCTTTAAATTTTTAAATTTTTTACAAAAAATTAGATTTTAGATTTATTTTTTTTTTCTACAAACTACAGACGATAAAGGAATAGTTCAAAATCTCTTTATTTTGTTTGCATTTAAATTTTCCCTTTGGGGTTAAAGTGCATCCAGAAACAAGCCATTCTGATCATATGGGACAAATGTATAAGGGACGGTTGCTAGCTTTATTTTATTTTGGGTGGCGTGCTGGTGGGGCGGCTGTTTTCATTCCGCTGGGAGCAGCACTTCTCCCACTCCGCTGCAAGCTTCTGTTTAAGGTGTTGGAATAAATTAGGAATCTGAATTGGTTTTAACTGGTCTGATTTTAACTGCACGTTACACTTTCACATACAATACTGTTTACATTAACTACTCACACAAAACACTATTGTTTACATTTGTTTCTTGCAACTTGCAAGAAAAGTTTTTTATAAAAGTATAAAACATACTTTTATTTACTTCAGCTTATATTAATATACTTTATATATTTTTTATTATTTCTTTTTTTTGTTATCTTATCTATTGTTAATGGAGACAGCAAAAGTAAGAATTTCATTGTACAGTGTAACTGTCTGTTCTGCTGTGCATATGACAATAAAACTCTTGAAACTTGAATCTTGAAGTTACTCCTTTCCACTGTTGCCAACTCCTCAGTAAGGAAAGTAGCTATTGGCTGTCCTAAAAGTCGCTAGAAGTCGCTAAATGACGTAATTGCTTAATTTGCATAATGATCTATTTGCGTGTATTTGAAGGAATAACGTTGTGGAAGAGTAAAAATTGAGTAAAAACACCCTAAAAATGTTATAACTACAAATAAACTCTGAATAAATGAGCTTCTTCTGTGGATTCTTTATTTGTTGCCTTTGAAATTGGCCGTATCACACTGAAGAATTTCCCTCAATCAATAAAGTATCTATCAATCTAAGACACATTCATATTTACATTCTGCTCTGTAGATAGGGGACGGGGTCAGCGGCGGCTTTGGGCATGCGCAGTGAGTGTAGTGGGTCTGCTCTCTGTTGTGGGGCGGGGCTCACGGCAGCCCTCGCTGAGGACAGTAACTGAAGATCATGTGTGTTCACCTCAGAGTCTCCAAAAGTCTCCAAAGAGACCAGAAGAAGTCGTTAGATCTGTCGCTAGTCGTTTAAAAAAAAAAATAAGTCGCTAGAGTGTCTGAAAAGTCCGAATTTAGCACCCCCGCCAGGAAAAGCACCCCCTCTCTTGAATCGAAAGCTGAGATAATCCGCTGACATTAGTTTGTTTGTTTTGATGAAATTAACTTGAATACGTCTCATTTCACCAATCAATGTGCGTACGCACTCCCGAGAGGGGTGCTTTTCCTGCCGGGAGTGCTAAATTTGGCACAACTATTCTCGCACCCCTCTCTCGGAGGGGTGTGCAGGTGACATGATATATTTTTTTTATTATTTCTTACGAGTCAGCGTAGCTTAGAGTAGTATCTTGGGTATTTCCATTTTCTAAGTGAAGTTAAAGCCAAGAAGACGATGTGTGCACGCTCCCGAGAGGGGGTGCTTATCCTGGTGGGGGTGCAAAATTCGGCACAACACCGGCTTTCCCCCAATCGCTGCCATGTTGTTTGGCGTATATCCCTGGCAAGCACGGGGGGAGGGGGTTGGGTCACTCTGAACTACGGAAGCCCAATGGGGGGTGTCGGTGGCGGAAGTTAAAACTAAGAGAAAAAAGCTACCCACAATGCAGCCAGTGCACAGAGCTTCAGCTACCCACAATGCAGCCAGTGCACAGAGCTTCAGCTACCCACAATGCAGCCAGTGCACAGAGCTTCAGCTACCCACAATGCAGTCAGTGCACAGAGCTTCAGCTACCCACAATGCAGCCAGTGCACAGAGCTTCAGCTACCCACAATGCAGCCAGTGCACAGAGCTTGCTGCATCCTTAACTGTAAATTTAAATGAATCAATTAAATCGATTTATCGCCCAGCTCTAAGAAACTGGTACGTTTTTGCTTATATAGAATATCGTGCATCTTAACAGAATCAAGTTCAGGCAGTAAAAATGTCCAAAAATGGGCAGATGATACTTCTTAAGCCATCCCATCACGAGAATGGTTACATTTAGGATGCTCTCCCTTGACAAAAGCTGTACTTGCAGTGCAGAACTTTGAGAAACAGGTTAGGAGTTCATGCAGGACATCTTCAGTCCTCCGAAAAACCTTCCAAAATCACAACAGTGTCTTCATTCCAGCAGCGACGCATCCATCCTAGCGAAAACATCTGCCAACGCGACGAGCCCTCGGGGCGGCCGGCGCCTGTGTTAGCTTGACTACATGCACAAATAACGTTTCCAATTAAGTGCATCTCTATAGCCTCTTTCCGTTCCTTGTGCAAACACACACACACACTTCTTCCATGGTGTGCCAATCACAGCCACCTACAATCAGGTTCCTGAGACGCCTCCGTCACTGAAGGGCAACTGCGTGGAGCATTAACATTTAAATTCGTTTCCTATTTTGCTCACATGAATTTACATGTATATTGAGGAAACGCGGAGACGGGGCGAGCTTTCCCGGCGCTCTTCCTTCCTTTTCTGTGGAAGCCTCGGCAGCCACGTTAGAGGAACAGACGGCTCGCGCACATCTGATGCGCAGACTGCGGCTCTGGAGCTGCTGCTCAAAGATGTAGAATCAGTCGTTGCGTGCACTGCTGGGCGCCTGGTGCGGTTTCTTTCAGAGAGTGCTGAGCTCACGACTTTTTTTATTTTTGGGTGGGGGGGGATAATTGACAGGCTCTTACAGGTTAGGGGCATATTAAGTTTTGTTATGGCTGTTAAGAGACTTTCACACTTTGGTCCTTCAGACAGCTGTGAGTGTGCATGGTGTGTGGGGAGGGGTCGGAGTTGCTGGAGTTAATGGAGCACTGGTGATTTTAAATGACTCTCAAATCATTGCCGCAACTCTGGCAGTTTAATGATTAAGGTGTTTGCATACGCTTGCCCACAGAGAACAGTTTCAGAGGAGCATAATTTCATTTGAATTTCAAAACTTCTTTGAAAGTAATACATAGTGAATTCACACACTTGTGCCCTTAAACAATCTATAAATTGGCTTCAACTATCCAACTTTTGCTACCCATAATGCAGCCAACACACTGAGCTTCAGCTATCTGTAATAGAGCCAGCACACTGAGCTTCAGCTATCCGTAATAGAGCCAGCACACTGAGCTTCAGCTATCCTTAATGGAGCCAGCACACTGAGCTTCAGCTATCTGTAATAGAGCCAGCACACTGAGCTTCAGCTATCTGTAATGGAGCCAGCACACTGAGCTTCAGCTATCCGTAATAGAGCCAGCGCACTGAGCTTCAGCTATCCTTAATGGAGCCAGCACACTGAGCTTCAGCTATCCGTAATAGAGCCAGCGCACTGAGCTTCAGCTATCCTTAATGGAGCCAGCACACTGAGCTTCAGCTATCCTTAATGGAGCCAGCGCACTGAGCTTCAGCTATCCTTAATGGAGCCAGCGCACTGAGCTTCAGCTATCCGTAATGGAGCCAGCGCACTGAGCTTCAGCTATCCGTAATGGAGCCAGCACACTGAGCTTCAGCTATCCTTAATAGAGCCAGCACACTGAGCTTCAGCTATCTGTAATAGAGCCAGCACACTGAGCTTCAGCTATCTGTAATAGAGCCAGCACACTGAGCTTCAGCTATCCTTAATAGAGCCAGCACACTGAGCTTCAGCTATCCTTAATGGAGCCAGCACACTGAGCTTCAGCTAGCCTTAATGGAGCCAGCACACTGAGCTTCAGCTAGCCTTAATGGAGCAAGCACACTGAGCTTCAGCTAGCCTTAATGGAGCCAGCACACTGAGCTTCAGCTATCTGTAATAGAGCCAGAGCACTGAGCTTCAGCTATCCTTAATGGAGTCAGCGCACTGAGCTTCAGCTATCCATATTAGAGCCAGCACACTGAGCTTCAACTATCCTTAATAGAGCCAGCACACTGAGCTTCAGCTATCCTTAATAGAGCCAGCACACTGAGCTTCAACTATCCTTAATAGAGCCAGCACACTGAGCTTCAGCTATCCGTAATAGAGCCAGCACACTGAGCTTCAGCTATCCGTAATAGAGCCAGCACACTGAGCTTCAGCTATCCGTAATAGAGCCAGCACACTGAGCTTCAGCTATCCGTAATAGAGCCAGCACACTGAGCTTCAACTATCCTTAATAGAGCCAGCACACTGAGCTTCAGCTATCCGTAATAGAGCCAGCACACTGAGCTTCAGCTATCCGTAATAGAGCCAGCACACTGAGCTTCAGCTATCCGTAATAGAGCCAGCACACTGAGCTTCAGCTATCCGTAATAGAGCCAGCACACTGAGCTTCAGCTATCCTTAATGGAGTCAGCACACTGAGCTTCAGCTATCCGTATTAGAGCCAGAGCACTGAGCTTCAGCTAGCCGTAATGGAGCCAGAGCACTGAGCTTTAGCTATTCTTAATGGAGCCAGCGCACTGAGCTTCAGCTATCTTTGATGATTGTCATATTAAACTAATATGACAATCATCAACATTAAATATCATTGCTGTCTAAAGAAATACACGTATCTACTTCAAACTCCAAAATAACTTTGAAAAACCTCTGGTTCCTTTGACTTACAAGTAAATACCATTTCTGTCTTCTCCTGGAAAGTTGCAATTTTGAAAATATAAAAGACATGTGTACGTTCACTGGTGATTTTGGATAAATAAATAAATAAATAAAATGGCCATATTTGTGTAGTAGACATGATGATCCCTGGTTCCCAAAGAAACCTGAGTAAGAGGGTTTCTCTACAGTAAAGCATTTCAGATTAACACCCACTCTGAACTATATATCTCAACTATAGAACTACACTAAAAATTGGTAGAATTACCCTTTAATTACCTCACAAATACACCCAACACCACACCACCCCTAACATAGCACCAGCTAGCTGCCCTCCAGCTCCTGCCCGGTTCCAGAAAGGAAGGGCAAAGATGTCTTTTGACTTGAGATCGATCAGCCATGCTGCGCTATGTTTGAGGACATGTCACAAGTACAAATAACACAACAGTGTCAACACTGTTTTGAATATCTGTCTGAAACGAGAGACTGAATCTCATCCTTTCTTTCTCCATAACAATCAATACATGTGTGAAGGCCATGCAGTTGCAAGCAAACTCTGCCAAACCATCACTGGACTGTTTACAATCATCCTTCTTCCCCCACCCGTTTCTCTCTATAGCCGTATCGAGGATAATTGGATTACCCAAGCAGCTAAATGAGAATTCTATCAGCGTAACTCCATCATACTCATTTTTAAAAATTCTCTTTAATCCTGCCTTTAAGTCATCAGAGTATTTGTTCATTAAAGCTCAGCTAATATCTCTAAATCTTCTAGATCTTGATAATGAGATCACAGCTGCATTTCTGAGGACACACAAACAAACTCTTTAGAGCAGGAGCACCTACAACTTCCCGTTAATGAATCCCACTAATGTTTCACCTGCTTTGGTACAATACAAGTGACAACAGGTGCTCTGGAGAGGCAACAGCAAGACAGCCCACCAGTGGTTTAGCAGATGGTGACCACATACACAATCTCTCTCTTCTCATCCTTTCTGATTGACTCGTCTCTAGTTTTGTGATTTGCTGGTTTTGCATTCAGGTTGCATAGGAAGTCCAGCTCCCCCAGGATGGCACCTCCAGTATGGCACCTCAAGGTTTGCTGTGTCTCCAAGGTGCAGTTTAGGAGCAAGGAGGACATACCAGGACACAGGTCGTTACACATGGATAGCTGGCCTATAGATAGACATCAACCCAGCAGGTGGAGCAGAATCTGCTCCTTTGTGTGAGGAGAAATAAGAGAAGCACTGCTTGAGCCCTATAAAATAAGCTCCAATGGGCCAGACATTCCTCTAATGGGACCTATGCTCACAGTCCAGGTCCAGGTCCATGCAGCTCAACTAGCATTTGCAAGAGAAACCAGAATAGACCAGTACACCATTGGTGCCCCAGTTCTTTTCATATCCTTGAAGGGGTACCCTGACTGCTGTTAGGTACTGGGATGAAGTCCTCAAAGCCAGTGATAGACCCAGCCTCATGCAGCCAGAGTGTGTAGGCGGTTCCTGGATGACGCAGGCATTGACGCCATTGACTGGCCCTCACGCTCCCCACACCTGAATCCAGTTGAGAACCTCTGGGACGTTGCAGGCAAGTGAGGGTCATACACACTACTGAGTCACTTTATGGGTGTGTCTTAAAACCTAGTGAGTGTCTAAGTAGGCTGTCTAGGTAGCAGCTGTGTAAGTAGCAGCGTTCTCTCCTCATCTCTCCTCATAAAACAGATTACTGAGACGCTCTAGTTAGAGAGAGACTGCGTCACGGCTTGTTCCCGCCCACTGCAGCACGCGACCCGTGGTTTAGCTGGTTGCTAAGCTACCGGCCGGCATCCAAAACAATAGCCCGAGGCTTAAAAATCCGCTAGCGTAAATGCTAATGGCTCGAGTATAAAACTGTAAATGGTGAAGGACTCGTTACAGAGTTGATAATAAAATACTGTTTTGTGTGATTATATGACCAGAAACACATTAAAACTCCAGAGAGAATCAAAATAACTCACAGTTTAAAACCACTTCACTGCTCGTAGATGAGCCTGTGTTGCATCATGGGATTGTCTTAGCGGCTGAGGAAGTATTCGATGTTTCCTTAAAATCAGGTCTAAGTAAGGTTTCTCAGTAGACAGCATGTTTAAGGTATGTAAGTATTGGGACAGTCTACATGTCGGGAGCGCATACTATGACGTAAAATGCTGACTAGGTAGACCCTCACTAGGTTTTGAGACACACCCTATGAGTTGGCGTGGTGAGATTCACACAAATTGGACCGGCCTGTGATTTCTTTGTGATTTTGAATCCAGACCTCAGTTAATTTTATTCTAAACAAATGACACAATTTCTATCAGTAAAGATATTCAAATGGAATCTTATGTTCATCGAGACCTCATATGATTCAAGTGTTCTCCTACGTTTTGGTAGCAGTGTATTTCGATCTCTAAAGCTTCTACCTTCATATCATTAATCCGACAGACAGATAGATCTCGGTTCACATGCACAGTGAACGAGTAATCAGAACCACTTAGTGTAGACATTACTTTAAAAATAGACATCAGGCGAGTCAAGTCAAAGTAAGACGAGCAGCAGTTACCTGAGCTTTCCGGTACTTCACATATACATTTGTGTGTTATGTTCCAGACGTTCATCTAAAATGGTGATGCTGCTGCCCTCTGCTGCCTGTCTTTTTGTTTTGTATGTGTCATCTCTTAGGGTGGAGCTTGTTAATTTGTGGTAGATGACCTTATTACTGGATGCTGCTGCTTTGCGAAGACGTGACTACAAAAAGCAACGCCACTTTTCACCACGTGGCCCATGGCAGTCATGGCAGTGTTGTTTTTCCTAATTTTTTAAATGAAATGTAAAAGTTTATGATATCCTAGCTTAGTTTTCACCTTGCCTATTTTAGGTGTGGAAACTACAATGTTGAATATTTTCTTTGTCTCTAGTAGTTTAAAGTTCAATCACAGTAGTGGTGAGCTGGCCGTTTATTTTATTTACGTTTTCTCTTGTTTATACACAGGGAGTTAGTTTACTTTCATTGTCTTTTCTTATTTTTTCCTTTTATTGCTAGGTTAGTTAGGTTGTTTGGTTTAGTATTCATTTTGGTTTATTATTTTGGCCTTGGCTCACCCCAACGGTTCATGGGATTAGCTCCTTAGGTATTTATTGTCTTTCTTTTCCTTAATTATTTGTGTTGTAACTGAAAATACTGCCATGCTATAGTTTAGTTTTTGGAATTCAATACACTTTTGACATCAAAAACTTTGTCTGGTTGGCCGTTTTTTTTATTTATGTTACAATCCTTAGACCCCTAGACATACAGGGTCTTAACAATGTGTCAACACTGTCCAATGAAAAACAACTTTACAGGAGAGACCAAAATCATACTTTCTTTTCAATGTAAGTCAATATAATCAGATTTTTTTCCAAGCTATTTTGGAGCACTTCTATTGGTCCATTAATCACACAATGTAAACAGTCATTGCTGTGTTAAAATGATGTAGAAAACTCAAAATCAACAAAATTGAACATGTTTTATTGGACAGATTTTTATTAAAAAGAAGAGCGAGAGGCAGATGTCAAGACTTGCTACACTGATACACAGACAAGTTGGATGTCAGTCCCACCACTTTTCCCCTTCTGGCTCTGATCTTTGTGGAATGCTGAATTAAGGAACTTTGATCTGTTTCTAATCTGCTCTAAAGCTGGTGTAAAGCCTCCATTAGAGTTTAAACTATTAACTTAATCTCCTCTGCGGACCGATTTCTTGTTCAAGATTACAAACGTCCACAATGACCCAACTGCAACTACGCAGATCGTACTTAAACTTTCAGACTGGGAATGAAATATGTGCCTATTATTCTTCTAATTAATGGATTATATACAGGATTACCCACCAATTCAATCAGATTTTATACAGAACAGCCTCAGTCTGACAAGTCAATTCTACTATTTAGCTATTAGTTTGATTATTAATTAATCATCAGGCTGCATGTAATTCATGTTTCACAAAATCAGCATATGCAAATATGTATATTTTAAGGTCTGACGCTGTTTCACAGGTTTTTCCCCATTGTTGTTGTACTCATACTGCAAACATATGTTCTGTCTTCATGCCTGGGAGAATTTGTCGCGATCACACACTCACACACACATTTTCTTAAATAGTTCTCTAATGTTGTACATAGAAGATCTGTGATTTTGGTTGGGGTGACAAATGTCCCAATGTAGTTTTAAACACTCATTTACACCCAATTACTTGGTTTTAAATGTTCTGTTCCACCTTAAATTATTAAATTTTACTGTTTAGGTGCTTACTCCTGTTTATATAGTGTTCATATTAAACAATTAACAAACTTTTAGTTCAGAAAAAAAATCGTAATCTTGTTTCTGTCTTGACTCTGGCTCAACTGCTCAAAGTCTTGGTCTTGACTCGGACTTAATGTGTTCCGGTCTTTGTCTTCACTTGGCTCTAGTGATCGTGACTACGACCCTCTTTGTTATTGTACTACAAACACATCACCCACTTCTACAAACACATCACCCAATACTACAATCACATCACCCACTACTACAATCACATCACCCACTTCTACAGTCACATCACCCACTTCTACAATCACATCACCCAATACTACAATCACATCACCCACTACTACAATCACATCACCCACTTCTACAATCACATCACCCACTACTACAAACACATCACCCACTTCTACAATCACATCACCCACTACTACAATCACATCACCCACTTCTACAATCACATCACCCACTTCTACAATCACATCACCCACTTCTAAAATCACATCACCCACTACTACAATCACATCACCCACTTCTACAGTCACATCACCCACTTCTACAATCACATCACCCACTTCTACAATCACATCACCCACTTCTACAGTCACATCACCCACTACTACAATCACATCACCCTCTACTACAAACACATCACCCACTTCTACAATCACATCACCCACTACTACAAACACATCACCCACTACTACAATCACATCACCCACTACTACAAACACATCACCCACTACTACAAACACATCACCCACTTCTACAATCACATCACCTACTTCTACAATCATATCACCCACTTCTACAATCACATCACCCAATACTACAATCACATCACCCAATACTACAATCACATCACCCAATACTACAATCACATCACCTACTTCTACAATCACATCACCCACTACTACAATCACATCACCTACTTCTACAATCACATCACCCACTACTACAATCACATCACCTACTACTACAATCACATCACCCACTACTACAAACACATCACCCACTACTACAAACACATCACCCACTTCTACAATCACATCACCTACTACTACAATCACATCACCCACTTCTACAATCACATCACCCACTACTACAATCACATCACCCACTTCTACAATCACATCACCCACTACTACAAACACATCACCCACTTCTACAATCACATCACCCACTTCTACAATCACATCACCTACTACCACAATCACATCACCCACTACCACAATCACATCACCCACTTCTACAATCACATCACCCACTTCAACAATCACATCACTCACTTCTACAATCACATCACCCACTACTACAAACACATCACCCACTTCTACAATCACATCACCCACTTCTACAATCACATCACCCACTTCTACAATCACATCACCCACTACTACAATCACATCACCCTCTACTACAATCACATCACCCACTACTACAAACACATCACCCACTACTACAATCACATCACCCACTTCTACAATCACATCACCCACTACCACAATCACATCACCCACTTCTACAATCACATCACCCACTTCTACAATCACATCACCCACTTCTACAATCACATCACCCACTACTACAATCACATCACCCACTTCTACAATCACATCACCCACTACCACAATCACATCACCCACTACCACAATCACATCACCCACTTCTACAATCACATCACCCACTTCTACAATCACATCAGCCACTACTACAATCACATCACCCACTTCCACAACCACATCACCCACTTCCACAACCACATCACCCACTTCTACAATCACATCACTCACTACTACAAATGGTTAAAATAAGTGTTTGGTAAGAGATTCTGAATGTGTGCTTCATTAAACATTTTAACAAGACTAAAGATTTTTCCCCCAGTACAAAAATCTGTAACTGGCTACAGCAGCTGCACTTAACCAAACAACTAAACTAGCAGCTCAATTCACTTCTTTATATGGCACACCAACAATATGGGCTAATTTCCCAGAGCCAGATTAAGCTCATGCCTGGGCCAATAAATTCCCAATGGGGCAGCAGTGGTGCTGCAATTCAGTCCAAGACTGTCTGGGATACTAGTCCTTAGTGATTATTAGCTTTCTTGCTCTACAAAGTGTCCATATGTGGAGCGCTGGCTTATCGGAAAACGTCTGTGATCTGATAAACACAGATACCATATATGAGGATGTATTTCTCCCATTACCGGTAAGAATAGAAACACTGCTGGTCAATGACTGTTGGACATAACACACTGATTTATAGTCAGTGGTATCTTCTTTTGTGTGTCTGAAACTAAAGCTGGTACTGGGCATGGGATCCGATACAACCCTGCAATGAATCTAGCCTAAATTAAAAATCATGAAGTTTAAAGTTTAGAAGTTAAAGAATTAATGTCGCATTGGTATCAGCTGATGGGCTATCGGAATCAATTCAATATCAGAATCAGAAAAGAGACATGAATGCAGAAAACCATTTGGTATTTTGACAGCAACAGTGCAAACAGATTCAACCACTGTACACTTATTTGCCGGCCCAGTGCTGCTACGTTTACAGAGTGTTTTTGTGGTTTTCAGACTTTTCAGTGTTGTTTCACTGATCGCTGCTCTACTTCCTGTCATTTCATGTAAGAGTTAAAGCCCTGCAGAAGATCTGGATTATAAAAGCTTCAGTAGACAAGAGCTTGTGTAGAATATGACAGTTATACTCTGCATAGTGGCGCATCTTTAATCTGAACAAAACAAGAGAACGCAAGCCAGAAGACATGCTTCTGACACAACAGATTCCTTCTTTCACTTTCAGTGAACCCTCGGGTGTCTCATACGCATTGTTCTAATGTTGGAAGGATCCAGAACTAACACAAGTTGTTTACACAGAAAGATGCTCTGAAGATGTTCGAAGACCATGCTGACCTTTATGTGATCTCTGATGTAGGCAGATAATATTGTAAGGAATCCTTAAACATCATTTCTTAGTACTTTTCAGGCTCCAGACTTTGTATGTATTGTAACAGATGTATAGAAAAGCGTTCAGCTATGCAGATGTGCATCCACGGTTAAATCACTAAGACTAATATGATGTGACTAACATTGTGCCTTGAAGACGCCGGGAACCTAAATCTGTGTTTATTTCTAATGAGGTTAATCTTCTTCTCGCAGGCAAACAGTAAACATGTACTAAGTAAACACTTTGAATAACGTTCCAATAACTCTCCTAATCCTAATCTTGGGTAATGCTTTGATAAGCATTTCCTAGCCAATCACGAGGCTGATGCCCCGCCCACACAAATCTAAAGCTCACCCAGTATAACCAATATAACCACACATTCAACTATACTGGACCAACAGAAATGCTTCAAAACAGCTTGGAAAAAAAGTTTCTGTAAAGTTGGCAATATATATATATATATATATATACACACACTACCGTTCAAAAGTTTGGGATCACAGTGAAATGTTCTTGTTTTCAATGGAGTATCTTCTTCCTTAACACAACAATGGACTGACGGGTCTCTAAAGAAAGTTGTTTCTTTCTGGTCATTTTGAGTCGGTCAGCAAGCCATCAACTGCTGATGCTTCAGATACTAAACTAACCTAGAATGTTGTTCCCTTTTATACTCACTTATTAGTAGAATGTTTTTCAGCTGTGCATCACAATTGAGCAAGAGTGTCCTAACAACCAATTAGCCCAATAACATCCTTAACTTGGATTGGCGGTCGTACCAGGAGATTTAGACAGAGGACTGAGAATTGCTGGTAATAGGACGATATGAAAAATAAGCCTCTATACAAAAATAGACTTTAATACAAACATTTTTATTCTTTAAAAATCATCTGATACACTTGTAAAATGGACATTATTGTTTGTGAATTGCATGAAAATTGCATGAAATGCATGAAAATTGCATGAAATGAAATTCTAAAATGATTCTAAACTTTTGAGCGGTAGTGTATATGATACTTATACTGAATTCAGGCTTGTATACAGCTTTTTGATCGGCTGCACAGATTTTTCCCCATAGAGAATGAATAGGATGGACAAGTGCATACCAATCTACAGAACTTCTACTGAACCAACAGACACCGTTTCACATACACTGACTCAGGACTGACGCCCGACCATGAATGCAGTGTTGGTTTGACGTTTTCCATTTTTTGAGCGCACCCAAACATTCTGGTTTTGTTAAGCCTACCGTCACCAAACTGCATGTACTCACTCAGGGCGGATCCCCAAACACACTGACCCGCACACCTCTACTTGTAGTTTATTCATCCCTTGTTCCTCACACTGCTTAGGCTGCGCAACCATCCTGTGTTTCCTTCAGTAAATGCACTTTTCTAGTTTCTACATAGCATCTGTGCATATTATGTATATAGATGTATATGTACATAAATCCACATCTCTGTTTATACCCATAGACATATTCACATATTCCTTATATTTATTACACTCCTGCACTCTAATGCTAACTACATTTTATTGCCTTGTACTTAGCAATGAAATTAAAGTTGAATCAATCTATATCTATCTATCCCTCCAAGTATAATTTCTATCTATCTACCTATCTATCTTCTATTCGTTTGTTCATTTGTCTGCACATCTCTGACGTCTTTCCAAGCTAACGGCATCACAATTTTTATACGAAAGTCAGTTAACTCTGGGCCAATGCTGCCGGCTTGTTATTTACAGCCAAATTTGCATCTCTTTGAAAGGAGATAAACCAAAATACTGAAAACTGAAGGTCAAATTCATGTTTCAAAACAGAAAAATCTCATAGTAATGAACAAAAACATAATTTTTTACTTGTTCTGGCTGCTGCCACTATAGCATAAACCAGAGCGCTCAGGGTGTAACCTGCAAGCTAATTGGGTATTAACACCATGTTGAGCGTTATGAGCACATCAACCAGTGAACGCTCAGCTCATTCATAACCTCTCTGCCATCACATAAAAGCTGGATAATGATGTTAGTTCTATATATGTGTTATCAGAACCATGTTTCACCATATTTCAAGTATGTGTAACTGCAGCCCGGAGAACCAATGGGTAGCAAATGGGCAGAGACAATGGCTATCATTTTTTGCATCAGCCAATCATATACCAATAATGAATTGTCAATCAGAAGATGTATTGGCCAATCAAAATGGCTTTAAGGAAAACAAAAAAGGTGTTACAAACTGCTCCAGCAGAGAACTATGAAGAGAGAGTCACTCTACTGTTTAAAGCGTTACAGTCGCCTCATTTCTTATTTCAGATCAGTGTGATTAACCAATATAAACTAGTCATTCAATGTAATAATGATGTAAATATTACAGTTTTTCTTGATTGTTTACTCACATTTTCTGAAAGCATGCCTCCAGCCGTTCCGGCTCTGCTACTACTGCCTTGGCCTTGAGCGGCTGGAGCACTGCTAGCTGTACAGTTAGCGAAAAGCTATAAGTTGTTGACGCTCATTCTTAAATCAGCGCTGTGTTACTTATAGCAGTGTTTTAAGAACCATTGCAAGCGATTTGAGATCTTTAGCAAATGGTTTTGAGAGCCATGCGCCAAATGATTGCCTCCAGTTTGGTTCAGTTCCGCTATGGATCTTCAGCTAACTGTTATAGATAGATAGATAGATAGATAGGTAGATAGGTAGATAGATAGATAGATAGATAGGTAGATAGATAGAGTAAAGAAGTCCAATAGTAAAAAAGAATATATACAAGAACATATGAATACAGACTATACACCCTGACTGAAGGTAAAAAGGTAGTGCAGTAATAAATTAGTTAATGTGTAAGAGAAAAACGGGTATCAGCAGATACATAACAGTACTGGGATATTTATTAAAAAATAAATAAATAAATAAATAAATAAATGTGCAAAGATGTTTTAAACATACTTCAAGATTTGTCCCAAATCTGAATAAGAATAAGAAGCTTGCTTACATACTAGTTACAATCAATAAACTGGAGCTCCAGCACTACAGGTTTGGGGCAGGGGGTTGGTGGGGGTGTAGTTTAACCCTTAAATTACTACTTTTATTGCTGTAAATTAAGTTCCACTGCAGTTTCATGGAGCACTCAGAGCTTCTGGTGCTGATGTTAACACACTAGTGTTTTTTTAAACTTCATTTCTAACAGAAAGCTTTATGTTAGAGTTATTTATGGGCTTTTATGGAACATGCGCATCAGCAATGTCCCAAATCCACCCTGATTACAAAGCCATATTTTAATTTACGGTGACAAACAGTTGAGGTTTTTCATAAATCTGAGCAATCAAACATCTGCACGCACATCATTTCCGTGAGGATTATACTTCAGTATCGTTGGAGTGATTTTAATCAGACTTTTTCTTTGCTATATTCAGGAAACTTTCTTACACTACACTGTCACACTAAAGCTTCAGTATGTTTGCCTGGCACAAACAGGTCAGGCCAAAGCACACAACTGATGAACGGTCTCTGGGACAACATTCTGAAGCCCATCACGCACGTTCACGTTTCTTAAAGCCACTTTTGTTTACCTCACACATCAGGGACGCGTACTGAGTCTTTGGTATATTTGGTGTATTTTAGATGGCTTGCGAGCAAACAAGAGAAATGGAATAAAAAATGGGAGGTAAGACAAATACAAGAACAAAATCTCTAAGCTACAGCAACATAAGTAACATTCTCTCAGTCTGCATTATGAATTAAAGGGCTCATATCTTGAAAAATAAAATATCCTTGTTTTTTGTAATAAAGAGTATAATATAATATGTTTATAATGTAAAGGCTACCGTTTACGGCCCAGTCCGGAGATGAAAAGTAAGCTTCAAAAACATCCTACTTTAAATATACTGTTTTTGTGATGTCACAAAAGCAACACATATATATATATATATATATATATATATATAGTTTGGCTCCACACATTCACAGTTCTTTTGCCCAGGTTGCTTTAGGAGCGAGATATAATACAGGACAGCCAATCACAATAGAGCTAACATACAGTTTTATGCATAAGTAACCCCAGCCAAAATAAACACTGTGCTAATTTTTAATAGTAAATAAATTGATTTTCTAAAACCAACATTACTCTGTGAATTTGAATGCACTCTCAGTTTACAGCCATTTGATTTACTTAACCGAAAAATAAAATAGCAATTGATGGACATGCAAAGGTTAACACCTCTCCAGCTGTTGGAACTTTAACTCATTAGTCCTTAATTTACTTATTAGTACTGACCAATCAGATCAAGCACTGTCACTAGCAATGGGTAGCATGTTCAGCATGATGTGCAAACTTTTGCACACAACTGTAGATCAGTCTTATAGCCACAATAACGAACACTGTTTAATTGTAAGGCCATTTTTACACTTATCTTGAATACTAGGTTGACAGTAGAGGTGTAAGAAAATATCGAATATCTGGATATTATGTTTGGTGATACTGTATTGATTCTCAAAAACACAGTATCAATACACAGATTCCTGGCAGACAGTGAATCATTGTGTATTATTTACACATTTAAGCCACTAGATGGAATCCATTTTCAGCTCCACTCCAACATTAACGAGTAGCACAAGGGTGCAATGCTGTTGTAAGTATTGATAAACCTGTTCATATAGTGGTGTGTTTTAATAGTAGGATTTAAAAACATCGCAATATCACTTTGCTTGTAGTATCGTAGTATATCAGGATATATTGAATCGAGACCACTGTATCACAATACGTATTGTATCGCCAGGTTCTTGCCAATACACAGCCCTAGTTGCCAGTCCATCACATTGCCAACACACACTTACACTCACGCACACACTCACACCTACAGGCGATTAAGAGTAAGCGATCAACCTAACATGCATGTGTTTGGACTGTGGGAGGAAACCGGAGTACCCGGAGGAAACCCACTCCACACAGAACCACCCTGACCGGGAGTCCAACCCAGATCATCTTACTGTGAGGCGACAGCTAACTCATAAATCTTTAATTAACTTATTAGTACTGATCAATCAGATCAAGCACTGCCACTAGCAATGGTCAGTATTTTCAGTATGATGTCCATTCAACTGTAGATCAGTCTTCAAGACATAATACCAAACACTCCACAGCAGGACCGATCTAGAGCTCCCCATCACTGGATAGTGCGTGCAGTGGCGGAGCTAGACTTTAATCCTTATGCGATGCATAGAGCCAACTACTGCACAGGAGGGACCTAGCAGTCAGCAGGTATTACCAATTACAAAAAACCACAGGCTCTTTTCAACAAGACATACTGTGCTGTGGCATGTCAGTCATCTGGGGTGGCACCTGGGGGGTCCAATCAGATTTCAGGGGTGTCCAGTGCCTCCCCGGCCCCTGCTTTGGCTCCACCCATGTGTGGCTGGAATGCACAATTCCGTACGGGACTTTTCTACATGCAGGTGTGCACAACGCTAGGCTCTGGTTTCATCCATTTGCTGCTTTAACAGTGCTTTGGCCCACAATCACAAAACCTAAAAGAGAGTAACCTAAGAAACTGAAGCAGTCACGTTAAAAAATAAACAGAACACTAAACACGGTGCCAGAAGATAGCATCCACAGGTCCAGGCCACCGAATACATAAGGACCAAAGATCAGATTAATTTTCACATGTTTTCAGAACATCAAACCACACAGTGATTAATATTTTAATATATTTTATTTACATTACAAATGCAGGATACCGAGAGTCTTCAGAGATACGTTTTCACATGACTTTTGAACAAGATAAAAAAAAAAGTGAGACGCATATAAGAGGAGTCTTCCCAAAGCAACACATTCCCAGCTCAGAGTCATAAATTAAAAGAATAATGCCAGAGTCTGTATGAATCTGAAAGCTACAGCATTGACAGAAATATTCCAGTCTATAAGAAGACCTGCATTATTAAGCACGCCTGGGTCACAGCAGACACCAATCATACAAGCAGCATCGTAAATAAAAAAAAGGGCCATAAAGCGCAAAGATTTGCCCTACAGAAGACAGGAAGATGCAGCGGGAGATTAAACTGTTTTCTTTTCGCATTCTCCTGCATATCGATCACAAACTGGGGGCAGAGATTTCAGCATGTTCACTTCTGTTTATAGTGCTAAGGCTCCCTCTGCTGGACCAGGAGGACCAGAGACAGTAGACTGAAAGGCATATTAAGGTCTTGACTCTGAAGCAGAGAATGCAACAGAAGCTGAATTAACAGATTGTTTGCATATCTATAGAAAAAAGGCCAGCAGTGCCAATAAAACAATGCAGGAAAAAACAACTACATGATTAAAATACACAGAGCGAAGGCATCAGGAGGCAGAAGACCTGGAAATAAAGTAACAGTGTGAAAATGGAACAGGAGAGTTTCTGCACGCTATCACTAAACCTGCTGTCTTCATTTACTTTTCTGGCCCTCTGTTGTACCTAGGGCTGTACGAAAATATCGAAATATTGAAAATCACGATAGTGTTTACTGATACTGTATTGATTCTCGAAAACATTATCGATTATTAATTAACAGTTTACGTGCAAAGATTCCTGGCAGACAGTAAACCGGTGTGTGCTGTGTTTAAATCTCTGACCACTAGATGGCAGTGTTGTAATCCATTTTCAGCTCTACTACAACATTAACAAGCAGCACAAGATTACAATGCTATTGTAAACGTTGGCAAACCTGTTCATTTAGTGGTGTGTATTTATAGTAGGATTATAAAATTCACAGTATATCACTTTGCATGCAGTATCACAATATTTGGCATATATATTGAATCGTGAACGCTGTATCACGATTCAAATTGTATCGCCAGGTTCTTGTCAATACACAGCCCTAGTTGGACCATGCATTAAAAGTTATATATATTAAAAGTTATATATATAATAGAGATGGACCGATCAACATTTTTGAGGCCAATTCCGAGCGCCGATCACCTTTCAGCACAATCAGCTGATACCGATCGTGGGCGGGGCCATATGCCACGGCAGAGCTACATGTAGTTATTAGCACAAGCAAGTCATGAAACATGGTCGAAACTGGTTTATTTCTATTTTTAACAAGCTCATGTGAAACAGCGTAATATTTTCTAACAAAATTAACAGTAAATAAAGTAAATCAAATAAATGATATATCTAGTGATTGTGATGTGTCTACTTCAATCATTTGGATTTACTTTCCTTCAAATGGGGCCTCAACTAGGGATGTAACGATACACTCTACTTACGATGCAGTGCGATTTACGATGCTGGCCTCACGTAAACTGACCACTGGCCACTTACGGATCCATTTAAGGTGGAACACGGAATCTGAATAACAAGCTAACTTCACAAACAATGCTAAACGCCCTACTAAACTAAACAAAGGTCACAATAATATAATTTCACACTTGTCCCGAATACGGAGTCCATACCAGGACCAATCTAGAGCTCACCATCTCTGGATTGTGGCTTAAATCGCAACTCTGTAGGTGACTTTTCTACACAACAGTGCTACACTACACCACCATGCTGCCAGGAATGCAATGACTAACCAGAAATATTCCAAATTCGGAAAACTGTGTCATATCCCACCAAACTACGGCTGAAAGATTATGTGTTTTTATACAACAATTTACAAATTGGAGGAGCTGCAACTTTCCCACAAATTCAACCTAGTCTGTTGTCTGTGCACCAATCAGAGGCAAGCAAATCTCCATGTGTTGTGACATTCAATTAAATTCAAGTTTATTTGTATAGCGCTGTTTACAGTGATGCTGTTACAAAGCAGCTTTACAGAAGTTTGAAAATAGACAGCTACAACATATATCTCCCCCAGTGAGCAAGCTAGAGGAAATACTCCCGCAGACTAGAGGAAGAAAGCTTGGGAGGAATCAAGACTCTCAAGGAAAAAGCTAAGAGAATCTCTGTTTGAAGTCTGGATGGCAAAGCTTTACTGAGTGTTTATGAAAAGTGGGAGTGAATTGAAACGGTACCATCAATCAATGATATCACAACTAGAGATGGAAAAATCGATTGGCTGTATATCGGTATCGGCCGATTTATAATCAAAATACGTGATCGGCCAATATTTCTCCAATTTAGCCGATCCCGAGAGCCGAACAATGGCGTTAAACAAATGAGCCTAATTTCTGTATTTTCAGCTAGCGTTTCCTTGAAGCACCATCTGGCCAGGTCCTTGCAATTCCTATCTGAACCACTAGGTGGAAACACATACCCTTTCATTTTCCACAGACTGACTCGCCTCGCAAGAACAGTTTTGCGTTGCGTCTGTCTGGCAGCTTGTTGCTGTATGTGACACAGACTCATCCAGAGCGTTTTTAAAATCTGTAAAATTAACCGTGTCTCGTTGGGAAACCAAGACAAAGACATTTAACACTAATAATCAGATACGGTTTTTGGAGTACACCACACAGCTGAATACAGTGAGTATCAGCAAACAGCAGAGCTAGCACACACAGCTAACACAAAACAAACAACCCAGAACACCTACAGACCAGATCTGACCGGTACGAATAGAACAGCAGCAGAAATTCAAGATCTACATTTAATGATTACAGTTTTTTGTTTAAAATAATACAAAGCCTGTGTTTAAGGTCTGCATTTATTTAATTAGCTTTTTTAGTTTTAAATTAAGGGTCTAAGTGTAATGATTACAGTATTTGGGGATATTAGTTTGATTTACTTTGTTTATTTACTGTTAATTTTGTTTAAAATATTATGCTGTTTCATATGAGCTCGTTAAAAATGGTAATAAACCAGTTTAGACCATGTTTCATGACTTGCTTGTGCTAATAACTACATGTAGCCCTGCCGTGGTATATAGCCCCGCCCTCGATCGGTATCGGATATTGGCCGATCATGCTGAAAGGTGATCGGAATCGGTCTCAAAAACGCTGATCGGTCCATCTCTAATCACAACCCTAACTGGCAGCCTGACACAATACACTTAAAGGTTCAAGCCTGAAGTGAATTCCTCTTCTTAGGCAAAAGGAACAGGCCTGAACCTTCATTTATAATTACCTTTGAAAGCACAGTCACAACATTAGTCAGAAAAATCACAAGCACAATTTCCCCAAACTGCTCCGCTATGAATTCTGTGACACACCTACGAAACCTTATCTTTCTCATCACTTTAGTAAATGACCCTGAATGTAGCACTACAATCACTGACCCTGTAAGAGCCCCTGAAGAAAGGAGAAACAGTCAGACTTCACACAAAGAGCGGAAAATCAGAGCAGAAAGGAAAAACTGAGTGAAAAGAGAAGCAGGGAAAGCAGAAGGCGGAGAGTGAAAGATAAAGGTATTCTCTTCAAAAGCATCCTCGATTCTCCAAATCACTACAGACGCGTACTGTACACTCATATTCACACAGTCACGACACAGAAGAGGAGTGCTTCGGGCCTCACTGAAGAAAAAGCTTCAGCAGAAAAGGAAGGAAGTCGAGGAGATCATTTCAAAGAGGAAACAGAACTAATGCGAGAGCTCTCTAATATCAAGTCGGGCAGATCTGTGGGTTTTCAGACAGGATTGAGGGACTTTTGCTGAGTGAGGAGGCGAATTCGTACTGAGAAACTTCAAGCTGAAGGAAATCCAGAGCGTGTAAGGCTGAGCTTGCAGAGCTGCCATACAGAATACGGTCCTCATTACCCAACACACCAGAGGCCTCATTTCTAAAACTAGAGAATCATGAAACATAAGTCCAGAATATTCTCCCTGCTGGCTGACGATTAACTTTTCCATAGATTTCTACCTCCAATATCTGACTCGTCAGCCCATCAGCTAACCAACCAAGTGTCTAGGGAAAAGGTAAGAGAAGTATCTGAAACATAAAAAGCGGTCCCTTCGTGGTATAAAAACGTGAAAGTCAGTTCTTCACTATGTGTAAATTTAACTTAAGCTTGGAGCTACAGAGTCACAAATCCTCTGGGCTAGTTCCAGGTGTTCTATCATTTCATCCTACCCATCGATCGGTCCTACCAAGGCTTATTGCGCATGCGCACATGACGATTACGTCAGAATTTCGATGGTTGGCGTGTATGTGCAGAATTTAATACTTGTTTATAATGTTTTAACGTCTTTTTAGTGTTAATTGTTTTCTTTAAGCTTGTTATCTAAATTTAGCCTAATGCTACTGTTTGCTTGAGTGTTCCAAAAGCATTCGTGGCAGCTCATAATCGTTGACAAAATAGCAGGGGGTACGGTTTTATGATCATATTTACACTATCAAATAATCCTACCAGTGGTTTTAATGCACTTGCGGTATTGTTTTCCACCAAGGTAGCACAGATCGACGGCAGCAACGCCTCTACTTCAGGGCAGTTCAGTTTTTATGTTTTGCTGGTGGAGGCCAACGGAACTGTAGAAACACTACACAAAGAAGGGAACTCACGCAAAGATGCATCAGCAGGGGCGCCAGCATATCTCCAGGCACACCATTCCACAAGTCCTAACCGCCATGATTCAAAAGCACCTATAGTAGTCACAGGTAAGTGATGTCATCTAAGCTCCATTGGAAAATTAGAGGCTGCCCCTAACCATGTGACCCTCCTAACCTAACAATAGACTCATGCCCAGTGATAGCTGACAGAGTTATACAGTGTAGAGTCACGGTACTGTGGAAACAAGTCAATGGATTCATGAAAAGAGTCACACTATAGAGGAAAAACAAGTAAATGTATTAAGGAGACGAGTCAATGTATTGGGGAAAAGAGTCATGGTATATAGAAAACGAGTAACAGTACTGAATAAAGGAGTCAGAGTACTAAGGAAACGAGTCACTACATTAAGTAAAAGAAGAAAGTCATTATAGGGGCTCCCAAGCTTTTCTTAAACTATACTTAAGACGATTCTTTTGAATATCATTGTGTCTGTATTAAGAATATGATATAAGAAATGAAGGCCATATGTACTTTCATATTAAGTAAAAAAGAGGGTCTGTTGCTTTGTTTTTAAAACTTCTTTACCATCTAATCCTACAGTCGGAAGGTTCTAAAGCTCTGTAGATGTAGGAGACCAGAGTTCCACAGAGTCAGTTAAATACCAGGAGTGATGAGGAGGAGCATCATGAAGATCATGTACTGACATGAAGCACATTCGAGGTATAATTTTAAGGAGGATAATAAACATGAAGCTCCAAAGCTAACAAAAGCTGCCGTGAGCCCCGCCCACAACTCTCACAGCGCTCACAGTCAGAGCAGACCCTCACTGCTCCACGACCCACTACACTCACAGTGCTCAGTCTCACAGTCAGAGCAGACCCTCACCACTCCACGACCCACTACACTCACAGTGCTCAGTCTCACAGTCAGAGCAGACCCTCACCACTCCACCACTCACTACACTCACAGTGCTCAGTCTCACAGTCAGAGCAGACCCTCACAGCTCCACGACCCACTACACTCACAGTGCAGTCTCACAGTCAGAGCAGACCCTCACCACTCCACCACTCACTACACTCACAGTGCTCAGTCTCACAGTCAGAGCAGACCCTCACCACTCCACGACCCACTACACTCCCAGTGCTCAGTCTCACAGTCAGAGCAGACCCTCACCACTCCACGACCCACTACACTCACAGTGCTCAGTCTCACAGTCAGAGCAGACCCTCACCTCTCCACCACCCACTACACTCACAGTGCTCAGTCTCACAGTCAGAGCAGACCCTCACCACTCCACGACCCACTACACTCACAGTGCTCAGTCTCACAGTCAGAGCAGACCCTCACAGCTCCACGACCCACTACACTCACAGTGCTCAGTCTCACAGTCAGAGCAGACCCTCACCGCTCCACCACCCACTACACTCACAGTGCTCAGCCTCACAGTCAGAGCAGACCCTCACCACTCCACCACCCACTACACTCACAGTCCTCAGTCTCACAGTCAGAGCAGACCCTCACCACTCCACCACCCACTACACTCACAGTGCTCAGTCTCACAGTCAGAGCAGACCCTCACAGCTCCACGACCCACTACACTCACAGTGCTCAGTCTCACAGTCAGAGCAGACCCTCACCACTCCACGACCCACTACACTCACAGTGCTCAGTCTCACAGTCAGAGCAGACCCTCACCACTCCACGACCCACTACACTCACAGTGCTCAGTCTCACAGTCAGAGCAGACCCTCACCCCTCTACCACCCACTACACTCACAGTGCTCAGTCTCACAGTCAGAGCAGACCCTCACCACTCCACCACCCACTACACTCACAGTGCTCAGTCTCACAGTCAGAGCAGACCCTCACCACTCCACCACCCACTACACTCACAGTGCTCAGTCTCACAGTCAGAGCAGACCCTCACCCCTCTACCACCCACTACACTCACAGTGCTCAGTCTCACAGTCAGAGCAGACCCTCACCACTCCACCACCCACTACACTCACAGTACTCAGTCTCACAGTCAGAGCAGACCCTCACCACTCCACCACCCACTACACTTACAGTGCTCAGTCTCACAGTCAGAGCAGACCCTCACCCCTCCACCACCCACTACACTCACAGTGCTCAGTCTCACAGTCAGAGCAGACCCTCACCCCGCCACCACCCACTACACTCACTGCGCATGCCCAAAGCCGCCGCTGACCCCGCCCCCTATCTACAGAGTAGGATGTAAATATAAATGAGTCTTGGATAGATAGATACTTTATTGATCCCAGAGGGAAATTCTTCAGTGTGACACAGCCTATTTCAAAACCAACAAAAAAACATGGAAGAAGTTCATTTATTCATAGTTCATTTGTAGTTATAACATATTTAGGGTGTTTTTTACTCACTTTTTACTCTCCCGCAACGTTATTCCTTCAAATACACGCAAATAGACAATTATGCAAATTAGGCTATTACCTTTAGCGACTTTTAGGACAGCCCAAGTAGCTACTTTCTTTTTTAAGGAGTTGGCAACTGTAGTGGTCAGTTTAAGGCTTTACTTATGTGTGGAAAAAAGCAAAGAGAGAACCTCAACCGTTGTGGCAGCGAGCTAGACCACCTTAACAGGACCCACCTGGAGCTCGCTTCATAGGGGGACGCCATAAAACTCGCTATCAGTCCACTGGAAAAGCTCAACGACTGTTGCAGGAATTAGAAAAAGAAACTAACCTCAGCCACATATTTCTTCAGGTTTACGCTCACTTAAAGATCCAGTTAAGGTGGAACAGGGAATTCGAATCAGAAGGTAACCATGGCGACGTCTTTCGTTAGGTTTACGCAAACCTGAAAGGGTAGAGTCTTGTTTTTCTTTTTTACGCGTTTAATGTAACATGTAAACATTAACATAGTAGTAACAGACACATTTATAAACTGTAACTGTAAAAACAGCCGTTTTTTGTTTTCTCTGACGTCACCAACGTCGCCTATTTAGCATACCGACGCATAGCCCCGCCCACTCGCACAGACCTTACTCCTCTAGTTTCGCCACGTGTTAGAACTTCAGCTCAACTACTTTTATTATTTTACTTTAACAATGACAAAGAAATAAGCAAGCTTGATACTCTAATAAAGGGATGGTCGCTGGTGTGCACGCATTTAAAAGATCCTGCTATCACGCCACAGCAACATTGTGGAAGATTAGCTTATATATCTGTGCTGTTTAAAGAAAGTATCTCCAGAATGACAGGACAAAACTTTTTTTTTTAATTCCAAGCTTTTTCCAAGCTATGTTGGAGCATTTCTATTGGTCCACAGTGTAAACTGCAGCTGCTATGGTTAAATCAATTAGATTATTATTTTTTTATTTACCAAAATGGATATTCATGGTGGTGTCATGATTAGATCAGGGTTGGATTCCCGGTCCGGGCTGTTCTGTGTGGAGTCTGCATGTTCTCCCCATGCTTGAGTGGATTTCTGGGTACTCCGGTTCCCTCCCACAGTTCAAACACATGTATGTCCGGTTGATTGGTCATTCTAAATTGCCTAGTGATGCTGGGATTGCACCCACCCCCCACTTTCTCGCGCTGACACTGCACTGCTAGTGTAACGTTGCCTTCAGTTGTTGTGACCTTCTACCTGAGCATATTGTATCACTCATATCGTGCTGAAACACTTCATTGGAATGTAATGTAAGTTAACATCATCTTTTAACACAATCATTTTCTGTTGTCTATAAGGCTACTGCTTTCAACCGCTCTGGGGGATTACCCAATAAGAGCCTCATATGAAGGTGGTGATTAAGAGGGAATAGAGGGTGTGTCTCTAATCCTAGTGAGTGTCTAAGTAGGCTGTCTAGGTAGGCAGCTGTTTAAGTAGCAGTGTTCTCTCCTCATCTCTCCTCATTAAACAGATTACTGGGACGCTCTAGTTAAAAAGAGACTGTGTCATGGCTTGTTCCCACCCACTGCAGCACAAGACCAGTGTTTCAGCTAGTTGCTAAGTTACCAGCCGGCATCCAAAACAATAGCCCGAGGCTTAAAAATCTGCTAGCATAAATGCTAATGGCTCGAGTATAAAACTGCAAAATGATGAACGACTGGTTACAGAGTTGATAATTAAATACTGTTTTGTGTGATTATATGACCAGAAACACATTAAAACCTGCGTTGCATCATGGGATTGTCTTAGCTGCTGAGGAAGTGTTCTATGTTCCTTAAAATCAGGCCAAAATAAGGTGCCTTAGTAGACAGCGGGTGTGTCTGAAATAGTCCACTCGTTAACTCGTTCCCTGTTCACTACATAGGCTGCTCTATGTAGAACACTATGTAGGGGGCAGTGAGGGAGACAGTAGAGAGAATTCGGATGACGATCTTTCCAAAGAAACCGCTATGCATTGTGGGGTGTCAACCTGTAAGTAGTGTACATCGGTTGTCCACTAGTTTTACGGTGCATTGTGGGTAAGAATGTAGTGAACTACGTAGGGAAGCTAACTGTCCACTGAGAATTCAGACAACACTACAAAATGGCTGACACCCCGAATAGAACAATAAACGGTAACTAGGGTGCGATTTCAGACACACCCAACGTGTTTAAGGTATGTAAGAATTGGGACAGTCTACATGTCGGGAGCGCATACTATAACATAAAATGCTGTCTATGTAGGCAGCTCACCAGGTTTTGAGACACAGCAAGAGCGTAGCAAATCGAGGGTGAATACAGATGTGCAGTATAAGAATAAAAATATTGTTTTGGGAAAATGTAAATATATTCAAGCAGACCACAAAAATTTAGAAACTAAAAAATAACCCACTTTAGAGCATCAATTTGATTGAAAGAATTTATATAGAAAATATTTACATATGCAATCCATAGCTAACTGTATTAGCCCTACACCATGAATTATGACTAACATTGCTCTAACATTAAATCAATAAAAAGTACATTGGTTTTATGGTACTGGCTGGGCAGTACATCAGCCTGTAAATCACAATTAACATCTAACAAATCTCATAATTTAAGGTTCTGGACATGGCAAAGTACAAAACTGGGTGCAAGATTTGTAAGCCTTGCGTTTTTCTTTAGTGTACATGCTGTTTTTTCGTACAAAAGCATAAGGTCTACTAAGATGTGTGGAGTTGTTAATTTATTGGCCTTTGGGAATTTAATTGGGTCCTTGACCCAACACTGATTACAGGTCAGGAAACGTCCCCTCGTTGCTAAGGGTCAGTTTATTAGTGTATGACAAGCTGTCCTCTACTAACAAACCAGTATAACCACTGGAGAAGATCAGAATGAGCAATAGTACTAAATTCCCCACACCTGACACTGCTATGCGGTCATATTAGGGCTTTGGTTAAGCTCTGCCCACAAAGCAGGTCATACAGTACTAGAAAGCACAATCAAAATCATGGGTGTGTCTCAAAACCTAAGGTGCCTCCAAAATCGCCTACTAGTCAGTAGGTACTAGATTAGAGTCAGTACGTACTGCTCGAGCAGCAGACTAGTAGCCACTTTTAGTGCCACACAAGCTCAGACGAACTACATCCGCCATATTGCCAGCGTCCTGTGACACAAGACGTCAGAGCACCACCGTAAAAGTCCTGCTATTCATTTTAAAGCTCTGTTTACTGATAGATTTAGATCTTTTTGTGACACTGATCTGCGTTTTTGTCTGATTATGTATCAGACGGTGTGGAGCTGTAGCTCAGAGAAGACAAAACGGAGGAATGTAATCATTGTTTACCTCAGCAGTAGCGCTAACTTCTGTAGCGGCAGTTCACTAGCCGTAACAGCGTACACACAGCTGATACCGCATTCAGTAGGTCATCCGGGTACCGTTCACCTACTACTCGATGCCTACTGAGTATTTGGACATACTAGTCGCGCTCGCCTACTGATTTCACTACTGAATAGTAGACAAGTAGGCGATTTTGGACGCACCTCTCATGAGGGTCTACATAGGCAGCATTTTACGTCATAGTATGCGCTCCCAACATGTAGACTGTCCCAATACTTACATACCTTAAACATTCTGTCTACTGAGGAACCTTATTTTGGCCCGATTGTAAGGAAGCACTGAATACTTCCTCAGTCGCTAAGACAATCCCATGATGCAACGTAGGCAACTCTACGAGCAGTGAAGTGGTTTTAAAATGTGAGTTATTTTGATTCTCTCTGGAGTTTTAATGTGTGTCTGGTCATATAATCACACAAAACAGTATTTTATTAACAACTCTGTAACGAGTCCTTCACCATTTAGCAGTTTTATACTCGAGCCATTAGCATTTTTGCTAGAGGATTTTTAAGCCTCTGGCTATTGTTTTGGATAGCTGACCGGTAACTAAACAACCGGCTAACCCACCGGTGGCGTGCTGCAGTGGACGGGAACAAGCCGTGACGCAGTCTCTCTCTAACTAGAGCGTCTCAGTAATCTGTTTTATGAGGAGAGATGAGGAGAGAACGCTGCTACTTAAACAGCTGCCTACATAGATAGCCTACTTAGACACTTACTAGGTTTTGAGACACACCCCATATCACTACCTCATGTGAGGCAGCTAATACAAGTTAAAACAGATTTAAACTCAAGACAAACCATCCCTGTAGTTAATTAAACAGCCATGTTTTCTCCTTATCTATGACTACCAAGAAGCCAATATACTCTGAAGTAGGCTACAATAACCAGCCAGCAAGCCGGAACGCCTCCTCAGTTCTAGGTGAATCATAAGGATAGTACAGCGGTATATTTAATGTCTCCAGATTCAGTAGTTAAGTTCGTGTACTCTTAGTTGAACACAGTATTCAGACGCAACACTAGCTTTCCTCGCCTACTGAGTAGAATGGAAGTAGGTGATGAAAGACACAGTGCCTAGTCTGCTCATGCCAAACATGACATGTAAGTTTGTTATCTCCTGGCATGGAAGATTATAGGACTACAATCAGACACCAGGCAGTTAGCTCAGTATTTATGCTATTGTCCATGACAACACTGGGGGCGCCATCTTTGTTTACTTTGTGTTAGAACTTCCAGTGCACCCGCAAATACACTGATACTAATTATAAGCAAAAGGACAACAAACACAAAATGACTAGCATAACATGTTAAGTTAGAGGGAGTCAGTAATTGGAAGAAGAGAAAAACTTGTCTTGAACAAAAGTGTTACGAACTCAGCACAAAGATCAGAGTCTTGTAAAGCCGCCTTCCAACGAAGAGGACCTGCATCTCTGGCTGAAGCTCTAAATTCAAAACATCCACCCAAACCTCCGTATGTCTGCTTTTACCATTCTGTGGAGGAGAACCAGCACCAGAGCTTCCTTATCCAGAGAAATGTCTCGCTTATGAAGCTCAGAGGAAGCAGACACGTCGGGTGCTGGTGAGTCTCAGTTAAGTAACTGTTTCTGATCAGTGTCCACCGCGCTAGGCTATCTGTGCTGTAACCAACACCCAGCCAGGCAGCTGGCTTGACTTGGGTTTAACTGGCTTTCAGAAATATCAACTCACCGTCTTTATGTAGGAGTACACGCCCACCTTCCCACTGTGCAGGTACTGATACACTTCACTACTTTTATAGTTTTTCATTACTGAACCATGTACACCTTCCGAGAGTACAGAGTAATTAAACATGTCTCCATAAGTAACCTCAGACCACCTTCTCATATCACCCACCCACTGTGTTATTAACACATGAGACATTGTTGTCCCATTCAAACTTACTGTCTCTCTGGTCTCCTCCCATGTTACTGTATTCATTGTGGTTAGCTGACCGGAAGTTCTAACACAAAGGCGGAACAAACACGCTTGAAAGTGGGTGTGGTGAAATACGGTGAATAGCAAGAAACAAGAAATTATTTTGTTCAGTCATTTATTCACATTTACTAAGGCAAAGTTAGTTTGAAAGCATTATTGAAGCATCTTGATTAAAAACCATTACATTAAGAAAACACGAATATACACATATACACACACAAATAAGTAAATACAAAACAAGACCAGAACAAACGTGTATAAGAGGAAAAACTCTGAAGAGGTAGGCAGAGTGTTAGAAGTGGTCGTCAGACTTTCAAATGAAGAAAAAGCAGAACGTCTGGAAGCTAGCCAAAAAAAAAAAATAAAAAAAAAAAATAAAAATTTAAAAAATCAGCGCAGGTTGGCTTTAATCCTTTCAAGTCTGGCTTTGAAATCATTGAGGTCAGAAGGAGCTCCAGCGGTTTGGACCGGGCTATGAGGACAGATGTTCTGAGTGTCCTGCTGTTCCCGAGACTTGCGGAGTTTAGCGAGCTGGGACTGCAGCATGTCAAGGGAGTCGGCTGAATTGGTGCTTGCTGCGGGCAGGGTGGACTTTTCCTCATTCACAGGCTGGAAAAACGAAGAGTGTACAATTAGACGTTTCTGGGACCAGCGGACAGTGCAGCAGGACACATTCAGCATAACAGAGGATTAAGTAAAGGCGTGAAAGCAAATCATCATAATAGCACATGTTAAAACTTTAAGAAGTTTTTGAAATAATGTAATAATTATTAATAAACTTTAAGTTGAAAGGCCACACATCATAGCATTTATCTACAATCAAATTGCTTTTATGATTTTATGCATCAATGCATTTATTTTGTGATAATTAAACGTTCAATAAACTCTACTTATTTATTTTAAAATGTTTAAATTTATAGTCTATACATAAATCTAGAAACAAAACAACTAACTTTACTTGTACCCTTGTGCTAAATTGCAATCCTAATAGCAGCAGTGAGCCTTAAACCCCAAAATACACTTTAAACAAAACCTAGCAGATCAAAAATGGTTTGACTGAAGCATCTTAAAGAAGGTCTCAGACTGTGCTATTCAAACAGTTCCTTAAGGAACCTTGTATATCTGGAGTTCCTCTGGAGAACTTCCATTTTCAATAAGGATCTTTAAAAAGGTTCCATCACTGCTGCATATTGAGGAATCCCAAAAGTTGTCTTGAGTATCCCTTTAACTTTACAGGTGAAATTGATGTAAACTGATGTACCTTTTGATGATGTGGTACCTTTGTGGTGTTGCCAATGCCATAAAGCTGCCTCAGAGCCTTTAGTCTCTCCTCATAGTGTGCGGGGTTCACGGTCTCACTGTTGGATCTGGCTGCAGGCTTCGTGGACCTCTGGATAGGCTCTGTGGATTTCAAAACACAGTACAGCATTTCTAACAATTAGTAAAAGTTCACATTATTGAAACAAATATTTCACAAACCAGACCATTTGTGAGCATTTAATTTAATACTAAAAGCAAGACAGTAAGAAGGGTGTCTGACCTGTAGGGGGCTGGATCCTCGCTTTACTGATGTTCTCAGAGTCTTTTGACTAGAAGTTGGGGGGAAAAAGAAAAAGATGAGATTTAATAGTAAAGCAGATTCACTTACATGCACACGATTTTAAGCCCAGGTGGATATTTAAAGATTTATATAATTACTACTGCAAGACAATCTGATGTATTAGCATTTACATTAGAATTTCTGTAAAAAGATACAAAAAAAAAAACAAACCACATACGTGGCGACATTCCGAACATACAGTGTGTAGGAACTGGTCAGTATAATGCAGTCGTCTCAAACAATAAACCAGACATTTTGTTCCTACTTCAAATTAAGCAGGTACATACCATTTGGGAGGGTGGTGGGATGGAGTGCTTCATGGCTCGCTTCAGATGAGCCTCAACATCAGACTCGCTGCGGTTTTCAATCAGGCTCAAATGATCCATAATCTATCCACAAAAGAAAACATGTAAACTACCATCCTCCTACACAGCCATCCACTGCCTTCAGTTATCCTACACAGACACAAAGAACCTCAACAGTTATTACTATTAGACTTTAGATCTTAGGCACACAGCAGCTTCACAACGGAATAAAATCATTCCCCAATTCAGTTCCCACACTAAACCTCATACAAAAGGACAAACTGTTTTGTAATTACAGCCTAGTTTAGGATTATTTAATTAGAATTCAATGAATTATTTATAAACTTCAAATAAATGTTTCTCACTTCATGGTTTTCTTTTTCATAAAAGCATTCTGTATTTCAAATGTAGCCTTGTTTTACTTAAAGTGCTTATTTATAGAAAAATAAATAAAATGTGCAGTCCTCTTATCAACTCTCTCTCATATGATGGTTTGGAGCTGCCTGTGAGAAGAATAAAACAATGTCTCGGTCCATTCCTGGCTGAAAAGTCTGAGTTTACTGCACCGCAAAGCCCATATACCGTAAAGACAAGAAAAGTTCCACCACTTAAACACTGTCGACGTTAAATCAATTGTGTATCGGTTTGGGTCTGCATTAGACAACGTCCAGATGCGGACCACGGTCAGCCTATTCGAGACCGCTGGCCTAGTTGCACATACTGCAGATTAATACTAGTTTTAAAATGAATAAATAAATAAATTCACTATTTCATTAAAAACAGCAGAACAAGGAAACACTAATTCAGCTCCACGAATGCTCAATCGTTCATGAGGTTACTTGCTACTAAGCAATATAGAACCAAGTTCTGTACCTTTGGCCCTACGAGTCTGTAGAGCGTGTGAAGTAGGGTTCTAACTGTGCGGTGGGCCATATCATTCGGCTTCTGTTTAAGCATCTCTCTAGGGAAGAGCTTCATGAAGTTGTGGATGTCCAGAAGAATTCGGTCCAGATAGAGCGCCTCGATCTTCTCTGGAAGGAGCTTGATCATACGCCAGTGGCACTGAGGGGACAAGGCAATGAAATAAATAAATAAGCAGGTACAGAAAAGGAACACCCATGAACAAGACTACATAGCAGACTGTATTACCTTCATGACCATTTCAGAGAACTCAGGCGAGCAGGCAGAGGAGTTATAGGCCTCTTGTAAGAGCATCAGCAAGGCACTGAGGTTTAGGAAGACAAGGTCAACAAAAGTCATTTGGTTAGATTGCACAGTCAGATTTTCTCAAACTCAAGATCAGAGATAGCTTTAATTGTTAGACTACAAACATCTCCATATAATAAGATCTTTTGTTGCACAGAAAATATAACTGCTAGCACATGAACAACATTTCACCATTTGAAAAGCATGTGCCAAGTTACACTGAGTGAATATTTAGACTATTTTTTTAAAAGAAACAGCTTTAATAAGAACTTCAGGAATAAGAACTGTACTGGAGTGTACTACCTGAGAGTGTTGGTGGGGTCTGCAGTCTTAAACAGTGCCGAAAGCACCACGTGAACAGAGCGGATCAGCTGAACATCCTCAGAGTTCTGATGCTGAGGGTCTAAAATCAGAGTCAGGAGGGCATGCACCAGATCCTTCAGCACACCTGGAGAGGTCTCCTGAGCCAGCTTATCCACCGAAACCAGCTACACACAAAGACATGCCGGTTTGTTCAGTTAATCTCTAATAGACATGATTGTGGTTTGACACTGTGACTCCCTGTTATCTGTAAATACGAATATGATTCAAGTTGTTAAAAACATAGCCTGCATTTACTTCTCTGTGGTCAGTGCTGGTCAGATGGCCCCTGTGCATGTCATCAGGAGTCTGAGTGAAGGTCCTAACACTGCAGGATCCCCCACCATAACAGGATCCTATCATCACTCCAGCTACACAGAGGTTGTTCTCCCGAAAAAAGCTACAATTATCTATTTAGATAAAGACTGTTTTGTTGCTCTCACCGAGTTGAGGGAGTTGATGACGGAGCTGTAAAGTTTCTCCACTTGCTGCTGCCTGTCCATCCTCTCGTCCACCATGCGCCTGCTGGCCAGCAGGCGGAGCTGCATGAGCGTAGCGACGATGAACTCGTCCACGTGACCCGACATCAGCGTCCACTGGCTCTCCTGACGCAAGATCTCTATTATCTGAGCAGCGGAAGAGACAGAACAGCTTCAATGACAGGTGTTACAGTACAAGCATCATGCCATTCAATTCAAGTTCCAGAATGAGTACTGGAAACTAGTGATGGAAAGATCGATCAGCTATGTATCGATACCTATTTAGCCGATCAATGGCGTTAAACAAATGAGCTTAATTTCTGTATTTCCAGCTAGCGTTTCATTGAAACCCCCTTCGACCAGGTCCTTGCAATTCCTATCTGAACCACTAGGTGGAAACACACACCCTTTCATTTTCCACAGACTGACTAAAGCGGCACGCCTCGCGAGAACAGTTTGTGTTCACGGCATGTGCTGTCCGTCTGGCTGTTTGTTGCCGTAGGTGACAGACTTATCCAGGATGTTTTGTAAAATTAGTAAAATCAATGTTTCTTGTGGGGGAACCAAGACAAAGACATTTAACACTACTAATCTGATACAGCATGAAAGAGTACACCACACAGCTGAAGACAGTGAGTACCAGCAAACAGCAGAGCTAGCACAAAACAAACAACCCGGAAAACCGTACAGACCAGAACTGACCGGTACGAATAGAACAGCAGCAACAATTCAAAATCTACATTTAAAGATTACAGATTTAGTTTAAAATAACAGAGTCTGCGTTTAATGACTGCAGTTTTTACTGCATTTATTTAATTAGATTTTTTCGTTTTAAACTAAGGGTCTAAATTCAATGATTGCAGTATTGGTGATATTTGATTTTTCTTTATGTACTGCTAATTTTGTTACAAATATGCTGTTTCACATGAGCTGGTTAAAAATGGTAATAAACCAGTTTAGACCATGTTTCATGTCTTGCTTGCGCTAATAACTACATGTAGCCCTGCCGTGGCATATAGCCCCGCCCTCTATAGGTATCAGCTATTGGCCGATCATGCCGATTGGTCCATCTCTACTGGAAACATCCTGATTCTACAGAAATTTAATTCTTCCTTTGGATAAAAGAAAGCTACATATCTGTAACATTAAAAAAGGGCACTCTTACGCAGGGAAGGTACAAAACTTGAATCCACCACTTAAAATACTGTACACAGTCATTAAAATCTTCATTTAAGATATGCAGCCTCCTGTACTTTTTAATGAAGTGATCGACAGTTGTTGGCAAGCAGGACAGGGATAAGTAGAAATGAAGAAAATAACTTGAAAATCCAAGTAAACATAACTCAGACTATGTAACAGAGCTACAAACAAAATTCCCTGAAATGCTGCTCTGGAGGGAGTTAGGAACACATTGGTAGACTTTTACATTACATGCTTATGTAAACTTTTTCATTCAAACTAAAACTATTAAAAGAGCACTGCAGTTATTTAATACATCTGTAGGGAAAGCTGTTTGTCTTCATTCCAACTGTCCAATAAAATAAGTTTGTCCTGATATAGATGTGGTCAGTGTATTTACATAAATAGCGTTTTTAGTCATAGGTAAATTGAACCAAGTTACTGTAAAATGAGATCCACTTTAATCAATAAGAGTTAAAATCAAATCAAAATAAAGCAACACACACTAAAAGAAAGAGCAGGATTTCATCCTTCAAGACAGGCTTTACCTTAGTCAAGCCCTGAATGCTCGTTTTGGCATCTGAGCTGGCAACCTGAGAGATGATCAGATTGATGCTGGAGACGGAGTCTTCTTGTCTGCTGCTGGATATCGAAGGCAGCCTGTAAAGCATCACAGTCATGAGGTCCTGCATTTAAAGATTAACTGTACGCATTTAAAATTTAAAATAAAGACTTAAAAGCACCTGAATTTGAACTCTGGCACGTCGAGCGGTGACGGGTCGGCCGCCTCCACCTCCAGCAGGTCAGGCATGATGGTCTCTGGCAAATCCACAATGAAATTCGGGTCCAGCTGGAACTCGCGAGGCACGGCAGAGCTCTTCTGCTGCTGCTGCTCCACTGCATTCTGACTTCGGATCTCACTGAGAGAGAGAGGGAGTGAAAGAAAATAAAAATATATTTGCAATGGAAAAGAAATCTACATCCAAGTATGGATTGGAGTAACATCTGGGAAAAATCAAATAAAGTGACTAATATTAACATCTAAAGAAACAGCAGATTTCTGTGGTCAATGCTGGTCAGATGGCCCCTGTACATGTCGTCAGGAGTCTGAATGAAGATCCTAACACTGCAGGATCCCCACCAAACAGGATTGCCTCATCACCCCAGCAACTCCAAGGGAACTGATGCTGTGCCAGCATCTGTACATCGTTAAATCACTTTATTTTCTCAAACTCAGGTGTTTTAAAACAAAACTACATGTCACCGTTATAAACCATGACCTATATAATCCCAATTTATAGGTAACAACATGGCAGACTAGGTCATGTGGTTTCTGACACTGTATATAGATTGCAGAACAATTCCATTCATTAGCTTGATTAGTGGGCTATTGCCAGATCACCCCATTACAGTTTCTATGACTGTGTTTAAAATATAGGTTATGTATGTACTGAAGGTGATCTGTAAGTTGGGTTGGCAACAAAGTACATTGTGCTGTACGTGTTCAGTAATATTCCACATCGTCAGTACCCAAAACGACTGACAATAAGAAAAAAAAAAAGGAGTTTCTCAAAAGTGGTAACAGCCACAGACCACCCCTATACAGGCTCTATTCTAATCTCCTCCCCCCACTGCGTGACCACCAAGGCCAGGAGCAGCTGTATCTTGAACATGCCTAAAGAATCTAATACCTTTAGTGCATTAACCTGGCCACACTATCAGGATTCAGCCAACATTCTGATTGGCTGTCTGCACTGACACGTATACACATTTCCAAGTATCATTTCGCACAAGCTCATTATCTCAAGCCACAGATCCTAAACAATCATTCTGTAGTACGTGTTCTGACTTCATTTTTAAGACTGCCTCCTCCTAAACAAGTCATGCTGACTAGCAGGCTTGTGATTGGTCACTCTGCATGTCAAATGTCCCGTTTCCTGTAGTAGTAGGTAGCCGTTCAGTGACATGCCCAAGAGATTCACATCCTTTTAACATGGCCTGGTATCGCATCCCACAAGCAGCACCGACACTAAACTATGCATATTGAAGATTAAAGTACTTAAAGTAAATATTCTCTCATGCTTTTTTTACACTGTAAAAAATTACAATTTAAAATTTGCAATGTTTGTTTAATTACCATAAAAAATGACTAACTACTTGTGTTGTCTCACAAACAAATGCTATGAATGCAACCAACATTACCCATTACTTAATAGTCTTATTAACCCTTAGCACCAGTGCTAAAACTAAAACAAGCAAGTGCCACCAAACTTATCTTGGTTGGTAATCAGGAGTAAAAGTGGAAAACATGGATATTTCATGTGGCTTTAAATTAAATGTGCAGCGTGAGTGATGGGGACAGAGCACGTACCTCAGTTTGAGCGGAGCCTCGTCTGAACTGGGTTTCTTCAGAATGCTGGCGTTGACAGACCCAGCCACCTTCTCCTCTGCAGGTTTGCTGGTGGGTGCAGCTGTGGCTGAGGTTTTCTTCGCAGAGCGCTTAATCCTCTCTTCAAGCATGCTCATGTCCTTATCAGACAACTTCAGGGAAGAGAAAAAGATGTTTACATACAAAGCAGTGCTTGTTTTCAAACAAAGTAGAGTTGAGAGTTAACGAAGAATGATATGACAAGATGTTACACTTCCGTGGGTTAAATAAGCATCTCTGATAGTGTCAGTGACCATTTTCTAACATTACATAAGCAAAAAACTTGTGATTCATACTGTTTGACACTAGGTGGCATTAATAAGTAAAAAAAAAAGACCAAACTCCTTATGCATCATATTCTTCCCAAGACTGAAGCTCTTTAAGGTTTACTTGTTCGTTTTACAACAAAGTTCATGATTTCACATAAAACCAGTAGTGTTTTACATATGACCATTAACATTGGTCATCAGAATGACTCACCTGGCCGATGAGTTTGTAAACCTGCTCCCCACAGACGTTATAGGCCGCCACCACAGTGTTCAGAGCTGCGTTGCGTACGGCTGTGTCACGGTCACCAATATGAACAGCGATCTCTCTCAAAGCTTTTGTTGCCGTTTGCTGAAAAACAGATGTTCCACACAGTCCCACGAGACAGCCCAGCTCCTCCAGACACTCTGTGGAAACCAGAGAGGAAATCATAAAATTACTGAATGCATGAACAGCAGAACCGTGAAACTGTAGTAAAGTCTTCAAGCCAAAGTTGGCCTGGCTGGGGGAAAAAAAAACAAAAACAAACAAAAAAAAAAAACTATAAAAATAAATTTAAATATTAAAAAGGACTTTTTAATAAAGTTGCCATGTCTAGACTGAAGAACAGCACAAAAGGCTTTGAACAGTGCCCCTTAGACACTGACACAAACCAGCAACAAATGAGATTTTTTTTTTATTTATTTAAAAAAAAAAAAAAAAAAAAAAAGAGCTTAATTGGAATATACCTTCAGGAATCACATACTAAAAAAAAAAACAAACAAAAAAAAACCCCATAATGAAGTAAAGACTTTTAGCCATATTTTCCTGAAAGCTATTTAATTTATTAACTGAAGAGAACGGCTATTTTATGTTTGTGTTCCTGAAGTTAAACATTCTCATTATTATAGTAAAAGTGTAGACATAAGCAGGAATAGTGAAACAAACAGTTTACGTGCTAACAGCCATCCATGAGCGAGCAAAGAGACATTAGCACATCAACTCACCGGCTCTCTGTTTGGAGTTCTTGGACTTGGTGCCATCCATGAGGAACGGGAAAACTCTGCTAGGGGGATAAACCCTCCGCAACAGGCTGATGATGCTGCGCACATCTTTACGCACAACATCCTTCGGCTCGCCCACCTAGAACCAGAAAAACCAAACACACAGACTTAGAAGCTGCAGAGCCAGCATGTGTAAATCAGTGACAGGCAGGCACCAATCAGACGCCAAGTAATACTTAGACAACTTAAAAAACTTTCAATACCTTTCAATACTCTTTTTTTTAAATAAATAGTCTACATTTTGTAAAACCACTACAATAGAGTGGCCATTTCCTGAATGTGATCTGGATTTTCCAGCTGTATAAAAGCTAGTTATGCGCCTCATTGCAGATCTCATACTCACTGTGACCAAATCAGTGATCAGACACTCAGAACCACCAAATTAATCCACATGATCAAATTTAAGTTTGAAAAGCAGAGCGTTCAGGCTAAATGACTGCATGGCTGCTACAGACAACCTAGCTTGCTAGTCAGTACACTGTAAACTAACTTGACTGAAGAGCAGGGGTTTGTGGGAAATGTAGTTTTAGTCCAGAGTAAGCCATAAAGGAACAGCTTTTAGTAAACCCTGAAAATGAATTTATATTCTAATCTGACACAGCCACATGTCCATTCTGGATAAATTTGATATCACTTAGCCATGCGGAGGAAGAGAGAGGGGGAAAGGATCAAAAAAAAGAAAGAAAAGAGGAAAGGGAGACACAGAAGCATTAGAAATGGGTTGGAAGAGTAAGAGAAGTAACAGAACCTCAGAGGTCAGACAAATTAATGAGCCACCAGGTTACAGCATCAGATATTTAGGAAAACTTGTCATCTACACGAGGGCTCCTTTCCTTATTACTGATATGATAGCTGTCTAAATATCTTGATACCGATACTCAGAATAATACCATGGCAAAAACGTAAATGTGATCTATACCACTACTTTATTTGAAAACTTTTATATAATTTACTTGTATTATTTTCATGCACAATAAAATTATAGTTCTGTTAGGTGCTTTCATAACATTAAATAACTGGATTATTATAAACAGACAAAAGTCATCACATTAAAGCTTTTACACTGTATAAGGTAATCTGATATTTTAAGTTTGTGATATCTGATCGTTTACTGTATATATGCAACCAGATATTTAGTAAACCACATTTAATAGACTCAGCACATCCACAGTGGTCTGAGTACAGGCTAATTGTCAAAATGTAAATGCATCAATTACCATTACCAGAACTGATCAGTATAAAACAATCATTTAGAGAACAGTTGTGAGAATAGCATTTCTTTATTTACTCACCTTCAGGATGAGGTAGGGGATGAAAGAAGAGGCCTCAAACTCTGTGAGGTGATAATCCTGGTTACTAAGGGCTACAAAGAGGAGTTTCAGGTACTCCAGAGCCTTCATCAGAACACTGGTATTGGTATCAAAGAAGCGCAGAGTAAACCACTTCAGGATCAGGTCCAGACAGCTCACTGTGGCTTCAGTTTCTGCCTCCAGGCGCTAAATACAGAGAAATGCAATAAATAATTAGCCAATTTATTACAGGACAACTTTGCACTGAACCCATATAATAACACTGTTTTAAAAGGCATTCTATTCTATTTTATGAATGAAGGAATCCAGTGCATATTAAAAAGGCAAAACATTCTGTAACTCAAAACTTCTAACGGGTTAAAATTTACAATTTTGTAAACAGCTAACAATACATTACTCATTAACTACATAAGCCTTGTAGCTTCTGGGCTATAACTAAAGAGCCAAACTTCAGACATCCAAACACACCCATCTCAAAACACCCACCTCCATCATGGTGCTGATGGCTTTGATGTGTCTCTGGAAGTCTGAATGGAAAAGGTCCTCCATCAGCCATTTTGCCACACATGGAGCCATCTGAGTCTTCAGCTGATCAACAAACTCGTCCCGGGGGGTAATGAAGTTCCACTTCAGTACCTATCAACACAAAAGAAATTCATTACGCTAATAACACTATGCAGGGGAGCTCCAGCAAATTTAATATTGCTTACAGCTTAACCAGTTAGTTATGCAGAAAAGTCATTCAGAGCAGTTAGGTGTGAAGTAGCCTTTCCTAGAGAAACATGAGAATTGTTTACTGTGGTGGTGATGGGAACCAAATGTCCTGAAGAGTTTGATGTTAAAATGCTCTTTAAACATACATATAAAAACTCATGTAGCTTCATTGGTGGTTTTGATAGTTAATAAAATGGCTATATTAGTGTTGCAGACATGCTGACTCCTGGTTCTCATCACCACTAGTCTCACACCAGAGACTAGTCACCACTGTGACTTTACATCCCACTCACGGAATTATCCAGAAATTCTTAAAAATGAGTGCAATTCCCCTTTGATCTGAGTATGAGTGGTCTTGGCAAATGAGCGAAAACACTAAAAGCATGCCTTTAGACTCTTCTCCTCTTTGATTCGCTGCTCTTTGCCATTGGGCACCAGGGTGAAGATGGGGCCGGACCGATCCTCTTCAGCTTTCCCAGAAGGCTTTTTCACTGCAGCCTTAATAGAAAGAACAGAGAATGGACAACAGTCATAAAGCATTTCCTTTGAGGACAGTGTAGTTTGGAAGTGATTTTCTGTGACAGGTAATAGTTATTAATAATGACGAGGTGATGGAAGATTGAAGATGAAGTAAATCTAACTTTTCAATGTTTTCTTCCTACGTCTAAAAATAAATACAATATTTTTCTAAATTTAAAGAAACTCTATATAACTGCAGAGAACCAGTCAAGGCTATGCATTCTAATTCCACAAGAGAGCGACCCATGAAAACATGAAGTATCATTAAAAACCTATAATCCATCCAGTTGGGGTCATGGGGCACACAGACAGAACGACTATTTAATGAATTTGATTGATACTAAAATTTATATTTTGCTCTAGTGCCAAGAGCAAGATGCACACAAACTCATACCTAACAGACCCCAAAACCTGTTGTACCTGAACAAACACAGAACTAAAGTCAGGACCCCACCACAGTGACCAAGAGAAACCCAACCAGTGACTCCAGTGAAAGTCAGATTCAGTGCAACACCTCAAGCCCCTTCTCAATAGATGGCAGCTGACTCTTATACCTTGCCAGTCTTCGCCTTGGTGCGGCTTTTTGGTTTACCACTGAAACTAGTGTTTTCTTTCTCCAGACTGCTATTTAGACTGGAGTTGGTGCTGGTATCCAGCTCCTGAGAACAGAGCTTTACAAAAAAACCCACAGTCAAAACATCAAAAAAAAGAATGTCAGTTTTAGACTAACAATTTATATAACGCACAGTCACAAGAGTGCTAAACCACACACAGCAGAATGCATCTTGCAATCACAGCTTAAGCACATATAAACCTAGTCACCTTTCATGGTTCCCCCCAGTGTCTCACAATACAAATAAATAATCTGCACATTAAAAGGTAGGGATGTAAGAAAATTTCAAAAATATCGAATATCGGGGGGGTATTATGTTTAGTGATACTGTATCGATTCTTAAAAACACAGTATCGATACACAGATTCCTGGCAGACAGTGAATCATTGTGTGTTGTGTTTAAACCTCTGACCACTAGATGGCAGTGTTGTAATCCATTTTCAGCTCCCCTCCAACATTAACAAGCAGCACAAGGACGCAATGTTATCGTAAACATTAGCAAACCTGTTCATATAGTGGCATGCTTTAATAGTAGAATCTGAAAAATCTCAATATATCACTTTGCTTGCAGTATCACAATATAGTGAGGTATTGAATCGTGACCGCTGTATCACAATACTTATTGTATCGCCAGGTTCTTGCCAATACCTAGCCCTATTAAAAGGCAAGTGCTGTACAGGAACTGCGCCAGTAAACAAGATCCAATACTCCCCTCCTCTGAAACTGAAAGCTAAAAATATGATCTGATATTATTTACTTTTATAGATGAATACTGTATGCACAAAATTTCTTGAACACTACTAACCAATACAGTTACCATAGAACAGGTTATAATTTCTACAATCTACTTTTTTACAATTATCAAAAATCCAAAAAAAACCAAAAAAAAAAAAACCACCAATTTTTATAAAAGGAGATTCATTAAACATGTCAGGAGCTCAGTTAGCACTGGTGACAGAATGAGAGAGCTTACCTTAGTTTTGGGTGCAGACACTGGTTTGGTCTTCTTGGTTTCTGCTGGTACCTGTTCAGTCACTGGTGCTGCTTTAGCCGGAGCTAAACATGACAACACAGTAAATATTAAAAAGGTTCACTTCACCACATGAACAGATATAATAACAGAAGTCAAACATTAACTATATAATAAGGTCTCATGGGTAAAACAGCAGAACACTAACTGCATTGCACATGTATGTTTTAATTCAAATGCATATAAATTGAGAGAGAGAAGGAGCAGACCTGGAGGAGCTGCAGCAGCAGATGTTGTAGGTTTGGAGTTGTTGCTGGCTGCAGCTTTAGCAGGAGCTGCAGGCTTCGCAGGCACGGAGGCTCGAGCTTTCTCCAACAAACCAGCAACTTGATCTTTAGACGCAGGCTGCAGAAACACAGAGGAAAGTAGGGCTAAAGAACTCGTATAGCAAAGGCTATTTTAATTAGATCCTACATTGTTCTCAGTTGCCAGCTAACAAAGAAATAATACACGTGTAAAACGGCATTCTGGCACACTTAATGTAGTCGTAAAAAAAAAAAGAATACGATTTATAAATGAATGCATTGGAGCTTAAAGTAAAGGATGCAATATTAAAGGGAACCTATGAGAAAGGAAAGCGATGTGTTGCACCGCTCCAATGCAAGACAAGATATTGTGTCTGAAATGAAGACATCAGCGCCAAATCTCCCTACTCACTTTCAGTTTGGCAGTGGCTTTGTTCATTTTATCGTAGCCCAGGTGCATCATGAACACGGGAAGAGCATCCTGGGCTTTCTTCCGCACGTCAGCGTTACGGTCCTCCAGACAGGAGTACAGGTGTGGGAGGCACAGCAGGAGGTCGGAGGGAACAGAGCGCAGAGTTGGCAGCTTGACTGCCAGCCAACCCAATAGCTGTACAGAAATAAACAGAGGAAGAGCTATACGCAACTGCAGTATGAAGAGCAAGGACTACGTGAAGGTGAGAAAATACTACAGATTTCAGGCCATATTTGTAACCAAAAATTAAATACAATTTTAAAGCCCAGTTACAGGTAAGCATTCGATTTAGCACCCTTGAGAAACTCAAGGGTTTTGTAGTCACTTGCCAAGTTTCAACACTTCTGCACTGAGTATGCTTTCATTCATCTTCAGAGTTAAACAGATTGGCATAATTACACAAACACATGTTGGATATTTACGCCAGGCCTGGGTCAAGTATTCACAATCCCCGCATTTAAGGTGTTACCTCTTGTCTGAGGAATGGGTTTTCCTTCTTTAGCTCCTCTGATAAATCCTCCCCCTCCAGCCACTCCTTCATTCCAGTCTGCTCCACCCAGGCGTTCAGTGTCGCCAAGCCCGCCGCACGCACAGTATTCTAGAAAAAATAAAAACAAAATGGGATATCTTATAATAAATGTATGGCCAGAAGACCAATGCAAAAAGACGTATAACGTATTAACAGGACAAGAACCTTCCTATTTAACTAGCTTATATTTACATTATTATAGATAAATCTATTTAAACTTCAATGATTGCAAATTGTTTCCTCTGTATCTCACCTTGCTGTCTGTCAGTACAGTGAGGATGGGGAAGCCCAGGCTTTTGACGTGCTGTTTAATAGCTGGTCCCATCGCTGTGCCCATCTGCTGCAGGATGGACAGAGTCTGCTGGACCTGTGAGAAAGAGACAACACTGAGCTTGCACCTTCATGCATGAAAATGTACTAGAGGTATATTGAATACAAACAGATTTCATCTTAAAATCAAACCTCACCAATATTTTATTAGAGTCTGTAAGTCGACCCTTCAGCGCCACAGACAGCTCTCCTATGCTGGGTTTGATGAACTTGGCCTCTGAAAGAACAGCAGCTACTTCATCCAGCCCTTCTTTCCTCATCTTCCAGTTCTTATCACTGATTTTTGACACCATCTCAGAGGTGATTTTATCACTGCAAACATTTGACACACAGCGTTTAAAAGTGAGAAAACATATCCTGGCACCTTGACTTGAGCTATTTTAAGCATAGTATAGATATTCGACTTTGATACGACACTGAGCAACATTTCCCAAAGGACACTTTTGCTTTTTTTATAAATGGACTTTGAAACCAGTGCACCGTGTTCATCTCACACAAGAGAGGGAAAAAAAAAAAAAAAAAAAAAAATCTTTGATAAGATGTACATCTTCTTTATATTGCTCAAACCAGGCTAATATTTAACTTTCACCTTATGTCAGTCCTAGGCAAAAGATCCACCACATCCTCTCCAGCCTCAGCTTCTTCATCCTGCTCTTCGGCCTCCTCCCCTCCACTTGCTTTAGAGCCGCCTCTGATGGGAGCAGGTGGAGTCTGTCCCTTCATCTGCATTCAGCAAAAAAATTAAATAAACCAACTGCATATAACATGTCAAAGCAACAATCCACAATTAGGGCTGCAACAGCCACAACACTGAATTCTGGGGCAGGATATCAGGATATTCTGTTTCGTGATACTGAAAAACACAGTATCGATACACAGATTCCTGGCAAACAGTGAATCATTGTGTGTGGTGTTTAAACCTCTGACCACAACATTAACAAGCAGCACAAGGAAGCAATGCTATTGTAAGCATTGGCAAACCTGTTTATATAGTGGTTTGTTTGAATAGTAGGATTTAAAAATTGCAATATAAATCACGTTGCTTGCAATATCACAATATATCATGATATACTGAATCGTGACCACTGTATCACATATTGTATCGCCAGGCTCTTGCCAATACACAGCCATAACCCACAGCTCTAACACAATGACTTTAATATTAAGGTCAAATTTATACCTTTTCAAACTCTGCATCTATTTGAGAAAGCAGGGCAGCTTTCTCGTCTTCAAAGAACATGCGGAGAGGAGCACCCATGTACAGATACATCACAGCCAGCAGGGAAATGGCAGCAGTTCTCACAGCCTGTGTGGAGAACACAAAGCTATTCAGACTCAAACACAAAGTACAGCACAACTAATCTGCAACCTAGACTGCTCCACCCCTCATACTGAAGTAACATCATTATCCAGATTCCATGTGACTATAACTGGATTTAAAATAATAAATAATGAACTGATTGTGCAGATGAAGCAACTCATTAATGAACGAATAGACAGACAACCTTAGTGTATGCATAAAGGAATGAGGGGTGAATGAGTGACAGGCAGTTAGACAGGTGGTCTAGCTTAACCGCTTTTGGTTATACCAAGCTAACTTTAGCTAGCCAAGTTTCTCTGACTCTCTTGTTTGGGCAAGGCCAGAGACCTTAGACTTGGTTACGAAATGCTTACAGACATGTCTCTAAATATTAGGAGAGAAATATAGTGAACCTTTACTAGACATTGGGACCATATTTATAAAACATACATATCATGGCCCACATGATTTGCTTAATTAGAAAGTATATTATATATAACTTAATTATTTTCAAAGAAACAGTAATTATGAGAGAGTTTCTTAAGATCTGCATCCTGCACTTGAACATAAATAAAATAAAAACATATAACCTGTCAATGAGCACTCACAGGATTGGTGGCTGCCAGCGCCGTTTTCACATTATTAATGAAAGCCTTCACATTTATTCTGCAAGAGAGAGAGAGTCACACTTTAATACCAGGATGTTATTTAAAAGTCCATAAGACAAAAAGACTTTCAGAAACTCAGACCTACCCTGTAAAGCCAAATTCCTTTATAGCATTAGAAAGCCAGTTGAGGGCTTCAGCCTGGTTCTTTGGGTTCTTCTGGCCAAATGCTAAGGACACAACCTGAAAAAACAAAATTAACATAAACAAACAAAAAGTTGAGTATTTCAAAAGAAAACAACTAACTTAGTCATTTTTACAGATTTTATTAAATCCACTTCAGTGTGTTCATCTTTAGCAACTTAAGTCATAAGTACTTTAGGTATATAAAATAAATAATCTCTTTTTCCACAAAAAGCCAAGCTAATAAATTTCAATATAAATAAATGTACAAACCTGTTCTGCAGTCCATGGCAGGCTGCAGGCCTCTGCAACACTGGTCAGCGCCTCTCTGGCTCTTACGCCACACTTAACATCTCCAACCTTCTCCACCACAGCATCCAGCACAGCGAGAGCAGACATCTTTGAGAAGGAACCTCTCTGGGCCACAGCAGAAACCACCTGCAGTTTCAGCTGCATCACCTAAATAAATGCGTTTGACAAAAAATAAACAAATAAATCACCACAAAACTCAAAACAGCCAGGCTTCAAACCCCAAACGGTTCCTCTTAGTTGAGAAGAGAAATTGCTCCAAAGCTGGTAATTTAAAAGTCTAGGGAACCAAAATTAACATTCATTCAGTGCCGTTTCCAAAAGCTCTCATTTTCAGTGCTAGAACTGAAATCAGATGACTGGCTCTCCAAATCTACTGATGAGAGATGAAAGGTAAAAGTTGCACCTGAAAGTTGGTCTCCTTCCAGCCGGGCTTTTTGGCCAGCATGCGGACAAGAGCCTGGCAGGGCATCTCTTTGCTGTCCATCTGCTCTACGGCCTACACACACACACACACACACACACCAACAATTAGCAGGCAGCGCAACAGCATGCAACTTCATAACGCAGTAGTGCCTCCATCAGCGACCCACAATTACATCTGTTACACAACATTTACCACACATACAATGCTGTCACTGAACCTGATTTAAAGCATTGGCCTAAATTTCCCTTGCAGTCTATTTTTGGTCATCCTCTAGTCATTCATTAGTGGTCACAGGACACTGTTGGCTGGATGTTGCTAGTAAGTGGACTATTCTCGGTGGTGGTCCTGACCACCGAAGAACAGAGTGAAAGGGCAACAAAAGCATGCAGAGGAAAGTAAGCTGGCATAAACTTAGATATTTTTTGCAGTGCCCGGGAAATAGAAGCACTTTAAACTGAAACTTAAGAATCAAGCAGTTATATTAATCAAAAAAAACCCAAACGGGACACAGGGACTTTTTTGTTTTGTTTTTTCTTTTGAACAGTGAGAATTAGTAGTTCTACCTTATGGAACTCCTCCATTGCAGCCAGCCTCTCCTTCCAGTTAGCGCTGTCCAACATCTGCATACAAGAAGCTGGGAGGACTGCAGCCGCTTTCTCCTCACACACCTCGGGCTAGAGGGCGAGAAGCCATAAGAGGCAAGAACAGCTTAAAAACACAAACCAAATCGTTTCAGAAAGCAGGATCTCATCACTTAACTGTTTTGGTGAAACAGAAGTCAAGACCATCCACTAGGAAAGTTATAACATTCCTAATGGACAGACCTCACACTGAACTTCAGTTATCCAACTAAATGACTACATTTGAAAAGTATACGAACTAATCCAAGTATATGTGCAATCAGAATTACACAAGCATCAACAGCTATTTGCGCATATATATATATATATATATATATATATATATATATATATATATATATATATATATATATATATATATATATATATATATATATATATATATATATATATATATATATATATACACACACACATACATACACACACACATACATATATACACACACACACACATTTTATTCATCCATCAATCCATTTATTTATTTATTTTTTTAAATTGTACAAATGTTTAGAATTGGAAGATATTGGACAAAACACTCCAGAAAAGAAACATGTTTAGGTGATAGGGTATTAAGACTTTTCATTTTACTACATCTATAAAAAGCATACAAAAATAAAACGATAACTTTCTCTTAAATGCTAATCCAGGTCAATAGAGTCCCAGTCTCTCTCTTTTACTACTGTTAATGAGTCAGCATCAGCAGATATATGCTTGCCAAACATCGAGTTACACTCACCGAGAGCTCTGCCTCATTCACCTCCTTGTTCTCAGTTTTCTTGGTTTTGGCAGGAGCAGCTCCTTTAGATGCAGCAGGTTTTCCCTTCTTGGCAGGGGCTGATGGCTAACGGCACAATGAGGAAAGAGGGCGGATAAGCGTTCCAAAATAAACATGCACAACGATGTTATATATGCAGAGACCAGTCACTGGCTAAAGTATGAATGGGAAAGCTCTGGACTCCACATAAGTGGTAATTTACTGGTGAGGTCACACTTTTTTTTTTAGAAAAATAGGCACACAACTTGCAGCGTAAGGGACAAGTGGAGAAGGGTCGACGATAGTGGGGCACCAGTGGGGGGAAAGCCCCGATAAGGAGTAGGGGTGTGCCATATCGTATCGTACACAATAATATCGCCAATATTTTTTAATATAGTGAACGGTATTATACCCTAAAATATCGTGCCATATCACCCATCACTAATTATCACATCAAGGATACTACTTTTACTGTTTTTAGTAAAAGAAATATTCACACTTCTCATTTTCCATTATATATGTACTAGAGATTCTATCTGTCAAGTATTATTGACTTTACTTCAGTACTGGATATATGGAGATATTCAGAGTGCATTATTTAGTATTGTGACATCCTGGATCATTGACTTTTGTTACAATCTGATCAAAATTCTTGTTCATCTCAGTTAGGGGTGTGCCATATCGTATTGTATGCAATAATAAAATGTACTTTTCAGATTGTTGCAGTAGTGAATTCTTGAAATATATATTTTTTTAAAATCAATGTTTTGTCATATCACCAAGAGTATCGTTATCACAAAAATATCATGAAATATCATGATATTATTGTAGGGACATATCGTCCACTCCTATTGAGGAGATCTGCGCATGTGCAGTATAAATTGATGTGGGATTTCTTTATAAGTTACCTTGGTTGCAGCAGCTGCCTTTTTGGGTGGTCCAGAGGGTTTAGCTGATGCCTCCACTGGTGGCTCAGGTTTAGATGGAGCTTTCTCCTTCACCTGTCCTGCAGGTTTCTTCCCTCCAGCCAGCTCCACTTTCTCTGAGCACTCCTTAATCTAATTAAAATGTAATAAATCCTATATAATCTCAACATGGTGGTAAAAAAATGTCACAACACTGACAGTTAATTTCTAAAATAGTCATTCTCATAACATCAGCCCAATGCATTAAAATGCTTTTCATAAGAAAACAAAAGAAACATGCTTAGTGACAGAACTGCTCTTAAGTCCTCTTACCTTGTCGACTTTGAGTTTATCTACATCAGCCAGGAATGGGTTAACCGCTCTTTCGCCCACTACTTTCATAGCCGTGCCCAAAGCCTCGAAGGCTGCATCTCGGACCTCCGGAGCAGAGTCATTCACTTGCTATGTGTAGGAGGGAGGAAAATATATAAATATTAGCGTTCTCAGTTTCTATGTCCAATTGTTTTGACCAGTGGTCAAAAGGTGAGCAAGTGTTCCCTCTGTACTGTGACATGCATGGAATTAAGCACATGGTAAGGGTGATGAAAGGTGGCAGTGAAACATGACATTGGTTACAATTTTGCCCTCCTTGCTGGTGCACGATGATATCAATTAATTACTTGAATAATTTTGAGCAAACTTCAATACATCTTGAACAATAAATCATCCCAAACAAATCTTTAATCTTATGACCTTATGTACTAGTGAGGTTAAATATGAAATCTGATTTTAGGTTGTTGAACATCAATAGACCAACATGAAAAATAAAATATAAACCTTCTTAAATTATAAATGTATAGAACATTCAATACAGCTTTAACAGGTTACAGCATATTTACATTTTATTAGGGGTGTGCCATATTGTATTGTCCACAATAATATCGCCAACATCTTTGAATATCACGAACAATATCATAACCTGAAATATCACACCATATCACCCATCTCTAATTATCACATCAGAGTACTACTTTTTTTTACTGTTTTTAGAAAAAGAAAAATTCACACTTCTCATTTCCCATTATATATTTACTAGAGACAGATTTTATCTGTCCAGTATAGTTCATTTTAATTCAGTCCTGGATATATGGAGATATTTGGAGTGCATTATTTAGTATCGTGCCATTCTGGATCATTGACTTCTGTTACAATCTGAAGAAAACTCTTCTATGTGCCATATCATATGCAATAATAACATTTAATTTTCATTTTGTTGCAGTAGTGTATTCTTGAAATATTTTTTTTTAATTTAATGTTTTGCCATACCGTCAAGAGTATCAGTATTGCAAAAATACCATGAAATATTGTGATATTATTGTAGGGCCATAATCGCCCACCCCATACATTTTATTTATTTATTATTTTTAAATAAATAGCTTCAAATAAATCAACATTTAATTATATCTGATATATACTATATATTGTATTTGTATGGACTGCCAAAAGATGGCTACTAAATAACTGCCAATACCACAGAAGTTATTTCTGTCTGCTCCTAATTCTCCAAATAACAGTTCTCTTACCTTCAGCAGTGCAACACAGAGTGGTTTGAGGAGACTCTTAGGCAAAGTGGTGGGGGTGCAGTGGCGGAAGCTTCTGGACAAGAACAGTGTGGCCTGCTGCCTGACTGATGGGTTCTTGTTGTCCATCACAGCCAAAACGTCTTCACTGACATTTTGTAACGTAGTCTGAAATTTAAACAGTATCAAAGTAAGTTCTTAACATGGTAACTAAGTGCATCATAATGCTAGGACACAAGCACAAACCTTTTTTTTAAAAACAGCAGTGAAATATGCAATGAAAGCATGCTAAAATAATATTTTGAAAAAAATAAAATACACATTGAATTTTATTCCACCATTTCAAAACATACAGCTAGATTTGAAGCATATCAAACGTGACTTCCTGGAAAATCCTTCAAACACTCACAGAGAGAAACACAGCATCTATCGCTTCTTGCAGTGCCTGCACCACTTGAGCTTTCTTCTCTTTGAACTTCTCCAAAATAGTAGACACCAACTGCAAAGATCAATAAGGGAAGAGGTTAACTTGTGTCAAATCTAAATCCAGCTGAGCTGCAGCATAACAGGACTTACATGACTAGCATAAACGCCAAACTTCCTCCTCAAGCCGGTGGCAAGTCCAGCCACACATTTGGCAGCAATGGTCACCAGCATGACGTTAGTGTCTTTACCGATGACCTGGAAGAAGACAGCAGATTGATTTGATTATGACCACAGATCTGGTCTCCACTGCTCGACACTAGAAAAAGGCCTGAGGTTAAAAAGTTTAAGGTCTATTAGAAGTATTACCTTGTTGAGAGCCTTGACCACATCTCCATACTCCCCGCTCTCTAGTTTCGGGTTTTTAGCTAGAGCCTCCAGAGCTTCCAGAGCCTCCTTTCTCTCCTGCCACTTCTTTGCCTCCTAAAACAGTTTCCAGAAAAAAAAACATAACACAAACATTTCTTTACAGCTTATGCATGTGGTTTAAAAAGCACTCTAATGGCAAAGACGTAGGGGGCCTCAAACGCCTCCAGACTGACATACTGGGTCAATTAATCAAATAATATTTGAGCAATTACTGAAATAGCTGACAGAACAATGTTACAATTTAAATAATCTGATCATTTAAATAAAAGATTAGACTGAAAGTAAGCAGGTTTTCTTACAATCTTCTCAAAGAAGTCTTTAGGTAACTTTGAAAGAATCTCCACGGCTTCCAGGAGCTCATAAGCATCAACAGGAGGAGCTGCGTCCTCAGAATCATCACCTGGGAAAAAAAAAAAAAAAAAAAAAAAAAAAAAAAAAAAAAAGTTAAAAAGTTAAAAAATTAAAAAATTAAAAAAAAAAACCCCAAAAAACCACGATCTGTGACAGATTCCCATCACTACATGGGACAGTTACCCATTTTAAAAGCTACTCAACAACTTAAAATAATAAAAATAAATAAGCAAACATCTAAACATCTCCACAACAACAGCCAATGAACACTTTACAGCCTCCCCGCAACAAGAAATGAAACAAAGATAAGCACCATCTCCTTCGTCGCCTTCCTCTCCTCCGTTCTGCTGCTGTTGCTCAAACTTTGCCCGGAGGTCCTGCTGTGAGCGTAGGAAGCGGCTCTGTCTTGGTGCAGACGACGGCAGCTTCGCCCACTCTTCCTCCAGCTCTTTCAACTGGAACAGACGAAACAGCATTAGCATTCAACATGACTGAAGTGACATCTGAGCACTCAGGAATCCTGTTCCACATCCTCCAATTTTCAATCAGGAGCATCAATCAGAAGATTATTTAACAAGATCTGACAGATTTGCATTTTATACTGTGTAACTCACACCCTTCACCGCCAGAGGTTAGACACCAAAGGAGGAAGGCACCCACACTATGAGACGCTGACAAATTAAAATTATGGAAAGGTGACCTAGTTACTTTTAGCGCCAGGAGATGCCAAATGTAATTCATTAGGACGCCGATTCAGGATTTACTCTCTGCAGATGTAATGCAAACAAGCTGCTTGATATTTCATTACAAAATCAAGCTATTTGGCATGCAGATCAGAAGCACTGCCAACAACCAAAACCCAAAAAAACAAGCATATCATCTTGAAGAAACACATGTGCCCTACCAGAACGGAGTTGATGTTCTGAAGCGGCGGCCGCAGAGCGTCTCTGATCCATCTGTACACTTCCACAGCCAGCAACTTGGCCTCGTCTCTGATGGCCTTTTCACGCGACTCGAACAGCTTGGGCAACACTTTGACAATAGGCTTCAGCGTGACGATCTTCGAGCCAAACTCACTGGACAGGAAAACAGGAAAAGATACAGACAGGAGGAGTTACTCACTGGTGCTACACTGGCCACTAAGAAAACCTGATTCTGCCTGCATGTGAAACTGCACCATACACAACTGTCTGACCAACAAACAGGTGTCTCATTCCCAGCCCTAACAAATTCCAACAGAAAACCACTTTGTTTACTTCTTAATTTCAATTTGTTGAGAGGAATTCCCCCTACATATCCACAATATCAGCCTTACAATACAAAAAGACAAGCACATGCAAATAGACCTCCAACTAAATCCCTAAATATTTTAGTGGGGCATGAACACAGATCATTGGATGAACCAAAGCTCTGACACAATCTATTACATGCAAATAATTAAACAACATTATCCAACTCAATAACTTAGGCATCCCAACTTCAACACCCAATAATATCACTTTAATACTATGTGGCTGTAATACAGAGCACACAAGAGTTGTGGAGGGTCACTCACCTCACAGCTCTACGCAAGACTTCCACGCAGGCGAGGGCGATTTTGGGGTTTTTGTTGTCCAGGCCTTTGAGGAGCTCCTCCTGAACAGCCTCGGCTTTCTCTATCTCAATGTACATGAGGCAGATGTCTGAGCCCAGTTCTTTAGCTCGAGCCTTCGGTTGGTTAAACACTTTACACACCACCCCGGACACCACCTCACCAACCGTCCTGTAGAAGAGTACGCAAAGTTAAAGATCAGACCATGTTCTGAGAGTCAATCATGCCAATATGTCATCACACAATACAAGAGATGGCACTGATATCACCAAAAGGTCTGTCTGTCAGAGGGAACAAAATGTGTCCGACACAATCTTGTAACCCTAACAGCAGCTTGAGGACAATAGCCTTTTAAAAGTGCTACTTTCATAGAAGTATTTATTACTTCTTTTCTTATTGCACTATCTCTACATAATATAAAAGAGTGTAGCAGATGTATTCAAACTACCAAACTTGAAGAAGTGGTTTTCAACACCACTTAAACCGCTTTCTATAAAATTTGGACTAGAGTACACAGTAGTAGAACACAGCTAAAACTGCTCTACTGCTGGCAGATCCAAGAAAAACCAAATGTAATGTGTAAATTAGATTTTTGTACCTAGATGCCACATGTGCATTCTCAACATAGGCCAGAGCTGCTTCTAATCCTTTGAGTTGTGCTACTGCATTTGAGTCTGTGACAAATTTCTTGATTAGTCCTTGATATTTCCCCCACTCCGGACTCTTCTCATCAGTGATCCTCTGGAATTGCTGCAAGGCCTCTGTGTAGCCACTTAATCTCGCTTTCCAAACCTGGGAACACAGTTTTTCATAGTCACCAAGGGGAAAGTTTTATTCTGCCAAGATTTACACATACAATTAACTGCACATGCAAGACAAGTTAAAAACTCAGTCTAACCCAGAAGAGATTAAATAAGGTGAAAAACTTTAATACAGAAAAAGAACATCAATAACCAAGAAGTGAAAACGACCCATTAATGTTACCAAATTACAGTAAAATATTAACTTCCCCATTTATCGACAGAACAGCCAATAACAAAGAACATGACAAAAGAACAAAGAAAAATTTACTGACCTTATGTTCACATTTCTGGTCAGTGGGAAGTTTCATCCATTCACTGTCATCCCCCATGATGGTCAGCTCAAACAATTACCTAACAGAGGCAGGATTCAAGCATTAGTTTGTATAATACATATACTTGTACATATACTGTATACTTGGGCCAGTTGTGGCCTGAAGGTTAGGGATGTGGTCTTGTGACCGGAAGGTCATCAGCTCGTTCCCCGAGACCGGCAGGCCACAACTGAGGTGCCCTTGAGCAAGGCACCTAAACCCAACTGTTTCTCGGGCGCCGTGGTTAGGGCTGCCCACCGCTCCAGGCACGTGTGCTCTAGTGTGTATGTTCACTAGTGTGGAAGGGTGTTTCATTGCACGGATGGGTTCAATGCAGAGGTCAAATTCCACCAATTCTAGCTCTAAATTAAAAAATTCTAAAGACATTAAATTAAAACAATGCCTGAACATTAGCAAATATCCTGACGCTAGGGGTGAAGCAGCCTGTCGCAGAAGGAGCTGCCCAGTGCTGCTGAGTCTCATGCATGGGTTGGGAGTCATTCTCCAGTATGGATGCCAGCTTGGCTAACATCTCCCTGTCTCTCAACACCTGCACTCCGTCTAGGGGGCTTCCCAGGACAGAGCCAGCCCTCTTAATGAGTTTGTCCAGTCACCATCCAATAGCTTGTTAAAAGAGACCAGCTTGTAAGAGTCTTATACCAAGCAATTTCACCCCACTCTGCCTAGTATCCAAGTCTTTTCTCTCAACAACTTGGACAAGCATGATTTATGGCTTTAACGATTTAGACAACAAGGAAACTTTCCATTGTAGCACTTGTGTGGCTGCATTGTTAAAGGGGAAGTCCACCAACTTGTCTGGAAATCTACACAGTTAAATAATTGATATGTGAAATGGATTATTGTAGAGACAGATTTATTTATTTATTAATTTTACAGCGGTGGTAAATCGAACCTGGGTTCACCACATCCACAACACAAATACAGCCAAAAGCCTATTACATGTTAAGCCGAAACGTTATCGCTAAACTATAAAACAGCGTCTTATAATAACTTATGCAGCTACCAGAGGACGTCTGGTTTTATTTACTCGCAATGTTTCCCTGGAATAGAGAATTTCACAAGAAAACAGCTCTGAATGACTTTATTTACGTCTTAAACATTTAATTATGGAGATTTTAATTCAATATATTCAGTACAGCAGCAGGTAGACATTATAACGTTAATTAAACATATGTAATGTTAGCTTTTAGTGTTAACTAGCTAAATAAGAACACAACAATAGTCATATATTGCTTTTTAACTCTCCAGTATTAACATTTAAAGCGAATGCACGCCAAAAGAAACTAGATGAATAGCTAACCGCTAACTGTGTGAGGGGAGGTTTAAACCGGAGTGCAGTTGATCTGTGCACAACCCAGCGTTAAGGAAGCTAAAAAAACAGATTTTCTTATTGCTCTACACAAAACAAGTCAAAGACAGTGTATCAACTCACCTGAAAATCACAAAAAACAGCTAAAACATAAAAAAAAATGCTCTAAATCCGAAATACTCCGGGATAAACACAGTCCACTCTGACCGACAACACAGAGCAGCTGAAATGCCTTCGTTTGAAATCGCAGCGTTACTGAAAGCGCGCCGCTGATTGGCTGAGAAATGGCACGTGGCGGAAAGCGCACTCCTTATTGGCTGAGTTAGGGTGCGTCTGCTGATAGGCCAGTTTAAAATAACGCTTTCAAAATAAGCTGCCTCGCCCCGCCCACTCACTCAAAGCAGACCAATCGTGTTCAAGTCTCACACAGAAAAAACGATGATGACGACAAATATAAAATATGATTTTGTAAACGAGTACTCTACCAAAACAATACAAAACAAATAGATAAAAACATTTGATTTATTTATAATAATAATAATAATAATAATAACTGTTGTGATGCATTTCTGTCTGTTGCTTGACGATGACAGTTAAATACACCAAACCCTATCAAGATAAATATTAATTTTATAATAAATATTAATCACTAATCAACTAGCAAACAGAAGCTCTATTTTTGGATAATATTGCTACACACCACCAAAATGCTTGAGGAGAGTCACCACTACTGTGGGCAAGATGAGTGTGTTCATATGGAGCTTTTGTGAAACTGTCATTTCTAAGTAGTTCATGCATTTTAAGTGTTTTTACACTACTTAAATATTTTTTAAATGCTTTTTAACTTTAGACAGCTTTTCAACCTTATCTACATTCATGGCAGTGAGTGGAACCAGACGTTTATCAAAGCTCCCTTACAAAAGCTATTACATGAAATGGTTATTAATACTCCGCCTGATGTCTAGGACAGGATAGTTTCATGATATGACTGAATCAATGCATTTTTAAAATCCACTCATGGTGGAGGGATACATGCAGCACATTCTGAGGTCAAATTTTCCACTATTTTACCATCAATATTCAATATAAACACTCAGGAGACACGTGCATGTTCAATGGTGGTTTTGGCAGTAAATAAAATGACCATGTTTGTGTTGTAGACATGGTGACCCCTGGTTCCCATCATCACCACAGTAAAGAAACATGAGTCTCTACAATCAACCTTCTCACACCAAACCACTCTGAATGTTTATGATTGTGTTTTAAAGCTAAATATTTTTAAAATATCTCAAATGCAGGGACTGGAACTAATTGAATTCCTACCCTAGAGGGTAACAGTGGTGTTGAGTTCAAACTCTACAGATGCTTTTGCAACCCTTTCCAGCCTGAGGTGCATCAACAATTTGTTTTTGGGAGGTCTTCAGAAGTCTTCTTTGTCCGTGCCATGATACTCTTCCATCTGCTTCCACGTGGTACAAAGATCTTACATTAATAGATCCCTGTTTTTAAATACAACATGAGGGCCACTCACACCTGACCCTCATCCCACTGTTTGAAAACCCATGATACTTCTAGAGGTTCACATACACACAGATATGTGCTGAATCATTTTCCTTAATAAATATATGAATAAGTATATTTTCTTATATATAGTATATATGTCTCATTAGTTTAATCAGGTTCTATTTATCTGCTGTCAGCACTTGATTTACCTTCATGATTATATTTCACACAAGTTTATACAGAAATATAGAATTTTTAAAAGAGGCGCAAACCTTGAAGAACCAATATATTTGACCAATATATAACTACAGTAATAAGTAACATAGTATAAACAATTGGGTTAATATTGATGTGCAATATAGAATTTCAGAAATATAGAATATATAGAATATAGAATATTAAAATATAGAATTTTTAAAAGAGGGGCAAACCTTTAAGAACCATTATATGGTGTAACAATCCTAATAAGTAACATAGTATAAACAACATCAATAACTATGTGGTTTCTGCTGTGGATTTCCTGGTTACCACTACATCCAGGGACCTGAAGAGGGAGAGAAACATGGTCTCTATAGCCAAGAAAGCACAGCAGAGAATGTTCTTCCTGAGACAGTTGAAGAAATTCAACCTGCTACAGACTCTGATGATCCAGTTTTACACAGCCATCATCGAGTCCATCCTCACATCTTCCATAACCATCTGGTTTGGTTCCTGCACCTCACAAGAACGAGCCAAACTCCAGCGCATAATCAGGACAGCGGTGCGAAGCATTGGATGCAATCTGCCAGAACTTCCAGACATCTACACCAGCAGGGTGAGGAAACGTGCTGGCAAAATTACAGTTGACCCCTGTAATCCTGGACATCACATCTTCCAGACACTTCCCTCTGGCAGAAGACCCAGGACCATCAAGACCAGCACAACCAGACATGCTAACAGCTTTTTCCCCAGAGCTGCTACTCTCATTAACCACAAAGGTCACCCTGCACTTCAAACTCATACCTGAACTGAAGCTCACTGTATTACAGGAACTCCTTTATAACATAATGCTTATTTGCACAGCTGTACAAATTCTGTAAGTACCAGCTCTTATAATATATATATATATATATATGTCTACTCAGACTCACTTATGTGTAGAATATCCGTACATGTATAAGCACAGATTTTCATATATTTAATCAGCACCTTTCCTGGATCTGTATTACTCTTATTATTCTTATTCTTGATTCTATTTATTGTATTTATTATACAGGTGTGCCTCACCAAGACAAATTCCTTGTATGTGTGACATACTTGGCGAATAAACAATTCTGATTCTGATTCTGATTCTGAGATGGCCCTGAGAACATCATGTTCGAGCCAAAAGAATAACAAATATACAAGCAAGTGCTTTTTTAAATGCACTGAAAGTATTTTTTGTATATGTGGTGCAGTTACGTTTCTTCCATTGGGACCCATAATATCATAGTAATATCAGATACCTCGTGTACACGACTGTTTGGGTTCTTACTAGTACTAATGTTTTAATGATCTGTTTTTCTGAACCAGAATTTACAGCCAGCTGTAGGTCATTTTCACACAATATCCCAAATTCCCCCAAAATGAAATGAAAAGAAATAGCACACCACGTTTCTATTCAAATGCAAATGCAGTTTTATATTAAAAGATAGCAAAGGAGTAATTCACTGTCACACAACACAGCTTGTTAGTATTGCAATGGGGAAAATACATATACAGTCTTTTCATATTTACATCTAAGTGACAACCAAAACAAAGAAATTATAAATATCTCTTTTAGTTAACTTTACAACAGTTACATGTGACCAGTATTTCGGAAACATAAAGAGCACTCTGTTAAATAACTGGCATCAACCCTATCTTTCACCAGGCTTGGAGACAAATAAAGTGGTTAAATAATTCCTCTCCAGTGAGTAAAGTTCAAGAGACTGTTCAGCATTTTGACAATGATTTTATATATATATATATATATATATATATATATAGCTGCTTTCACAAAGTCAGATGAAGATATTAGTAGTAAAACTCTAACCCATAGAGAAAAATGGAATATATTGCAGTACATTGTCAAATATATGTACTCTACTACAAATATATGACATTTATAACATCAGCTCAAAGTTCTTATTGTGAGTCACTCCAAAGCTGCTCCTCCACATGTGGCTGAAATGACTTTATTATTAATTTGAGTTTTAAAATCTACATATAAAAACTAGCAATACATTCATAGGACTTTGTGTCAGCAGGAAGACACCTTGATCAACTGGGAAAATGTTAACGTCCCCCTTAATACATGTCCAGAAATAAAAAACAACAGAAAAGAAATCCAATCCCTTTGTACAAAAGACTATACAATAAAATCAACACAACATCTTTAAACACATACAAACGTTTCTCTCCTCTCTCTCCTCTCTGAACTCTGTACAACATTTCCTGTCAGCAGAATCTGAACTACTAAAAAGGAAAGCAGGATCCGTGTAGCTGTTAATCTGTTAGACTGGAGCTGTTTCCGTGTTACCAGGTATAGAGCTGAGGATAATTAGCTGCCAAGACCGTCGCTCCTCATTGGCCTCAGTGCTGGGTGCAGGTTGTAGCAGCAGGTTCAGCGTGGCGCTGAAATTGGAGAAGTGTAACTTCTGAGAAACGCAAACTCGCCCAGGGTTCGAATGATCCTCAGAGAGTCTCCAACGACAAGAAAAGTTAACCCAAAAAAAATCAAAAATCAAAAATCAAAGCATCATTTAAAGGAATACTCCAGCATCTGTCCGTCTTCTGTTGTGTACGGACGTTTACGACACACTATAATTTCAACAAACACTTGATGATCTGCAACACTGATTCCTTTTTTTGTATTTAAAGACAATTTGCTGTATTAAAGATATGTTCAAAAGTAGCTATTAAGTATCCCTCTCCCTCTCGCTCTCTCATATTATATATATATATATATATAGGGCTGTGTATTGGCAAGAATCTGGCAATACAATACGTATTGTGATACAGCGTTCATGATTCAATATACTGCGATATTGCAAGTAAAGTGATATATATTTTTCAAGTCCTACCATTAAAACACTTCTATATGAACAGGTTTGCCAATGCTTCCAATAGCATTACACCCTTGTGCTGCTTGTTAATGTTGGAGTGGATGGAAAATGGATTACAACCCTGCCAACACTGAGGTTTAATCACAACTCACAATAATTCTTTGTCTGCCAGGAATCTGTGTATCGATACTGTGTTTTTGAGAATCGATACAGTATCACTAAACATAATATCCTGATATTTGATATTTTCTTACACTCCTAACATAATATAAATATATATACTACCGCTCAAAAGTTTAGGATCACTTTAGAATTTCATTTCATGCAATTTTCATGCAATTCACAAACAATATTGTCCATTTCTCAATTAATGTAAGTGTATCAGATGATTTTTAAAGAATAAAAATGTTTGTATTAAAGTCTATTTTTGTATAGAGGCTTATTTTACATATAGTCTATTATCAGCAATTCTCAGTCCTCTGTCTAAATCTCCTGGTACGACCACCAATCCAAGTTAAGGATGTTATTGGACTAATTGGTTGTTAGGACACTCTTGATCAATTGTGATGCACAGCTGAAAAACATTCTACTAATAAGTGAGTATTAAAGGGAGAACAACATTCTAGGTTAGTTTAGTATCTGAAGATCAGCAGTTGATGGCTTGCTGACCGACTCAAAATGACCAGAAATAAACAACTTTCTTTAGAGACCCGTCAGTCCATTGTTGTGTTAAGGAAGAAGATACTCCATTGAAAACAAGAACATTAGTAGTGTACATTTTATATGCTCTTTAAATATTGTGAAGGTTTCATGATAAATGGACCAATAGAAAGGCTCCAAAATCACCTGGAATTAAACCTCATTACATTCACTTATATTGAAAGTTTATTAAGTAAAGTTTGGATATAGTATATTGTTGAGCTACCATATATATATATATATATATATATATATATATATATATATATATATATATATATATATATATATATATATATAATTATCTTATTAGAAACGTAGTGGGAGCTAATTTTATTGGCACTGAAAGGGTTTTATGTTGAGTTGTACGTGCGGGGCAACGTGTTGAAATTATAGTGTGTGGTATTAACGTACCGTATGCTACAGACGCAGTAGGTGGAGCTCAGATTAGATCAGAGTATTCCTTTAATTCAAACAGAATCGCAACGAAACCTCATACGGTAAAGCGTCTACTTTAATGCATGTTAACATCACGTCATTTTGGACCACTCCATTCACCTTGAAATGTTGGCGCAATGCAAAAGAAAAAGAAACAAACAAAAGAAAAACCTAAACAACTGTGAGGTTTTGATACGACGGCACCGCATACAGCTTCTCTTTACTCCGGCTATTTAAACTAAACGGTCAGTGGTAACTGCAAACTCGTGACAGCTCCATGAACCGTCCCAGAGAGCTACATGACTGTAAGTGCACGGTGCTTTGCAGGTTCCGAGACGGTTTGATGGACAATGCAGGAACGTGAACGTGTGAAATGAGAAATGCCAAATGCAACTCCTGAAATATAAATACAGCGAAGAAGAAAAACATCAACAACAACAGCAAGGTTTGGCACTTACACTTCATTCAGACTAGTTTCCCCGAGGACAAGTCGTTCTTCTTCTCAATAGTTTTCAGTCTGCTAATCCATTTAGCCTCGATTACGCCACTAAATCTGATGTTTACGAAAGCTAAAGTAGTAAAAGTTTCATTCTGGCGAGACGGATGATGAGGAATAAAAGGCAATGTTCACAACGAAGACCACGCTGTTTGTTCCATCTCGCTCAGTCAGATCCGCGCCGGCGTCAGCGCTCCCGAAGCGGAATTTCATCCGCCTCCAAATCTGCACCGCGGCAGAGGTTCAAAAAAGCACAGAGGCTCCCGCCCGAGTGAGAGCCGCCTGTCCTTTGGCACCGTCGTTATTCAGTCCTGTGGACGCGCGAGGCCTTTTAACAGTCTTAGCACTTTAAAACAGGGGTTTCAAACAGAAACACGACGAACAGCCCACTCAGAAGTACAAAACGTTCATAAATAAGTTCATAAAGTCCATGAAAAGATGGGATGAGCGATGAGGGGTGGCGACCGTGCGTGGTCGGAGAAGAAAACGGTTCGTTTTTGCATCAGAAATCCACAAAAAGCTGAATTTTATACACAGCACGCTCGTCCTCGTATACAAAAAAAAACCCCTCCAGGATATTTCAGGCCTCCCTCCCGACTTCAGATAATGTCTTTTGTTCTCTCGCTCCATCAGCTCTTTTCTTTTTTCAGTCATGTGTGTGAAAGGAGGTCAGGGTTTGGGGGGCAAAAGGGCAGGGATGATGGACGGAGGGCCGGGAAACAGGCTGCTGCCGTGGTGTGTTTGTGTGTGAGTGTGTATGTGTATGTATATATGATAGGGGTCCAAAAGTCTGAGAGCACCACTGAAAATACTTCTGTTTCACTTTCACTTCTGATGTATTACACTTTTCTGATGTATTACACAAAGATTTTTAAGTTTTAGCATGAAATTCAAAATTTGGTGGTGTGTCCCTATTTTGCTTTAATGACAGTGTTCACCCGAGCTTTATGGACTCTTCACAGAAAGAGATGAGACTAAACACAAACCTGCCTATATATATATAAACAGTGTAGAATCTTCAATACATGTTATTTTGCTTTACCTGACCTGATGATTCTTAGCTGAGAATTGCTTAAAATGTCTAAAAACAAGGTGGTCTCGGACTTCTGGAACCCACTGCATGTATGTATACATGTATGTATATAAGTATGTATGTTTAACCGACTATACATCAATGAAAATATACATTCTACTTTTAATAAGCATCTGTATAAATCAAATCAGTGGTGAAATGGTCAATATTGTTCTGTGGCTTCAACACGTGTTGAGATTTACAGAGTTTAGGTGTGTGTATGTGTATATACTACCATTCAAAAGTTTGGAGTCATAGTAATGATGCTTATTTTGTTTAATAATAACTTACATAGTGTGGACTGAAATGATATAGGCTAGAATCAAAAGGTACTGTATGTATTATATCAGTAAGTTTGTTTACTTTTTTTAGTGATAATGTAAATCATATATCATGGCTGTCCAAAGAAAAACACAACATTTTGTCAATTTTCACTTTTCAATTTAGTCTGAACACGACATCTGCCGTTTACATTGTGTGAAAGGTTTATAATGAATGCTTCAAAATCACTTTTTTTCTGGTTTAAAATCACTTTTTCTGCTTTAAAATCACTTTTTCTGGTTCTATGTTTTGGTCTCTTGCCATTTTGGATATACTGGTTTTTCATTGGACAACTACAATACATATGTATTTGTATTTATAATAATTTATTTTCAAATAACGAGGCATTCTTGATATCAATTGTATTATATATTCATTTTTGATGTACTAAAGCTTTTAGAATGTTCTACAGATCTATTCATTGCTCTGGATTCAATTACACATGTAGCCTCCTGATTATTATTAGGAACCTGTGACGCTGAAGAAATCAGTTACATCTTAACTATTTTATACATTTATAACCAATAAAGATTTAAATATAATTGAAAATAGTAACTCCAAACTTTCGAAGGGCAGTGTGTTCTTATGATTGATGGGTTTTTTTATTCCTCGCTCCAGGATTTCTACTGAAGCAACTGTTGCAGGATTGTAGCTTTAGAGAATGTTGGTAAAATTCCCATTTACATTCAGCTCCCTCTAAATGTAGGTACTGTGATATAAACTGAGTCTACAGTTTCTCATTAGGTTGAATGTATAACTCTAAATGTAGGTATTGTGATATAAACTGAGTCTACAGTTTCTCATTAGGTTGAATGTATAACTCTAAATGTAGGTACTGTGATACAAACTGAGTCTACAGTTTCTCACTAGGTTGAATGTATAACTCTAAATGTAGGTACTGTGATACAAACTGAGTCTACAGTTTCTCATTAGGTTGAATGTATAACTCTAAATGTAGGTATTGTGATATAAACTGAGTCTACAGTTTCTCACTAGGTTGAATGTATAACTCTAAATGTAGGTACTGTGATATAAACTGAGTCTACAGTTTCTCATTAGGTTGAATGTATAACTCTAAATGTAGGTATTGTGATATAAACTGAGTCTACAGTTTCTCACTAGGTTGAATGTATAACTCTAAATGTAGGTATTGTGATACAAACTGAGTCTACAGTTTCTCATTAGGTTGAATGTGTAACTCTAAATGTAGGTATTGTGATATAAACTGAGTCTACAGTTTCATATTAGGTTGAATGTATAACTCTAAATGTAGGTATTGTGATATAAACTGAGTCTACAGTTTCTCATTAGGTTGAATGTATAACTCTAAATGTAGGCATTGTGATATAAACTGGGTCTACAGTTTCTCATTAGGTTGAATGTATAACTCTAAATGTAGGTATTGTGATATAAACTGAGTCTACAGTTTCTCATTAGGTTGAATGTATAACTCTAAATGTAGGTATTGTAATATAAACTGAGTCTACAGTTTCTCATTAGGTTGAATGTATAACTCTAAATGTAGGTATTGTGATATAAACTGAGTCTACAGTTTCTCACTAGGTTGAATGTATAACTCTAAATGTAGGTATTGTGATATAAACTGAGTCTACAGTTTCTCATTAGGTTGAATGTATAACTCTAAATATAGGTATTGTGATATAAACTGAGTCTACAGTTTCTCATTTGGTTGAATGTATAACTCTAAATGTAGGCATTGTGATAGAAATGGGATTTTTATCAGTGCTCTGTACGGATACAACCTAGGAACAGCAGCTATGAACGTATTTGTGGGCGGAGCCCTGTCCCAGCAGGTAACTGCATCACGGGTATTTAGTTGTATGTACATGTTACGTGTTTATGTGTGTGTGTAAGTGTGTTTATGTCTTTGTGTCATTAGACTTCGCTCTCGGTGGAGGGTTTGCGGTTGGGGACCCAGCCCGTGTCGGGGTGTGCGCTGTGCCGCTGGGGCGTGGCCATGGCCGTGTTTAAGCTGGAGCATTCGGACTGATCGCCCTGCAGCAGCTGTTCGGTCTCAGTGTCGTCGAGGGAGGCGGAGCTAGCCTGCAGGGAGACGGTGTCTGTGCGCATGCATGCGTGGAGGCCACTCCCCCTGCACATCTTCAGCTGCTTTAAATCCTCCCAGTATAGTTCCTCCCCAGCTAGCAAACACACGCCCTCCACGATCCGGATCTTCTCTTTGATGTAGCTGCTGTCCACGACACCCTGAACACACATATACACACACAGCATTCATCAGCCTGCATGTTGTAAAAGCACTAACAACAAATATATATATATATATATACTGTAGCGGCACTGACATGATGGTGGTGAGTTAGTGTGTGTTGTGCTGGTGTGAGTGCATCAGACACAGCAACAGCAACATCCAGCCAACAGTGTCCTGTGATCTACATATGAATGATCAACACAAACACAACAGCAACAGATGAGCTGTTGTCTCTACCTTCACATCTACACAGTGGGCCAGCAATGTAGAATCTATTAAAGTGGACAGTAAGTGGACACAGTGTTAAAAAACTTCAGCAGCACTGCTGTGTCTGATCCACTCACACCAGCACAACATACACTAACAAACCATCACCATGTCAGTGTCACTGAAGTGATGAGAATGAGCCACCACTCAAATAATAACTGGTCCTGTGGGGGTCCTGATCATTAAAGAACAGGGTAATAAAGTATACAGTGAATCAGATGTACTACAGTCTGTAAGTGTAGCTCATATATGGTCAGTGAAGCTGACAAACTGGACAATGTGTGTAGATAGAAGGAGGTGGTTTTAATGTTATGGGTGATCGGTATATATTAAATAATACATGTATAAATAAATGAGGGATGGAAGTTAGGGATCCAGCCTTGTAATCAGAAGGTCTTTTTTTATAATAAAAGCTTTGCTATTAAAACCTTTTTACAGGTTAGAAGTTCATGTACTGCACTGTTTAATTTCATTTTTTAATTAATTACTTCTCGCATCAATTAAGTCTCGCGTCAACATGCCCTTAGAGTGTCTCCCTCTCTAAAATGCAACAAAGATAGAATATAAAATAATATTTAGTTAAAGAGTTTTATTGAAAAATGCACATTAATGTAATACTTTATTAAGTAATATTAGCAGTTTATCACCCAGGCCTACTTATAAATGTTCAACCACCATTCAAACAATCAGATCAGCACTGCACTCAAAACGACATGCCTGTACCTCTAGTACAACATACAGTTAGTCCTGAATAAACTTCAATAATATTAAATAATTATGTATAGTTATATAGTTATATATATATAGTTATGTTTCAACAGAATTCCAACACACACACACACACATACATACATATACATATATATATATTAGAGATGGAAGGATCGATCGGCTATGTATCGGTATCGACCGATTTTTAATCAAAATATGTGATCGGTGACCGGCCGATATTTCTCCAATTTAGAGCTGATCCCGAGAGCCGTTAAATAAATGAGCCTAATTTCTGTATTTCCAGCTAGCACTTCATCCAGGAAGAGGAGCCCTCCGGCCACCTCCCTGCAATTCCTATCTGAACCACTAGGTGGAAACACACACCCTTTCATTTTCCACAGACTGACTAAAGCAGCGACGTCGCAAAAAATGCGCTGAAAGTAAACATGTCCGTCTGGCAGTGTTTACCGTACGTGACAGACTCATCCAGGAAGTTTTTAAATTAGTAAAATCTGCGTGTCTCGTTGAGGAACCAAGACATTTAACACTATTAATCTGATACAACACTGCACACAGCTGAATACAGTGAGTATCAGTAAACAGCAGAGCTAGCACACACAGCTAACACAAAACAAACAACCCAGAACACCATACAGACCAGATCTGACCGGTACGAACAGAACAGCAGCAACAATTCAAGATCTACATTTAATGATTACAGTTTATTGATAAAAATAACCAGAGTCTGCGTTTAATGACTGCAGGTTTGACTGCATTTATTTAATTAGCTTTTTTTGTTTTAAATCAAGGCTCTAAATGTAATGATTGCAGTTTTGGGGATATTTATTTGATTTACATGGTTTATTTACTGTTAATTTTGTTAAAAATATTATGCTGTTTCACATGAGCGAGTTAAAATGATAATAAACCAGTTTAGACCATGTTTTATGACTTGCTTGCACTAAAATAACTACATGTAGCCCTGCAGTAGTGTATACTCCGCCCTCGATCAGTATCGGCTATCGGCTGATTGAGCTGAAAGGTGATCGACGATCAGAATCGGCCTCAAAAACGCTGATCGGTCCATCTCTAATATATATATATATATATACACACATACACACACATATATAAACATACATATAAATTCTTGATTGCAGGAAAACTGAAACCAGAAAAGCATTTCCAAATGAATGAAGTTTAAGCAGCGAGTGAACAGCCAGCGCGAGTTAGGAAGCGTGAAAGGTGCAGGCGGATGCAGGTTTGGGAAAAGCAGTTTGTGTTTTAGGATTAAATAAATCTGGAAGGCACTGTGATCTCCCCATGCTGTTCAACTACCTGCTTCTCCCCGGCGTGATGGAGAAAAGAAAAGAGCAAGTCAGAAGATGAAGGGGGAGAGAGAGTTGTAGGGGTGAGAGAGCTGTGGTGAGAAAAGAAAGAGCACGAGAGAGAAGTGAGGATGAGGAGCGTCTTCATTCTGTCTGTACATCCACATACGAGGAAGGAGATTGTGGGGCACTATATACACTATATATATATATATATATATATATATATATATATATATATATATATACACACATCAAGTATAAGCACTGAAATATTATTGACTTACATAATAAATACCACCTTCTTGGTGGTCTGCTGACATTACCCTGGATACCGTGGCTCTTGATACATCACAAAGACTTGCTGTCTTGGTCACAGATGCGCCAGCAAGACGTGCACCAACAGTTTGTCCTCTTTTGAACTCTGGTATGTCCCATAATGTTGTGTTATTGTAATATTTTGAATTAAACTGGGCTCTTACCTGCTAACTGAATTTCACACTCTGCTCTTACTGGTGCAACGTGCAGTTAATGAAGATTGGCCACCAGACTGGTCCAATTTAGCCATAAAATTGCTAAAATTTACTTTTGGGGGTCTTAGTTGTAACAGACTGCTAAACTAACATGTGGAGGTTGTACTGTAGCCTGGCTGCCTCTGTGAGCCATTTATCTGCTTCTAAAGTCTATACTCTATATTACAGACAAGCGGAGATCCACTATATAGAACACTATAAAATAGGCATCTTTTATGGCACAACAATATAAAGGTCTGTCCTGCTTGAAGCTGCTGAAGCAACTACATCAAACATCAGTCAGAATTTTACTCTGCGTTAGATTGACCCCCACCCTTCCTGCTGTAGATGCCAAACGTCTCTCTTAGACAGCCCTGGATGTAGTCCCGCACAGACAAGCACCGACCAATGGATTTATACAGAATCCATTCATTTCATGTATTTCAGTAAGAAAGGAAAGGAAAGGAAAGGAAAGGAGAACAGATGCACAGACGCACCTCTTTTTTATACCGCAGCTGGTTGTATATGGGAGGTTTCTGAGTGGTCTCGATTTTGACCTCCTGTGTTGACGTCCGGTATGAGGGGTTACTGTAGGTCAGGTTACTCACACCTGGATCAGCAAACTTGGACTTGTTGTGCCTGAGAACAAATATATGAACATTATGTTTATGTCTATATTTTATATTTAATATATTTTTATAATTGAGTTTATTATGTTTTGTAACTGTAAAGCAGATTTTCTGTTATATGAGGATTCAGATCAGACCATCGAAGTTCAGTAAATCAGCCAAATAAAGATTAACCTGCGGCCCTAAAGAGTTATAGAAGAGCCTGTGTTACTAAAGTAAACTAAATTATTAATATTACTAATTAATTATTATAATAACTTATGATTCTTCATGATTCAATTAGGAAGTGTGATGATAATACCCAGAGGACTCAACTGCACTCACCTGTAAATGATGTACATAGCTATAAGTATAAGAATGGCCAGAACTGTCAGAGCTCCACCAATCACATAGCTGATATGAAGCCCCTCCCCTTTACAAAAAAAGGAAAGAAAAAGCGAATGAGTAACGAGTAAAAATAGATTATGACAGGTTATCAGAGAAAAGGTGCTCAGTGTTTCCTCCTTTAGTTTTAATAATGTAGTCAACGAGTAATGGAAGCTAGCTTTTAGCAATTAGCTTGTACCCCACCAAATAGCATGATGCTAACTGCATGCATGTAAATCATTTCCTTAATCCATGTGAAGCTGCTTGGTGATCTAAACGGTTTATGATATTATATGACACTGTTATTTATAAACATGGACTAATGGGGGTAGTCATGGGCCGGAGATTAGGATCCAGTCTTGTGAAGAAGGTCACTGGTTCTGGGCTAGTGTGCTCACTGCCCCCTTTATATGTGTGTATGTTCACTAGTGTGTGTATATGTGAGTGTTCCACTGCAAGGATGGGTTAAATGAGGAGGTTAAATTCTGCTGTGCACAAAACACAAGTGGCAAATAGCTCTAAATTAAATTAAATTAAATTAAATTAAATTAAATTAAATTAAATTAAATTAAATTAAATTAAATTAAATTAAATTAAATTAAATCAAAGTACACTAGCACAGCTAAACACAGGAGCAATATTGGCAATTATGTCAAATAGATTTTTGGATCTTTTAAGACAAACACTGCACACTGGAAACTGCGTTGCGACTAAAATGGTATTCTAGCTTGTATCTGTACATTAACGACAGCAAACAAGCTGCGAATAAAGAAAAGCTACAGTTCCTCTCGTACCGTGAGGGGCAGAAATCACGTTGTTCTGAAGGCAGCCCTCCATACCCGCAGACTTCTCTGTACAGCTGAACAGAGAGTAATCAGTGTTACTACCACAGAAACGCATACAACATTCCATTTCCATTTCATTCTTACAGTTAATGCATTTACAGCTTGGAGGACTGACGAGTGGGAAGCCTGCACCTACATAATACGAACATTTTACAATAATATATATTAATACAATCACATACAGAACATAATAACAATTAAATAAATCAAATATTCTTAAAATCTACATAACTGGGGAATGGGTACATGGGAAATTTAAATGGGGAATGGGAATATGGACAATTCAACTGGGGAATGGGAATATGGAAAATTCAACTGGGGAACGGGTATATGGGAAATTTGACTGGGGAATAGGAATATGGGAAATTTAACTGGAGAACGGGAATATGGACAATTCAACTGGGGAATGGGTATATGAGAAATTTAGTTTGGGGAATGGGTATATGGGAAATTCAACTGGGGAATGGGTATATGAGAAATTTAGTTTGGGGAATGGGAACATGGACAATTCAACTGGGGAATGGGTATATGAGAAATTTAGTTTGGGGAATGGGAACATGGGAAATTCAACCAGGGAATGGGTATATGGAAAATTCAATTGGGGAATGGGTATATGGGAAATTCAATTGGGGAATGGGTATATGGGAAATTCAATTGGGGAATGGGTATATGGGAAATTCAATTGGGGAATGGGTATATGGGAAATTCAATTGGGGAATTGGTGTATGGGAAATTCAATTGGGGAATGTGTATATAGGAAATTCAATTGGGGAATGGGTATATGTTACATTCAATTGGGGAATGGGTATATGGGAAATTCAATTGGGGAATGGGTATATGGGAAATTCAATTGGGGAATGGGTATATAGGAAATTCAATTGAGGAATGGGTATATAGGAAATTCAATTGGGGAATGGGTATATGGGAAATTCAATTGGGGAATGGGTATATGGGAAATTCAATTGGGGAATGGGTATATAGGAAATTCAATTGAGGAATGGGTATATAGGAAATTCAATTGGGGAATGGGTATATAGGAAATTTAATTGGGGAATGGGTACATGGGAAATTTAACTGGGAAACAGGAATGTGGGAAATTTAGTTGGTGAATGGATATATGGGAATTTTTACTGGGGAATAGGAATATGGGAAATTCAGTTGGTGAATGGATATATGGGAAATTTAACTGGGGAATAGGAACATGGGAAATTTAGCTGGTAGTCAAAGCACTGAGCTCATCTGAAATACTCACTTGAGAGCGGAAAGCCCTGGCCGAGGTTTATTTGTAGAAGCTTTCGCTCTTTTGTTCGGAGACTGGGTGCTGGTGGTCCCTCTGTCAGGCACCGTGGGAACATAGCCGGAAACTTAAAAAAAGAGAAAGAATTAAAAACATAGTTCAGAGTAAAATCACATACACACCATGTCTTCAGCAAGCTAACGAGTTATGCAGTATTAGCAATTAGCATGTATCCCCCAATCTAGCACGATGCTAACTGCATGCCAGAAATCATTTCCTCACACTGTGTGGACCCCTGTCGATTTTTGGAATTATGTAAACTAAATGTTATTTAGAAAACTATACATTTAAAGAGAAATACCATATACACATTATGTTGCGGGTGACGCTGCATCTTAGCTCTTATAAGTAAATGATAACAAACCTCTGCTAACACTGCCTCATGTTCAGAGTGCTTAATAATAATCTACTTTAAAATAATTTCTTTGTGTTATTAATGCATAAAACATAAACATAGCGTATGTGTTGTGCTGCGCTCACTGGTGGAGCACGGCCGCCCATCCGGCTCATCAGGACATGCGCAAACAAAGCTGTTCGTCTTCGCGAAGCAGAGATGAGTGCAGCCTCCGTTATTCACTCCACAGTGGTTGGTACCTGCCAGGAGAAGAGGAGATACTGATTAAGCTGTTTAAATCTATTTTTACATCGTTCGCTATTCATTATTCCTTATGAATGTTCAAATTTTCCTTATAGTCTTAAGATAACATGAAAGAGTAATTTGTACATCACTCTTTTTAACCTCTCTTTATTACAATTATGTTCAGTCTGGGCTGAAACACTCCTTATAACTTGAATGGGCGGGGCTAAAGTGCTGTTGGCTGAATAGGCAGATATATAGTCATATGCAGTTTATAAACAGTTTATATTAAAAAAACTACATATTTTTTGTTTTCGTAAGCGCAAGTAAGTGAACACATCCTCAACAGTAAACACACTTCTATACATTTTCATACACAATTACTGTTTATTTACCAAATGTAACATCCTGGGGGAAACTAAATTTATTTATATGTTATATAACGTTCTAGAAAATGACACTGTACTTACTAGAAACTTACTTTCACAACAACACAGGTAGCTAGTCCATGGTTGTTCTAATATTTGTATACGGCTGCATGTCACATTCAATTCAAAATGAGCTAGTCTTGCAGCTTTGTTTTGCTATACTTACTAGGGCTGTGTTTTGGAAAGAACCTGAGGATACAATATGTTTTGTGATACAGCGGTCACGATCCAATATATTCACGATATATTGCGATACTGCAAGTGATATATTGTGATTTTTCAATTCCTACTATTAAAACACACCACTATATGAACAGGTTTCAATGCTTACAAAAACATTGCGCCCTTGTGCTGCTTGTTAATGTTGGAGCAGAGCTGAAAATGGATTACAACGCTGCCATCTAGTGGTCAGAGGTTTAAACACAACACACAATGATTCACTGTCTGCCAGAATCTGTGTATCAATACTTTGTTTTTGAGAACCAATCCAGTATCACCAAACAAAATATCCTTTTTTTTTTTAGTTTAATCTAATGTGTGTTAGGAATTTATAATGATTTATAAATGGTTGAAGACTAAGAGTCTATGCTCTGACTCGACTTTTAGAGACACAAATGACATGTAGCCTACATGCCTCACGCACAAGAACTCGGAGAGTTTGTGGACTATACCTGTTGACAGAGAGTCGTTTGAGAAGCAGCTACATGTGTTTTATCGAGAACAGTCTTAGGTTCTACACTGGACGATTAAGAAACGGTTACCAATGAGACTTTTCAAGTGACTCTACTGAAAGAAACATGATACATGAGTTAATAATCTTAAAATAATCTATAAGATAAGATAAACAGGTAAACAGGTGCTGTCCTGCTGCTGTGTTGATGAAGCTTTACGGGATGTTTGAGCTTCAAGGTCTCGTGTATAGCAGTTGTACTGTTGTTATCATCTCCACTGTGCAGAGCTGACAGAGCACCACACTGTTGTGTTTCTGTGTGAAACACTCCCACAACTTTAGATGCAGGTGAGAGATTGTTTGTAGCTGAAGCTTGCGCTCTGAATAAATCCATGCTTTCAGTAGGTGCGGTGATGCACGTTATGCTAATCAACGGAATTTTGTAATCGATTACGTTAACGCGTCGCCCCAGCCCTAATAACAATGTTTACATACTACATCAAAGACGTGCTGCATATATAACAGGAATATAAAGGGTGAAACAAGCAATTCTGTAAAATAGCATTTTGATGACCTAATTAAGAACTTCACAGATTGGCTAGGGATGTAACGACACACATTAGAGATGGAAGGATCGATCGGCCATGTATCGGTATTGGTAAATTTTTTATCAAAATATGTGATCGGCGATATTTCTCCAATTTAGCCGATTTCGAGAGCTGATCGATGGCGTTAAACAAATGAGTCTAATTTCTGTATTTCCAGCTAGTGTCTCATCCAGGAAGAGGAGCCCCTCCAGCCAGCTCCCTGCAATTCCTATCTGAACCACTAGGTGGAAATACATACCGTATCATTTATGTCAGACTAACTAAAGCAGAGGCTTCACGAGAACAGTTTACAGCGTTCACCGCATGTGCAAAAAGAAAACATCGTCCGTCTGGATTCATCCAGGACAGTTTATAACATCTGTAAAATTTGCAAAATCAGTGTCTTTTACGGGAAAACCATACTTTCAGATGTGGCTCTTCCGGAGCTTATCAAGCGGTTTACTCCCACATAGACCAACTTCTAATTTAGTTAAAAATATTATACTGTTTCATATGAACTCGTTAAAAATTTAATAAACCAGTTTAGACCATGTTTCATGACTTGCTTGCGCTAATAACTACATGTAGCCCTGCAGTGGTATATAGCCTCGCCCTCGATCTGTATTGGCTATCAGCTGATCGTGCTAAGAGTTAATCGGCGATCGGAATCGGCCTCAAAAACACTGATCGCTCCATCTCTAACACACATCTTAAGACCTGAGGCCAGTTTTGATTCTGGGGTAAAGATTCAATTTGATTTTCAATTCAATGGTTTGTTCAGATAAACACAGGCTCTCCAACAGAACTCTCTCAGAACCTGCCATGCCATCTTCTACTAATCCCCAACAGAGTCAGCTCCTCTAGAAAAACGCCCAGTCATTTGAGAGTGGGTGTGTCCATATCACAAGCCCCGCCCACTTTACTCTGAGAGGTCGCTGATCTTTCACTTGATCCAGTTTCTCGGTATTAAAATCCACAGGTCACTGCGCTACTGTGTTCTGTGTACTCTTACCAGTCTGCCGGTTCGGCGAGACCACTATGATGTCCATCAGCCCCTCTACATTAGCCAGCACGGTCTCCTTGTTGCGGCCGGTGTGTTTGTCGACCCGCTGGATGGATTTAGTCTGCCAGTCAGTCCAGTAGATCCAGCGGTCTTGCTGTGAGATTCGGGAGAAAGCGGTTAGAGGAGAGGAGACCGGCTTCAGCTGGGAGGAGGAGGAGGAGGAGGAGGAGAGAAAACGAAGGGCGGGGAAAAAAAGAGGGAAGGGAAGGAAGGAAGAGATGGGAAGAAAAAATGAGGGTCAGAGATGGGAGGATGTGGAAGAAGGGGACAGTATGTTAAGGGTGAAAACAAAGGAGAACGTGAGTGGATGAGTGGGAGAGTGAGTATGTGAAACAATCCCCAGTCATTTGAGAGTGGGTGTGTCCATATCACAAGCCCCGCCCACTTTATTTTGATAGGTCGCCAATTTTTGATCCAGTTTTCAGCTCAGTATTAAAATCTACAGAGAAAATCTACACATGCTTACTGTGGTTAATGCACTTGGTTTTTGTGACATCACAAAAACAACTCATTCAAAGTGGGCTTTCTTACACGTTGATTTTCATTCGTTAACTGTATGGATGGCATGATTTACAGGAAATAGAACATAGACATAGAACAAATCAATAAACTGGCAAATTTTTAATTTACTTTAATTTTTAAGAAGGCTTAGGCTGCATTTTTCAAACTGAACCTTGTCCAACACTGGGGGTCTGTCTCAAAACCTACTGAGGGTCTACATAGGCAGCATTTTACATCATAGTATGCGCTCCCGACATGTAGACTGTCCCAATTCTTACATACCTTAAACATGCTGTCTACTGAGAAACCTTATTTAGACCTGATTTTAAGGAAGCATCAAACACTTCCTCAGCCGCTAAGACAATCCCATGATGCAACAAATCTAGGAGCAGTGAAGTGGTTTTAAAATGTGAGTTATTTTGATTCTCTCTGGAGTTTTAATGTGTTTCTGCTCATATAATCACACAAAACAGTATTTTATTATCAACTCTGTAACGAGTCCTTCACCATTTTGCAGTTTTATACTCGAGCCATTAGCATTTATGCTAGCGGATTTTTAAGCCTCGGGCTATTGTTTTAGACGCCGGCTGGTAGCTTAGCAACCAGCTAAACCAGGGGTCGCATGCTGCAGTGGGTGGGAACAAGCCGTGACGCAGTCTCTCTCTAACTAGAGCGTCTCAGTAATCTGTTTTATGAGGAGAGATGAAGAGAGAACACTGCTACTTACACAGCTGCTACCTAGACAGCCTACTTAGACACTCACTAGGATTTGAGACAGACCCTGGGAGTGACAGAGTGAGCAGAAGAAGAGCAGAAGAGTGTGTGAGTGGGTGGGTGAGCAAGTAAGTGAGTGAGTGAGTGAGAGGGAAGGATCCGGGCCAGCTTTTGGGTTCAGTACCTGCGTAAGTGCGAACGGATGTGAAACTGGACTGACGAGGATTTGGCGCAGCTTGCCGTTCAGGTCCGAACTTTCTATACGATCCAGATGTGCGTCCACCCAGAATATCCTATACAAACCCAAACGAGAGGAACGACGTCAGGGTTAATGATTACACAGCCTTTCTCCTCGCTGGACAAAACACATAACTGTAACTTGTGCTCTGTGGAACACATTCTCTACATCTCTGTGGACCACCAGCCCTCTCTCAGCACGGCCACAAAGACCACCAGGAAGCCAGATATCACACTTTCATGAAAAAAGCTGTACTGTGCCGGGTCCTTGCCCGTCTCTTACCGGCGTGTGTCGTAGTCCAGTGTGAGACCATTGGGCCAGCCCAGGTCCGTGTTGATCAAAACCTTCCGGTCAGAACCGTCCAGGTGGGCTCGTTCGATCTTGGCAATGTGCCCCCAGTCCGTCCAGAACAGATACCTACAGGAAGAACCAGAGAGGAGATAATAGAGTGTGAGTGTATATGGGGCAGCAGTGAGGGGACAGAGGGGTCACTCTGCTTTTTAATCTTAAAACTGCACCATACGGTTAGTTTACTTCAATTATTAGACACAGCCTCACTTCTTTACACATATAGGATAAACATATTCATCATATGCATGACCTGACTTCAATTCAGCCTCGGACAGTTTCATTTTTAGCCCTTAGAGTTGGTTTGTATTGCAGCCTACCTGTTTTAAAAGCCTATATCACAGGAAAACAATGTAAGTACTAGTATAGGGCTGGGCGATATGGCCCTACAATAATATCACAATATTTCATGTTTTTGCGATAACGATACTCTTGGCGATATGACAAAACATTTAATTAAAATAAAATATTTTAAGAATACACTACTGCAACAAAATGAAAATTTAATTTTATTATTGCATACGATATGATATGGTACACCCCTAACTGAGATATTAAAAAATACAAGAATTTTCATCAGATTGTAACAGAAGTCAATGATTCAGAATGTCACGATACTAAATAACGCACTCTCCATGTATATAATCTCCATATATCCAGGACTGAATTAAAATTAATTTTACTGGACAGATAAAATCTGTCTCTAGTAGATATATAATGGGAAATGAGAAAAGTGTGAATTTTTTTTTGCAAAAAAAAAAAAAAAAAAAAAGTACCTGATGTGATAATTAGGGATATTTCAGGGTATAATATCGTTCACGATATTCAAAAATGTTGGCGATATTATTGTGTATGGTACGATATGGCACACCCCTACACTAGTATATATTATATGCAGTTCACTCCCCAGTTTGTACAGTTCGTATATTTAACATTTTTATTTTTGTACATTATTCAAACACGACATCTGCCGTTTAATATTGTGACAGAATTTCCTTATAAATGGACCAATAGAAATGCTCGAAAACAGCTTTAAAAAAAAAAGCTGGATGTTATCTTGTTCCATTGATGTTTTTCCTGCACTAACCTAAGCCATTGTGGAGATTTGTTTTATTTTTGGACAACGACGATATACAAACGTCCAACTTTAAATTCACTGATTGTGATGTCACCAAAACACTTTCATGTGTCTGCCTGTTAAAGCTACAGCAGTTAGGCTCCACCCATTCATACTTAGGTTGTAAGTATTTTTAGTCCAGACTGCTAGTTGACACGATACAGGGCAGCCAGTCAAGTGAAGAGGCCAGAACTGCTAAGTGTGGCACATAAAACCGCACAAGCATTAGGGATGTAGGAAAATATCGAAAATATTGAATATCGGGATATTATGTTTAGTGATACTGTATCGATTCTCAAAAACACAGTATCGATACACAGATTTTGGCAGACAGTGAATCATTGCGTGTTGTGTTTAAACCTCTGACCACTAGATGTCAGTGTTGTAATCCATTTTCAGCTTCAGTCCAACACTAACAAGCAGCACAAGGGCGCAGTGCTATTGTAATCATTGGCAAATCTGCTCATATAGTGGTGTGTTTTAATAGTAGTATTTAAAAAAAATCACAATATATCACTTTGCTTGCAATATCACAATATATTGCAGTACATTAAATCATGGGCGCTGTATCTCGATACGTAGTGTATCGCCAGGTTCCTGCCAATACACAGCCTTAACAAACATACAAATACAGGTAAAGTATAGGATGCAGGTCTTCCCGCAAGGCACAGTGTAAACTTGTTGACCATTAACAAGAAATTACTTTACAAAAGGATGTACTGAAGCCTTAAAAAGTAGTTTTTCATTAGTGAAGCTATTTTAGAGATAACATAGCAGGCTCACACTGACCAATGCTACACGGTAATATCTCCCTAGATTATGTATGTTTACATATTTTTTAAATTTATTCAAATCCCATCCCACTTGGATACTGTGGATAATATAAATGCATTACAATTACATTTAGAAACCAATTACAAATCTGTTATCTAACCCACACACACACAATCACTGACCCTTTGCTGGGGAACACAGCGATGGCCCGCGGCTCGTCCAGGCTGTTGTTGACCAGAACCTTCCTTGCTGACCCATCTAGTCGTGAGACCTCGATAGTGTTCCGGCCAGTATCGGTCCAGTACATGTTCCGCGCCACCCAGTCCACCGCTAAACCATCAGTGGTCTTCAGCCCTTGACTGACCACCGTCTCCATCCCAGTACCATCCAGATTAACTCTCCTGCAATTAAAACCAGCATGCGTTACTATTTCTCACTGAAATACAGCACATTACTGTAAACAATAGTGATAATCCATTATAATTATATACAAAGCGAGGCTGTGTTTATGAAAACCACTTCACTGTAAATGGATTTAATGATTTAATTACTGTGGTACTGCAACAATGAATCAAACGGCTGTTTTATTTTTGTTATTTATGAATTAATAACTAAAGTATTATAATAAATTATAATTATTACATTTAAACAGCAGCACTGTTCTAAAGTACTGTGTAACTTGTCTTCAAGCATTTATCTTCACATTCATATTAGCTTCTTTACTGATAGCAGGTTGTAAATAATAATTTGGAAGTTTTTTTTTTCAAACTATTACCAAAGTGTGCTTTAAGCACCTGAACGGTTTGAGTGCTGACATCACTACGAGGGAGAAAGTGGGCGTGGCCAATGAAGCACTGTCACTAATATGATACAACTGCCACATATAAAATAGATAACACGTGTGACGGTCTACATAAATCTGATCAGGCTTTAATATGTTTAAGGACAACTGAATCATCATTTGCATTAAATACATAAAAAATACAAAACTTGTCCCCAAACATGTTGTCCTATAGCAGGGGTATTTAATTAGAGTCAGTACGGTCCAGTTAGAGGAGATTTCCTCAGATCAAGGTCGGACCGTCATCATTTCTAACTTATTAAAGTAGCCTAGTATCAGAATCTTATACCATCAGCTACTGAAACACCAACACATCACACATACCGTTCAGTATATTTCAGTATATTTACTGTTTAAATGCTGAACTGAATTAATTATTTATAAAACTTATATAAATAACTTCTAATAAATGTTTTTTTTCTTCCTTTCAAGTAAAAACAAGAGCTACATAAAAAAATGAATGCTTTTGAAAAAAAAGTGCATCATAAAGAGCTTATTTATAGAAAAAGTAATTAAAATTTTTTGTTCTCTGACTGTTGCTTATTGCTTAGTACTTCTCAGGCCCTGATTTGCACAGATCTGATTGGCCGAGGAGCGCCTTTGGTGATCCTACAATGCGCGTGATTGGTCTGTGAGTTTACTGCACAGCAAAGCCCGTATACCGTAAAGACAAGAAAAGCTCCGCCTCTTGAAATAAACACTGTCAAATTTTAGTCGTTCTCAATAGTTTATCAATTTGGGTCCGCATTGGGCGATGTCTGGGTCTGGACCCAGACTGCCTATTAGTGACCTCTATCCTATACGAAGACGGCACAACACGTTCTGTCTCAAGGAGCTGGCAGAACATAGTCGATCAGAAGCCTTCGCTTGACTAGCTTGTGTTCAATGAAGTGCACGAGGAACATATGCACTAAACTTTCTCACTTCTTGACAAAACCTGGCACCAACTGAAACAGGTCTGCTGCCACAACACACTCTGCTTAATACCAGAGCAGCCGAGTCAATCAGCCAAGACAGTGTTTGGCTTTTTATTTGGTTTAGCATTGGAGTTACTCAGTTTCTTTCATGGTCCTTCAATCCTCAGATCAGTTATGAAGACGACACTGCAGGACTCCTGGTGGTTTACGTACCTGATGACGTCCAGAGAGACGTCAGTGTAGTAGAGCTTCCCATCCACGCTGTCGTAGTCCAGAGAGATGACGTTGTGCAGCTCGGGGACGGGGACATGGACGTCCGTGTGGTCGGCAGTGTCCAGGGAAATTCGCCGGACGCTGACGCGGTTAGAGAAGAGCAGGTACGTCTCGGGCATTTCCTCGCACGAGTGGCCGTCACTCTTCAGCAGGATTCCCGTGGGGCAGGCGCACGACGTCCCGTTCGGCCGCGGCAGGCACAGGTGAGAACAGCCGCCGTTTCTCCGCCCGCACCTGTTGAAGCCTGATACGGGTGGAGCAGGGGTGAGGAGGAGGTGGAAAGGACAGGAGGTGCACAATTATAATAGCAATAGCGCTACAGCAAAAGCCTGCGATATGCAAATGTGCCCTTAACCAATCATAGAGTGCTGCAAGCATCCTGACCAACCACAGGTCCAGAGTAGATTCTTAGATACACACACATATATGTGTATGTATGTATGTATGTATGTGTGTGTATGTATATGTATATATATATATATATATGTATATATATATATATATATATATATATATATATTTTTTTTTTATTTTTTTTATTTATTTATTTTTTTTTAAATATTTTATCATCTACTATTCGGAAGCTAAAACGATTATTTTCCCTATTAAAAAAAAAACAACTTACTGCAGTTAGATTCTAATAATTTTCTAATTTTCACACTTTCTAAATTATTTTAAAATTAAATTCAACCCTTTGAAACACTGAATAATTTCCAAAATGAACAGCTATAAAAAGAGCAGGTATGCTGACTGACCACCAGAGGGCAGAACTGGCCTATAACTCACTGCCAACGTCTGATCGGTCAGCTTCCCATATGTTCACACATAAAATGTGATCTAACTTTCAAATTCAGAACATAAAACAAAAGTATTCACAGGAAATGGTCGTATCATACCTAGAGGCTTCTCACGGTCCACAGCCTGGATGTCCATGAGTCCGGGCAGGCTGGAGCGGACAGTGATGATGTTGGCGCCAGAGGTTTTGTCGGCTCTCTGGATGCTGCGGCTCTGCCAGTCCGTCCAGTAGATGTGCGGGCCGAGCAGCGTGAGGCCGTACGGGTGCTGCACCGGAGACACCAGCGTCCTCCGGTTCAAACCATTCAGATCAGACGCCTCGATCCGCTGCGAGAAGGAACAGCCCGGTTAGTTTCAGCAGAGGATAAAGAGACGCCATGAGGCTATAACTGGCCTCTGGTCAGCCAATGTTTGGTTTACATTAGAGATGGACCGTTCAGCGTTTTTTTAGGCCGATTCCGATCACCGATCACCTTTCAGCTGATAGCCGATACCGATAGAGGGCGGGGCTATATGCCATAGCAGGGCTACTTTAAGTTATTAGCTCAAGCAAGTCATAAAACATGGTTTAAACTGGTTTAGTACTATTTTAAACGAGCTCATGTGAAACAGCTTAATATTTTAAACAAAATTAGCAGAGAATAAACAAAGTAAATCAAACAAATATCCACAAAACTGCAATCATTACATTTAGACCCTTAATTTAAAACAAAAAAAGCTAATTAAATAAATGCAGTAAAAACTGCAGTCATTAAACGCAGACTCTGTTATTTTAAATTAAAATCTGTAATCATTAAATGTAGATCTTGAATTGTTGCTGCTGTTCTGTTAGTACCGGTCAGATCTGGTCTGTATGGTGTTCTGGGTTGTTTGTTTTGTGTTAGCTGTGTTTGCTAGCTCTGCTGTTTGCTGATACTCACTGTATTCAGTGTGTGGTGTCTCTGAAGTGCTGTATCAGATTAATAGTGTTTAATGTCTTTGTCTTGGTTCCCCAACGAGACTTTTTTACTTATTTTAAAAACGTCCTGGATGAGTCTGCGTCACATGCGGTAACAAACTGCCAGACGGACGATGTTTTTTATCCGCAAATGCCATGAACGCAAACTGTTCTCGCGAGGCGCGCCGCTTCAGCCAGTCTGTGGAAAAATGAAAGGGTGTGTGTTTCCACCTAGTGGTTCAGATAGGAATTTCAAGGACCTGGTCGGAGGGGGTTTCATCGAAACGCTAGCTGGAAATACAGAAATTAGGCTCATTTGTTTAACACCATTGATCGGCTCTCGGGATCGGGAGAAATATCGGCCAATCACTGATCACATATTTTGATTAAAAATCGGCCAATACCAATACATAGCCAATCGATCCTTCCATCTCTAGTTTCCATCTCAAGCTTTGGGCCACGAGTCTAATGTAGCTAATAAGAAATAGATGCTTTTGAGCTAATTGGCACTCTTAGCCACACGGTATGACATTTCTTTAAAATGGATGCTAATTGGTTGAGTAACAGCATATAGAAACACTGGGCACTATTGATTACATGTTGGTGCATTCTCTCCAGTACAGCCCATAAAGACTAGCAAGATGTTTTAAACCCGCATACACTGACCTCAGTGTGAGCGTCTGCCCAGAGCAGCTGCGAGCCGGCCTTGTCTATGGCCAGCCCGTTAGGCCAGCCCAGATTATTACTGATCAGGACCACACGGTCCGATCCGTCCATTCCTGCTCTCTCCAGCTTCGCATGCTCACCCCAGTCTGTCCAGTACATGTACCTAAAACACAAGAGCAGGAGGTTTAGCGTGCATATACAGAGCAGGAGTTGGAGAACGAAGGTAGAGTGATAGTTCCGAGTAGGGGTGTGCCATATCGTATCGTATACAATAATATCACCAACATTTTTGAATATGGTGAACGATATTATACCCTGAAATATCACACCATATCACCCATCACTAATCATCACATCAGGTACTACTTTTACTGTTTTTAGCAAAAGAAAAATTCACACTTTTCTCATTTCCTATTATATATGTATTAGAAACAGACTTTATCTGTTCAGTATCATTCATTTTACTTCAGTCCTGGATATATGGAGATATTTGGAGTGTATTATTTAGTATCGTGACGTTCTGGATCATTGACTTCTGTTACAATCTGATGAAAATTCTTATATTTTTTAATATCTCAGTTAGGGGTGTGCCATATCATATTGTATGCAATAATAAAATTCAATTTTCCTTTTGTTGCAGTAGTGTATTTTAAATTTTTTTCAATTCAATGTTTTGTCATATCACCAAAAGTATTGTTACAAAAATACCATGAAATATCGTGATATTATTGTAGGGCCATATCGCCCACCCCTAGTTCCATGTACAATTGGTATCTGAAGTTTGCTTCTATAGGGCAACAAGACTAAGGGAGCTAATAAGTAATGAAAGCTTATCAGCACATCAATTAGCATTAGCATGTACTAACTGCATTCTGCAAGCAGTAGGTCAAGTGGCTTAGTGCTTATTGGTGGGGTCTAAGCTTCCATTACTTCTTACCTATATTAGCCTCATAGCTCCAGATCTGAAACCAAAGAAGAAAACTCCAGACACAATTCTTTAAAAACTAAGACTGATGGTCCATCTTTACCCCATTTCATGGTACAGGGCGATGGCACGCGGGCTGTCCAGGTTCCGCCAGACTAGAACTTTCCGCATGGAGCCGTTCAGGTTGGCCACCTCGATGCGGTTGGTTCCAGTGTCTGTCCAGTAGATCTTCCTGCCCACTGAGTCTACAGCCAGGCCATCAGTGGTCATCAGGCCTAAACAGGAGGTGAGGTTTTATTGATATATACACAAAACACACAGCCAACATGGATTAAACTACAGACTGCAGTTCCTCCGCCTGCAGAACCTGCATGGCAATTCAAACAACTGTTCATATTTGAGTGCTGATCAGGAAGATTCACCTGAACTGAGTTTTAGCTGAAATCCTTGTGCTTTGAGTTGCTGTAAAAAGTCATTATGTGCATGCTATTAAAAGAAATAATTAAGTAATCCATGTTTCAGTAGTGACTGTTCCTGTAGTGACAACTGCAGCTAATTTTACAGTACATGACTAGTTTTCCACAAATAAAACCAGAATATTTTTTCATTAAAACCATATTATTATTATAGTATTAATCATTTTTTATGTCGAGCATTATTTTCAGACTTTAAAACATCTAACTGCTCACCATGACATGCGTTATTTTATTTTATTAAAAATTTTAATTTATAATAAATCTACACTCTTTCGACTTCACTATAAAATAAATAAAAAAAGATCTAAACAAGGAAAAATTTAAGTATTATTATTGTGTACAGTGTCAATTTAGTGGTAAGGGTTTGGGACGCCGGCCAATAAAAAAAATACCTCAACAGTGAACATTTTTTTAATAATATTGACCTTAACACAAAACAATTTTTAAAAATTATTTTTTGAACTAATTCAGTAGAACACTCCACATAAATAAAGCTTTTACTATTATTATTAACCGTTTGAATCACAACCTGGCTCAGAAATGACCTGACTGAGATTTTTTGCAATAAATACATTTTAAAGCATTCTAATCATACAAAGCTTCCATGAATCCCTCAATTCACTTGTTTTTAATAAGAATACCCTAATAAAATAAATCCAATAAAAACAAATCCAATTAATATTATTGTATTAATATCCTAATAAAAAAAATACCCTAACAGTGATTTTTTTATTACATTGACCACAACACAAAACTATTTTTAATTTTTGTTTTTACTGTGAGTCTGCAGCTTGAACTAATTCAGTAGAACACTTCACATAAATAAAGCATTTAATATTATTATTACTATTAACCGTTTGACTCACAACCTGGCTCAAAAATGACCCGACTGAGATTTTATTTTCTATATCTTTGCAATAAATTAATTTTAAAGCATTCTAATCATTCAAAGCTTCCATGAATTCCACAATTCACTTGTTTTTAATACGAAAATACCCTAATAAAATAAATCCAATAAAAACAAATCCAATTAATATTATTTTATTAATACCCTAATAAAAAAAAAACCCTAACAGTGATTTTTTTATTACATTGACCACAACACAAAACTATTTTTAAATATTAGTTTTTACTGTGAGTCTACAGCTTGAACAAATTCAGCAGAACAGTCCACATAAATAAATCATTTGCTATTATTATTATTAACCATTTGACGCAAACCTGGCTTTGCCATAAATTCATTTCAAAGCATTCTAATCATTTAAAGCTTCAGTGTATTCCTCTATTCACTTGTGTTTTATTATCACAAATCCTCATTTCAGTTTTATTATTTACTTTTTAAATAAAAAAAAAATTATATCACTGCCTTCTAACACACAACATAGGTCAGTGTCAACTCTTATGTATTCATTATGGAATTTAGTGGGAACAGTTGAATCTTATTAAGCATTTGCAGTCAGAAACATATTTACTGAAACTATTTTTGTTCAAGTAAATAAATAAGAATTAAAACAATGATTTACACTCATCAAAGAACACATGCAATATTAAATAATAAAATTAACTTACAATAACAGAGAATAAATACAGGTCAAGTTTGACCCTTGCTGTGCACTAGAAGGGCTTTGCTCAGCTTGTGCATCAAAGGGTTAAGAATATTATTATAATTGGTAAAGATTCTGAGATGCCTGCCACTCCCCCTACCTGTGGCGATGATGTCCTCTTGCTGGGAGCCGTTGATATTAGCCCTGCTGATCTTCTTCAGGGTGCTGTCTGACCAGTACACTTTACCTGAGGAAAGACAGCAGGATGAGTGTCCACCAGTGTGTGTAGCACCAGCATGGCCACCAGGGGGCAATGTTGCATCATCCAAACCAGAATAAAACCAGAAAAGAACTTCACTAGGTTTCTCAGGTGTGACAAAGTCTCACACTGCAAGGCAGACAATAGTAAACATACAAGACATACAAAAATATCGTGGATGATATAGAAATGATTTTGTTTAGGTCTTTAGGTCTCAACTTCAGTGCTACTGGATATATTTCACTGCTCAACCAGTTTAGTGCTTGTACACCTTTTATGAGTTCTGCTTACCCATAAACCCCTTCTCTGGATCTCTCCACAAATATATGTGCTTGCATCTTTGCTGAGACATCATTCAACCTTAATTTTGTTTTGCATTCACAGTCCAATTCCAGTGTAAACGATCACCTGCACAAGTCCAACTGGTTCCATTTAGGTTGCTATTCACCGTATTTGGCCACACCCACTTTCAAGCGCGTGTTTCTTCCGCCTTTGTGTTAGAACTTCCGCTCAGCTAACCAAAATGAATACAGTTACATGGGAGGAGACCAGAGAGACAGTAAGACGTTCTAATGGTACAACACTGTCACATCCAAGGTTAATAACACAGTGGGTGGGTGATATGAGAAGGTGGTCTGAGGTTAACATGTTTAATTACTCTGTACTCTCAGAAGGTGTAGACGGTTCGGCAATGAAAAACTATAAAAGTACTGAAGCGTATCAGTACCTGCACAGTGAGAAGGTGGGCCGTGTACTCCTACAGACGGTGAGTTTATATTTCTGAAAGCCAGTTAAAACCAGGTCAAGCCAGCTGCCCGAGCCACTCTGCGTGGGTGTTAGTTACAGTCCAGATAGCCTAGCGCGGTGGACACTGATCAGAAAACAGTTCTTAACTGATAGACTCACCAGCACCCGACACATCTGCTTCCTCGGAGCTTCATGAGCGAGACATTTCTCTGGATAAGGAAGCTCTGGTGCTGGTTCTCCTCCACAGAATGGTAAGAGCAGACGTACGGAGGTTTGGGTGGATGTTTTAAATTTAGAGCTTCAGTCAGAGACGCAGGTGGTCTTCTTTGGAAGGCGGCCCCCCAACACTCTGATCTTCATGTGCTGTGTTCGTAACTCTGTTGTTTAAGCCAAGTTTTCCTCTTCTTCCAATTACTGACTCCCTCTAACTGAACATGTTATGTTACTCATTTTATATGTTTGTTGTCGTTTTGCTTGTAATTAGTATCAATGTATTCACGGGCGCACCGGAAGTTCTAATACAAAGTAAATAAAGACGGCCCCCCCAGTGTTTTCATGGAAAATAGTGTGAATAGATGCCATGTATGTTTACATTACGGCAGTAGATGGACAGCAGAAAACCAGACGCTCTATGTTTTTCAGTGGAGCAGTGATGCAAAGTTCTGTCACCATCCACAGTTTTGGCTGGGCACTAGCTGAAGCCCCGGATTGGGTTGCACAGGCTTTGTGTGTGAAATCTTTATTAATTCCTTAGTTAACAATAGCTAGTTTCAAACTCTCTCTCCACTAACTGTGACTGCACCACAAATCCTAACATCATGTCTTAACTAGTATCAACTATTTCTGAAGCTGATTTTAAACATGGAAAAACCACCCAGTACAAAAGAGAACGATGTGTTAAACTAAATAAATCAGAAATATTTATACAAATATACATTTCTAATATAAATATAAAAAACATAAATACATTTCTGAATATCTATTCCTCAATGTTTCCTTGCAGCAATCAAATCTGCAGTTTTTAAACAACAACTTCTAGCAAATCATCACAGCAGCAGCTTCAGTTTAGTCGATTTCTGTTCTGAACTGAAATCAGCGTGTACAATTATAACTATAACTATAAAACACACAGTATATCATCGCAGTCCAATGAAAACCTTGTTGAGTTTTGTTGAGTTTAAGTTTTCTACATCATTTGAAGACACCAATGGCTGTTTACATGGTGTGAGAATTTCATGTTTAATGGAAGTGCTCCAAAATAGCCTGGAAAGAATTCTGGTTCCATTGACTTACATTAAAAATGAAGTATGTTTTTGGTCTCTCCCATACTGCAGCAATTTTGGAGATGTTTTTCATTGGACAGTGACGATATAGTGTTTAGCATTCTGAGCTAAAAGTAATGTGTTTGTTCATTTTGTGCATGTTTCCTTTGGTATCCCTTAAAAACCTGCTGGTGTAGATACTAGAGATGGAAAGATCGATCGGCTATGTATCAGTATCGACCGATTTTTAATCAAAATATGTGATCGGTGATCTGCCGATATTTCTCCAATTTAGCCGATCCCGAGAGCCGATCGATGGCGTTTAACAAATGAGCCTAATTTCTGTATTTATTCAGCTTTTTTCATTTTAAATTAAGGGTCTAAATGTAATGATTGCAGTATTGACGATATTTGTTTGATTTACTTTGTTTATTTACTGCTAATTTAGTTAAAAATATTAAGCTGTTTCATATGAGCTTGTTAAAAATTGTAATAAACCAGTTTAGACCATGTTTCATGACTTGCTTGCGCTAATAACTACATGTAGCCCTGCTGTTGCATATAGCCCCGCCCTCAATCGGTATCGGCCGATCGCGCTGAAAGGTAATCGGCGATCAGTATCGGCCTCAAAAACGCTAATCGGTCCATCTCTAGTAGATACTAATACCTACTGAGCTCAATGGCTTAATCTCTTTGCGTTGACGCTACAAACTGTGAAGACTATGTTCTCCAAAATGTAACTCGAGGACATAAAAGGCTGAGAGTATACTAGTGTTTAAGTACCCTCTCTGGGATCTACTCCGATGGCGATGGTGTTCTTCATGGACCCGTTCACAGCCAGAACAACGTCAGCGTAATAGGGAATATCCAGAGAGACCATCCTAATGTCCGTCCGCCGGGCGAAGATCAGGAAGCTGTTCATTCCTGTAAGGGGATGTAAAACACATCGCTTAGCACAACGTGGTCCGTCAGCCAAGATACAGTACTCTACAAATGTTTTAGACCCTTATGCACGTTATTATATTAAAGAAGCTAATTTTCCAGACAGAAAGCTTTAATTATTCAGTAAAACACTTTATTATTTAAATATTAAACAGTATTAATACAGTAAGTAGTGCCTTTACATACATCAGTGTGTTTATTTAACCCTTTCTAATCTTCTCCTTGTGGAAACAACCCAGTATTATTTACAGTTCTCATCTAATACCTGCTTTGACTGCTCAGTACTTCATTAAGCTAAATCAAGATTGCTGCTGAAGGAACTGAATACATTCATACTATGTCTGGGGCGTCCAGGAGAAATCTGGAACTACACTTCTACACTTCTACTACTGTTCTTCAAACTGGAGCTCAAGATATGATCTACTTCTCTCACAATAAGATATTCATGTTACTTTGTATTGTATGTATGATTATTTACATCTGTTCTAATCATATCTGGTGTTCTTACTGGTGAAAATAGACTTATTGATCAGATAAAGGCTTTTAAACAATCAGCTTAGGTGCCCAAGAGTTTTACACAGTAGTGAATGTTTGGTGTCTGAAGTTTGCTTCTTTCATTTTAGCGCTAGGGCTGGGTATCACCACTGATTTCCCGAATCGATTCAATCCCGATTCACAAGGTCCCAATTCCATTTATTTCCGATTCGATTCAATTCAATATCGATTCATTTAGGGATATTTCAGTTACAATAATATGTTTTGTTTGAATATGAAAAGAGATTTTCAGAGAACTAATGTGGTAAATGTACAAGGAACACTCAACCTACCATTACTAAAAACATTAGTGTTTATATGTTTATACACCATCCTGGTTTCTGAATCCAAAATATAGCCAGACATCTGTTTTCAAGTTCTGGGGCGCCTTCACTTGTGCTCCAGCCATGCTTAACTGATGTGCACCCCCAGCCAGATCGGTGGAATACTAATTTTAAAGGTCGATCTTGGGCTTATATGAATTAATATCAGATTATTCAAATGAAGATCGATTTGAATCCAAAAATCGATTTTTTAAACACACCCCTATTTAGCGCTGAAGCTAAAACCTATCAACCAATCAAAGAAGCTAAAGACTAAATCACCACCCAACTGACTCAAAGCATGAGGAGTTGTTTGGTTACCTTCATTACTTGGTTTTAAGATCAGTACTGTTGCTTTTAGATATTCTAATGTAATCCGGTCCGTGTGTCATACAGGGTTGGGATTATAAATTGGTGGGCTATAAACTTCCATCACTAGTTACATTACCCTCATACACACTCGGCCTGCTACCCAGGTGACTGAAGAGGCATGTAAGGGTCAGCGCCCGTCATCCCCCAGTCCCAGATCGTCCCTAAAACTTCATAGCCGTCCCTCAAGGTGACCCCCGAGCCTCTAGGGGCTGAGATTCAGATTTCAAAGACAATCCGGCTGCTTGGAAGAATGAGCCGAGGACAGAAATGTGGGCGAGAGCGCTCGGGGTAGCGGCTGCAGCTTGGCACGCGGTGTTCGGTTACAGCTCGGTGGACGAGCCACAGCTTTATGAGGGCTGAACTGACAGTGGAACTGAGAGACACCGGGTACTGAATAAAGACCGCTACCCTCCGTCATCGCATCAGGTGGAGAAAACTAGTGCTCGACTGTAAAGGATAAGAGTAACTCATAAACCAGCTTCCAGTTTAGGACCAAACAAGCACCTGCAGGGCTACCAGTTCACTGGCCCACAAGGAAAATGCTCTACTTCAGAGGTCACCAATAGGTGGACCGCAGTCCAGGTCCCAGACGTTGTCCAATGCGGACCCTAAGAGATATTATTGAGAATGATTTAATTTAGACAATGCTTATTTTAAGAGAGGGGGACTTTTCTTGTCTTTACGGTATACGGGCTCTGCGGCCCAGTAAACTCACAGACCAATCACGTATGTTCTAAGATCACTAAAGGCTCCTCAGCCAATCAGATCTGTGCAGATTCTGGAGTACGGCGAGCACACAGGTGAAGTATGAAGCGAGAAGCAGCAGTCTGAGAATAAAGCGAGTCAGAGTGAAAGGCTCTAAAAAAGAAAAGACGACTTCGACCAATCATAACGCTAGTTTTAAACTCTTCAAATAGGCTACAAGCGGGAGCCGAGGAGCTGTCAAAACGAAAGTATTGAAATTGGTTTTCATCCCTCTCGACCCACAGCTATATAAAATAGCTATCTCAAATAGGTAGTCCATGAAGTCAATAGATATCAGTTCAGAGTCTAGAACACTATGTACATATGAACTATGAAGTGATTCTACTGTAGAGTTTTTAAGTAAATGGAATCCAAAATCTGTGAAATATCCAAAAACTGAAATTGCCTTAGTAATAAGTTGTGATGAGTGAGCACATGAACTCAATCAGTACTGAGTGTTCCAAGGTTGGTGGGTCTGTGAACAGTATTTAACATTTGTTTTAACTTTCAGTAGCTGATGGTATAAGATGCTGATACTAGGACACTTCAGTAAACAGGATACACCACTGAATTATAACACAAGTTAGAAATGATGATGGTCCAGACCTTGGCCTGAGGAGATCTCCTCTAACTGGGCCTTACTGACTCTAATTAAACACCCCTGCTCTACTTTTACGATTATTATTAATATTCTGAATGATATTATCATCACATGTATATCTTACCTTGGGTGCAGGTTTTTCCATCCACCTGCAGGTTGATGCCGGTGGGACAGGCACAGCTGGAGCCTTTGGGTGCTGGAGCCAGAAGACAGAGATGACTGCAGCCTCCATTATTCACCAGACAGGGCGACTGGACTGAACGGAGAAAGAGAGAGAGAGAGAGAAAGAGAGAGAGAGAGAGAGAGAGAGAAAGAGAGAGAGAGAGATTTTCACATGTCAACTTCTTATAGTACTGAAATCCACATTTACTGTTTGCTGCTACAATAAAACTGACATGTGATTTAGTTCAGTTCATATTCAGTGTAGCTCAGGTTTCACGGCGAGCTGTGTATCTGGCTCAGCTGACCCACTAAGACTGAGGGAGGTGTAACGTTAATGCTAGGACAGAAGCCACGGACACTTTCCCGCTCAACAGGGATTCGGGAATAATCTGATCCATCAGTGAGACTGCTGCGAGCCTGAGGAGCTTTCTGCCACTGACTGCAGATCAGTTACAATCAGCCTTAATCCCCCCTATGTCTGAAAGGACACCGGACACCACAGAGAGCCACATTCCTCCCATCACGGCAGCCTCAAGGCAATGAGGTCACTGCTACACGTCTGAACAGAGGGCTGAACACAGGTACACGATACTAGCAGTGGCCAGTGGCAGTATCAGGGCTGGACACTGCCCATCACGCAAGGTCAGAAATTTTATATATTTTTTTATATTTTATTCCTTCTTCTTAAAGAAATCTTGTTATCTAGCACTGTACCAAAAATGTTAATACAATAAAATATTAATATAATAACTAGAGTAGTTCAAATAAATAATTAATCACATTCTTTTGTGACTAAATTGCGATTAATCATATCCTTTTGTGTAGTTTACAGCAATTAATGGCACTTGACTCTTAAAGAGAGTCCACATAGTGTAGCATAATGAAGGATCCAAAATAATTAACTGTCATTAATCATAAACGATGATAAATCACATGCTTTAGTGTAATTAGTTGTCATTAATAACTTATTAATCACAATTATTCGCATTCTTTTGTGCCGTTACTCGCAATTAATTGCATTTGCCCTGTTCAAATTCCATCATAACGAGTGTTAGTATGTTAACATATTACCTACTAACTAGAGTTGTTGAAATAATTAAGTGCGATTAATCACAGTTTTGTGTAATTAACTGCGATTAATTGCATTTGTCTTACTTGTTCCAATTTGACTTCTAAGAAAGTTCATATAAGGTTAGTATAGTAACAAAATTTAAACTAAAATAACTAAAATAAAACAAGTCACTGTGACTAATCGCATTATTTATTGCAGTTAATCACGATTAATTAATAACATTTCTTTTGTGTAGCTTCCAGACTTTAAAGGAAGGCGGACAAAATGAGCTTTATCAGATAATTTAACAACTCACTAACAACATTTTCATCATTTACCTTTCATTTCATCAATACCTTTTATTAATTTTTATCACCAGTGTCCACTCAGTGATGGGAACTAGGGTTAGAGGGGTCAAACTAGAAAAATGTGTCAACAGTATTAGGCATCTGTGGTATTAATAATCTGTTACATTAACTCAGACCACTGAGACATATTATATCAAATTATTGTATTATATCAAAACACAACTAGTTTGAAAGTTAATTAGTGCATTACTGGTGTGTTGATGTGCAATGTTTGTTTAAGAACTCTCATTTACAATAATTCTAATAACACGTGTACACCAGCAGAATTCCAGTGAATGCCAGAAATGGCCCTGTTAACACACTTCAATGTGCTCTTGAGGAGAACACTAAACCCAGGAGCCCTGAAAACATTGTAGGTACTTCAAGCCATGGCCACAGTTGGCAGACATATACTATTTAGGGTCACTGGGTGCTGACCTGTGGTTCTGTGGCGATGGAACATGTGGATGTCCATCAGGTTTTCCAGGTTCTCCGCCAGCGTGGAGCGTCCCAAACCGGACATCTTATCTGCACTCTGGATGCTCTTAGACTGCCAGTCTGTCCAGTAGATCTTGTCTTCGTGCAGTGTCAGGCCAAATGGATGAGGCAACTGGCTGCCAATCAAAACCTTTGGGAGGAGTGAAGATTAAGTTAGTTCACAGTGTACAAGAAACTAATTATATATATATATACACACACATATGGGATCACAGTGAAATGTTCTTGTTTTCAATGGAGTATCTTCCTTTCTTAACACAACAATGGACTGACGGGTCTCTAAAGAAAGTTGTTTCTTTCTGGTTATTTTGAGTCGGTCAGCAAGACATCAACTGCTGATGCTTCAGATACTAAACTAACCTAGAATGTTGTTCTCCCTTTTATACTCACTTATTAGTAGAATGTTTTTTCAGCTGTGCATCACAATTGATCAAGAGTGTCCTAACAACCAATTAGTCCAATAACATCCTTAACTTGGATTGGTGGTCGTACCAGGAGATTTAGACAGAGGACTTAGAATTGCTGATAATAGAACTATATGCTAAATAAGCCTCTACACAAAAATAGACTTTAATAAAAACATTTTTATTCTTTAAAAATCATCTGATACACTTACATTCATTGTGAAATGGACAATATTGTTTGTGAATTGCATGAAAATTGCATGAAATGAAACTCTAAAGTGATCCTAAACTTTTGAGCAGTAGTGTACAAATATATATACATATATATATGGAGTGTTTTGGGTTCATTTACATGGATATCTATCAGCACTACATGCATGTTAGCAGGATGATGTACTGTACTGTACTGACCTGTCTGTTGGAGCCATCAAAGTTCCCGAACTCGATGGTCTTCATGCCGGCGTCTGCCCAGTACAGTCTCTCGGTCTGATAGTCGATGGCGAGTCCGTTCGGCCAGGTCAGGTTGGTGGAGATGATGACAATCCGGCTGGATGCGTCCATCCCAGCACGCTCAATCTTAGGGTTTGCTCCCCAGTCTGTCCAGTACATAAACCTACAACAGGTACAGAACTGTTTAGCAAACTGAACTTCCCAAATATCCCACTCAATCCTACTGATGATGGTAACACTGCTCTGCTCCTCAACCCAGTATTAGCAGCAAAGGCATGAGCTGTAAACCACTGGTGCTGCTGTTTGGGACTACAAAGTAGGACAGTTAGGCTAGAATTGCCTGTTGAGTTTTAAAGCCCAGTAGATGGGCAAAGCCGTTATTGTTATGCTTAAAACATAATAAGGTTTTAATACCAAAATAACACTTCAGCTCCTTCCACAGTTCAAAACACTTTCAGTGTATAGTCACTGTCCAATGAAAAACTCCAAAATTTAAACTCTACAGGTGGGACCAAAATGTTTATTACTTTCAATGTAAATAACTGGAACCAGATTGTTTTCCCACCTATTTTGGGGCATTTCTATTGGCCGGTTCATCATGAAATTCTTACACAATGTAAACGACAGAAAAATGGAGATGCATAAAATAATAATTATCCATAACTACGTTTACTGAATGGAAATAAATATATTAAATAAATATATTTTTACCCGCCAACAGGATCCACCACGATGTCCCGGGGACGATCTAGGTTCTCCCAGATAAGTACTGTACGCATACTGCCATCAGCATTGGACACTTCGATGCGGTCAGTACCTGATGGGCACAGAGAGGAAGAAAAGAGAAAAATGTTACAGAATTTTTGAGGATCAGGTGATATTATTATGATAGTGTGATTGTATTTTCTACAATTCTGTTTTAAACTTTTTAAACTGGTGCATAATTCTTTACTGATTTCTATATTTATAGTCATGATCTCATCTGTAGTTCGATAATTGCAGAAGAAGTATCTTTATATTCAACTACAATATCATAATGTGCCCAGATATATTGACTAGCAACCACCTGGAATACCATAGCAATTACCTATCAACGCAAGCAATCACTTAGGATACGACAGCAACTGGTCAACACCAGGCATAGCAACAACTCAAAATAATGTAGCAAACAACAAAGCACTCTAGCAACCACCTGGGAATTGCTTAGAAATAACTAAACAAATGAATACACAATTTAAAATACAAACTTGTGGTAAAGTGTAATCACCTGCATCAGTCCAGTAAAGTTTGTGAGTGACCCAGTCAACGGCCAGTCCGGCGGGGCTTTCCAAGCTGGTGTCCACCACCACCTGCAGAGACAGTTCAATATAAATACAGAACTTTACAAACATTTTCACAGTCGAGGAATCTGGGAGCTGAATAAGCAGCCTGTGTCTCTGCAGTTTCTACAGCAGGGGGCAGTGTTTCACAACTTTCTCCAGGAAGAGCGGGTTACAACTCAATCATTTAAACCCTAACTCCAACACGAACCCTAACCCTAAACCCAAACCCTGAACCCAAACCCTAAAACTAAACACGAACCCTAACTCAAACCCTAACCCAAACCCTAAACTATAATCCTAACCCTAAACCCAAACCCATAAGCATACCCTAACCTTAAACATGAACCCAAATCCTAACTCCAACCCTAACCCTGAACCAAAGCCCTAAACCCAAACCCTAAACCCATACCCTAACCCTAAACATGAACACGAACCCTAACTCCGACCTTAACCCCTAAGCCCGAACTCAAACTTCAAACTTGAACCCTAACCCTAATACTAAATCCAAACCTAAACCCGAAACCTAACCCTAACTCTAAACCCGAACCTAACCCTATCCCGTCTTTTCGTCCCACTGTTACACTAAAGCACATAATGTATCTACAGCTCCTGTACAACAAATGTATATATTTCTATATTTCAAACATAAGAAGTGCAAGTAACACATATCACACAGTTATAATGCAGTTACTGGGTATGTGCTGTGTTTATGTAGACGCATAAAATATTGTGAAATGTATGACATTGCCAGAGATGGTAAACACATTCAAAACACTTCAACACATTATTTAAAGAGATTTTATCAACTTATCATAATTTATCATAATTTTGGTACACATAATTTTGGTATAATTTTGGTAATTTTGGCTTCAAATGCAAAGTCTGTGTTTTCAAATAGTGTAAAAAAATGTATGTATATATATATATATATATATGATTATATGACTAACTATGTAATACAGGTAACTGAATGGAAAAAGCTAAATGATAGTAATAACTCTCACTAGGTTCCGAACAACTGACCTCCTGTTTGGATCCGTTCCACAGCGCACGATTGATGGAGTCCGTGGTGACGTCAGTCCAGTAAATATAACCGTCCCTGGAGTCCCAGTCCAGTGCCACGGCGTTACGGACGTCCGCCAGCCGAATGACAACATCCGACATGTCCTCGGTGTCGAAGCTGATCCGACGGATGTCCGTCCTTCGGGCGAAAAGCAGGAACTTGTCAAGACCTGATCAAAGACCAAAGGTCTCCTGTCAGTGCTCCAGGTTTGAACAGTTGGGGGGGTCATTACAGCAGAAACAAACATTCAGACATGCACTAAACTAATTACCACTAATACAGACATACAGCCTCTTATAAACTGGGTCTTATTATTAAAATAAATATATACACTCCCACAGTACAAAAATTATAAATCTGACATGAATGGAGATAACTAGAGGAATAACTAGCTATGAATTAAACACGTACTGCTACATGCAACAAAAAAACAAGTCTGCTGTTAGTTTCCAGCACAGCGCCACCTAGTGTACTGAATACTGCACTGAGGACCAGAACAGGGGAATGACATTATTAAATATACCCCTAAGGCTCATTAGCAATAGTGAAAAAATGCTTAATGACATGCCATCAGTTTATCAGCCAGGTCCACTGTGAGGTCAAACAAAACGTTTAAAGAGCAATAAAAGCTCTAACAGTCCAAAGCTGTACTCACTCAGGGTGCAGTTGTACTGGTCCAGTTTTCTGAAGCCTGTAGGACACGCGCAGGTAAAGCCTTTACTGCTGGGGAGGCACAGGTGACTACAGCCCCCGTTATTCTTCCCACAGCGATTACGACCACCTGGAGGCAAAAACGAGGGACGAGAAAGAGAAGAGCAGCGTCTTTTTACAGCTAGTCTGAAACACTGAAAACACTGAAAAAGTAATTAATTACATGACATACTTAGTATCGCAGTGAGAATGAAAGCAGGAGACAAAGTCTGTTAGCAGAGTTCAGATTAAGCTTTGATTCAGTGTTGTGTTCATATGTTTACTAAGGGTGTAAGAAAATATCGAAAATATCGAATATGGGGATATTATGTTTAGTGATACTGTATCGATTCTCAAAAACACAGTATCGATACACAGATTCCTGGCAGACAGTGAATTAGTGTGCGTTGTGTTTAAATCTCTGACCACTAGATGGCAGTGCTGTAATCCATTTTCAGCTCCACTCCAACATTAACAAGCAGCACAAGGGCGCAGTGCTATTGTGAGCATTAGCAAACCTGTTCATACAGTGGTGTATTTTGATAGTAGGATTAGAAAAATCTCAATATATCACTTTGTTTGTAGTATCGCAATATATCGTGATATATTAAATCGTGACCGCTGCATCACGATACATATTGTATCGCCAAGTTCTTGCCAATACACAGCCCTAATGTTTACAATGTTTTTTTTTTTATCATAATGTGCACCAAATGTATGACTAAAGGACACATGCTCATGAATTCTGCCCAACTGCCCCCTGTCAGTGTGTGTGGATGCATTTCTTTTATCATGATTTTTGTGAACTGACTTAAATGTTGGTGTTGTTGTCCCACCACTTCACACAGGTTTGTTGACGGGTGAGTGGGGGGATCCCAGTGTCTCTGGGTGCTCTCATGTCTATGTTATCTTCTGGTTCTCTCCTTTTAGTTTAGGCTGTTATAGTTAGATCTGCTGGAGTCGCCAGCCACACTCTGAAATTCTAAATATTCATATTCTCTACAGTCATACTCCCGAGCCAAACTAACTCTCTCTCTTTACTCTTCCTGAGATAATCACTGTCCTCCTGTCTGCTGAACACTGTTGGAGGACTGATCATCAGGGCCTCCTTCCCACCCATCACCAGCCAGCTCTCCTCTACATTTGTGCCAACTGCTACACCCTCAGTTACATCACTGTACACCATCCAGATGCACCAGCATTGAGATAGGATGGGACTGTTTCAGCTCACGCCCACTGTACATAAAGACTCAGTCAGAGACTGCCTCAGTCAGAGACTGCCTCTACCTGTGCAGCTTCTAAAGCTTTGCTATCCAGATTTCAAACAGAGACTCTTCTCTTTGATGTTTAGTTTATTAAACTGTAAACACTGTTTGACCAGAGGAGGATGGGTCTCCCCTTGTGAGTCTGGTTCCTCCCAAGGTTTCTTCCTCCAGTATGAGGGAGGTGTTCTTGCCACTGTTGCCTCTGGCTTCCTCACTGGGGGATATATGTTGTAACTGTCTGTTTTCAAAACCTCTGTGTGTGTGTAAGGTGTGTATAATGTGTTATTGGGCCTTTGTTTGAGTGAGTGTGTATGCACACGGTGTGTGTGTGTGTGTGCGCATGCACTGTGTGCTGACCTGCAGGCTGTCTCTGAGGGTGCAGTGTGTGTGTGTGTGTGTGTGTGTGTGTGTGTGTGTGATTGTGTGTGTGTGTGCGTGCTCACCTGCGGGCTGTCTCTGAGGGTGTGTGTGTGTGTGTGCTGACCTGCGAGCTGTCTCTGAGGGTGCAGTGTGTGTGTGTGTGTGTGTGTGTGTGTGTGTGTGTGTGTGTGTGTGTGTGTGTGCTGACCTGCGGGCTGTCTCTGAGGGTGCAGTGTGTGAATGTCCATGGGAAAGTGAAGCTTGTTGCGGATGATCTCCTGGTTTTTGCCTGTAAACTTGTTGGCGCTGTTGATGCTCTTGGTGTGCCAGTCGGTCCAGTACAGACTGTCCTCAAACACAGTGATCGCAAACGGATGAGGAAGACCTGCGGAGAGAGCAAGAGAGACAGACAGAGAGGGGGAGTGAAGGAAGGAGTGTGGGACAGAGGGATTACAACTGCAGATATTTAGCAGCAGCATCTGAAAGCCTTCATGACTCATAACAGTTTGTTGCAATCTATTAAAGGGCCAATACACATCATTTCTTTGCTCACAGTGCCTTTAATCTCAAACTATTTTATACTTTGTGTTTACATCCAGGATTCTGAATACTAAGATCTGGCGGATGTTTCTGGTGTATTACGAACTGACGAACTGCCCAACCTGTGACAAGGACATAAAAGGCTATACAAGTATACAAGTGTTGTCAAGTATACACTATACAAGACAATTATAAGAGTGATATAAACAAGTCAAACTGCTATATACAGACAGTGAACAGCACTTGTAATGCTGAGTTAGTATGAAAATAACTGGTCCTGCTATCTAGACCGAAGTAAAAAACATTATTTCTAGTTGCTTCATGCTGTAAGGCTAATATAGGGCTTATGCAGTTTAGTTTATATATTAAATACAGGCCAGTCGCTCTAGTGTTGTGCTGCAGTCGCACTGCTTTCTAAGGCGACCATAAACGTCTTCGTTTCGCCTTTAAGGGTGTCTTCGATGATGGTGTCCTATAAAAACGAGGGTTATTTGGTTTTCCATTACCATTCTGGCATCCAGCAGCACAGCAGGACGTTTTTTGTTGGATCGTTCTCGTTTTGGTCCACTGTTCCTGCTGTTTTTCTGCCACGGCCACGTGCGCACAACTGCCAGTGATGTAACCGTGACCCTGACTCCAAAAAATAATCAAGTGACTAGGACAACAACCACCTTCCCCAGTGGCTAACTCCTTATTCAGTTCACAGCTTCTAAACGGATAAACAGCACCATCAAGCGCATCATTCAAACCATTAAATTCAGCTGAACCGCACGGACGTCAGAGCAAGACACAACAGCTCCAGACTTTCTTCCTCTAATCAGTTCTTCTGTCCTTTATTACACTCCTCCGCTTAGCGATTAGCGACAATGTCTATTATCTAAAGCACGAGTGCAGCAGTGAATGGGGTTCTGGCAGATGCTAACGCTCCCCCCCCCCCTTCCTTTGCCCCCTTAATCGCTGCTGGTTTTAATTAGCCTGTTTGTGGTTTCGCGCTTCTCCGCTGGGATATTTGGTGGAGCAATTAAAGGGAATAGTTTCATTTACAAACATTTTCCTTTAGTGCCAAATTCAGCTGATTAGCCCAGACGTGTTGGGGGTTTAGTTTTAGCACTGGAGCTACATGGCTAATGTGGCTAAGATGTAGCAGAAGCTAATACTGCTCCAGTCAGGACTATATTCAGGATTTAAGAACGCTGCTACTGTTTTAAGCTAAGCTAATATATTTTTGTCCATGCTTGTAGATAAGAGAAAGTCATGAAGCTTCAGAAACACCATATTGAAGTTTATTGGAGATTAACAAACAGCCATACACGCTTTAAGGCGAGCTATAATTTAGGCCTGCTGTTAGCACCATGCTCATGTATATTACTTTGCTAACATCACTTTAGTGGTTTGCTATAAGATAACGAAGCCACATCTGATCTAGCAAAGGCAGTAAAGCTGTTTTTTGTAGGAAAAATCAGTTCAAACTAGTTTTTACACGAATATTAACCAACACAGCTGAATGTTTCATATTTAAGTGATATTTGGGTTGATATTTTGTAGTGATCTAAATGTGTAGTGTATCCAAAACCCCAAACAAACACACTAAATATTGGGACACAGCATTAGCCACATTCAGCAGCTTCCTGCTAGCCGCTCATTAAACATCTCAAGCGAAAGTTTTAAGGGTTTTCTGATTAAGTATCACTTATTTAAATATATTTGTATTTGCCAGCTACTGCGTCACCATTTGAGAAGCTGCTGATTTCAGCTGTAAATGAATGTTCGAGTATATTTAAGAGCTTTGCCCATTTTTGTAGCCACTTGTATTGGTTTTTGTAAATTCTCTCACACTGAGAATGTTCTTAACTCTCACAGATCCTGTCTACAAATCTAGACAATGTTTTAACTATAGTGTTTTCTGGAGACTGTATCTACAGCATCCATATATGAAGATGGGATGATGGGACAAAAACAGGAATGGGGTCAACTTAACGACTATACTATGGACTGTTCATGCTAATGAGCTCCCATTACTCATTAGCTATGGAAGCCACATTATCATAGTTCCAATAATAAAGAAGCGACACAAAACTTAGATGATCAACTTGGAAATTGAACTTGTTGCTGAACTAATTTGGCTCATGGCGCTCGTTTTGTCTGTCTGCTTGTGTTTATTTATTTATATATTTAGGCAAATTGGTATGTCTACATTGGATTTAGCACTTTACAAACTTTTACAAAACTTTACAAACTTTTTTGGCTGCGGGAAAAAGTTGTAGGACACATTTTTATCTCCCATCATTCACTAAACGTCTTGCTTTTCTTTTGTTTCTCCCTCTAGTTTTCCCCACTCTTTGTCTCCGCCCCAGTTCCCTCCAGGTGTGTGTAGAGCTGCTGTTTTCTGATCTTATCAAGAAGGAACGTGATGCATGGCTGGACTTGAGCTCCAGCAGCCAATGCAACCCACAACACCCTGCCCCCCCAGCCTCTTTCCTTTATCTCCTTTTTCTTTTCCTTTATTCTGTTTCTGCCGGTACACCTTTAACTCTTATCGCCGCTATCTCTCTTATGTTTTTGCTTTAGCTGGAATGCTTCAGTGTGCGCACGCATAAAAAAAAAAAAAAGTTTTTTTTTTCTGCACAGCTGAAAGCACTGCTGCAGGGAATATGCATGTCGTACCTGCCCACAGGTGTGTTATACCTGCCCACCCACCAGACAACCGCACACGCACACAAATATGCTTCTGCATTCTTCTGATAGTTGTCAAACATGTCCGCTTAGAACAGAAGTATGTCACGGAGCTAAAAACAGCAGGCTTAGCTGTGCAAATCTGAATCTGTCTGTACATCAGGCCATGTTTATAGATAACAGTCATAGGGTGTCTGTAACCACATAATGAGGTCTGTTAGAGAAAACATGTACACACGGCTATTCCGTCCAGACGTTCCAGTCTGTCGGGTCGTGTGTCTGCAGCTCCACAAGCTCATAATCTTTGGTGGCAGCTCTGAAATGAGTATGTGGACAGGTTACGAGGTTAGAATTCCCCTCCACTGGCTTCAATTACAAACGAATGACTATGCCAGTTGCGATCGCAAGATCTCTATTAACTGCTTTACATCAAGAGCAGTGAGTGCTGTAGCTGGGATTTAAGCTGATAAGCTTGTAGGGGCACAGTCAATCACCATAGAGCATACTTTGTTATGGCTGATGGCCTGAGGGTCTTCTAGGTGTTCAGAAAATTCCTGATTTCCAGAAATGAAACGCTTATGTAACATGAGACATCACGCTTGTTGTGTTTTATCTCTGTTAAGCTTTTTTAAAATCTTGACTCAGAAAATGATCCAATGTAGTAGACATAGCTGAGCGAGCTCTCCCATTGTTTAGAACTTCAGGAGCTGGACTGAAGGTCTTTACATGTTAGATTTGCTACCAACATCATTAGGAAGTGACAGTCGACTCAACCAATCAGGCTTTCATTAATAATTAGTGGAATCTGTGTAATGAGAAAAATATGATTCTAGTCTTTCTGGAGGTTCTAGATACATCACTAACTGTGAATAGGATCTGTAGACTAGGCAAGTCCTTATAGGTTTGTCTGTTCACTCTGTGGCCACCTTCGCAATATCCTCAGGCAGTTCTTCCCAACCATATGAGACCAGACTCCTCTCTCTCTCTTTAGATGGGAAGACACCAACATACTGGAAACTGAAGGTCAGATTAACATTTCAAAAACTGATCTGATATTACCAATTAAATCTGATAACAATCTCATTAAATGGATTGTATTGTTTTTATTCAGCCTGATCTGGCTACTGCAGCTAGACAGAACCACATTATTGTCTTGCCCACTCACATCCTTACCAGCAAACCGATTGGCTACTTTTCACGAAGAGCTGGACTTCCATCATGCTGAGCTGGATGTATTTATTATGTTTTTCAAAATTCCAAAGTTAATTGTCTTATGCCTGGATTAACAGGGAGTTGCACTGACTCAGGGACTACAGTTACTAACAAATACAACAAAAATACTGAGTACTATGTAAAAAAGTGTGTGATATCGTTGCTGTCCAATGAAAAACAAGTATCTTCAAAATTGCAACTTTACATACTTTACTTTCAATGCAAGTCAATAGAACCAGATTTTTTTTCGAAGTTTGGAGCACTTTCATTGCTCTGTTCATCATGAAATTGTTACACTATGTAAACGGCCATTGGCGTGTTCAAATAATGTAGAAAACTTAAAAATAGACAAAAATGGAGGACAGCGAAGACATGCTATATACCAGGGGCCACTAATAGGCAGACCGCGGTCCGAGTTCAGACCCAGACGTTGTCCAATGCGGACCCAAACCGATAAACTATTGAGAATTATTTAATTTTGACGATGTTTATTTTAAGTGGTATACGGGGACTGTTTAACAGGAACGGTTCTGGAATGGACCTGCTCGTCTAGATTTGGAGAATTTATTTACTTTCTCTATAAATAAACACTTTAAGATGCACTTTTTTAAAAAGCATCCTGTTTTTTTAATGTAGCCCTTGTTTTACTTGAAGTGAGGAAAAAACATTTATTTGGAGCTTCATAAATAATTCATTCAGTTCAGCATTTAAACAGTAAATGTACTGAAATATACTGAATGGTATGTATGATGTGTTGGTGTTTCAGTAGCTGATGGTATGAGATGCTGATACTAGGCTACTGCAGTTTACAGGATATGGCATATGACGGCTTGGACCTTGGCCTGAGGAAATCTCCTCTAACTGGACCGAACTGAATTCTAATTAAATACCCCTGTTATATACTATACAGTTAGTGTGCATTTGTCCAGTTATATTAATGCAAATCACATAACTGTGCGCTCTTATATATATATATATATGTATATATATATATATATATATATATATATATGGGGCTTAATATATTCTTTTTTCCAACGCATTTGTTTCTCATACGCTCCCCCATCAGACCACTTGGCTAGGTACTTAGAGTTTGAGACCCCTGCTGTACGGTCAATATGATTTGGAAACCACTGTCAATGACCAAACAACGTGGGTGCCTCCTATCAGAGTAAAGCAGGCTGAGAGGGGGCGGGGCATATGCCATGGACTCAGCCACGCTCAAATGACTGGGCTTTTGTTCTGAACACATTAGAAATGTAAGGGTTGTGATTTCTGGGGTTGGGTTTGTTTTTTCCTGCCGAAGAAAGCTCTGCTGCAGAACGTCCATCTACACGAGCCAAACCCGCCTGCGCTCTCGAATTAAACCTGGAATCACAAATCATATTAAACCTGAAAATATGTGTGTCTGCACCTTCACAAACCAAATAAGCAAACCTCTGACACCGTCTTGGCTGAAGGGGCTACATTTAAGGGGGAGACTTTTCTGAGAGGGGCTCTATTTTTCTCCAAACTGTCGCTTTAAAAACAGAACCGCTGCCTGCTTTTCTCAGTGTGTGGCCGCCTCAGTGGCCCATTCTTGCGGCTGCGCTCATTCAGGCTTTTCCTTCTGGAAGGCTCCAGACGCCCGTGTGGTTTCTGGGCTGTTTTCATCCGCCATCCGCGGGGCTGGAATTCCACACACTGGCTGGGAATGCTGAGCCGGAATGCTCTCTGTAAACCCGGCTTTCATGCCGGATCACATTTCACCCCCACAATCCCTCTGGCTACAACCGGCCAATCGCGTTCGACCCTGGCGTGTCCCTGATGCGCTATGAGGTGGATGATAAACCGCTAAACGGCTAGCGTCCGGCTTGGCCCACTGCGGCGCTGGCCTCGACTCCGACTCCTCATAAATCTCTGGGCTTTCTACAAAGTGGGTCTGGAGTGTCTCCTCGTATTAGATTTGCAGAAAATAGAATAGGTTGTAGGTACTGAAACCAAGAACAACCTCAGCCTGTAGAAAACTCCTACTAGAAACTTAACTGCTTACATATAATTGATATATTCCTTACTGAATAACACTTTAAAGGGTCAGTATCATACAAAAACATAGGATGGCCTTTGTTTTGGGCAGTATGTAAATGCTGGAAGTCTCAAAACTATTTTCAATTCATTCATCATTTCAATTCATTCATCATTTCAATTCATTCATAATTTTACATTCATTCATCATTTTACATTCATTCATCATGTCACAAAAAAGTCACATTAACATACCAGCCTTCTCGGCCTACAACAACTGGCCCCGCCCTTCTTCGGCTAAGTTATAAGGACTATAAGGACATGAGCACCAATCAGAACAGTGTTAATTTACATTAAAGGGACAGTAACAAAAACACGCTGTTTAATTATAACATACAACAACAAAACAGTACATAGACTTCTGTTCACTGAAGGGTTTGATAGTAAATTGGCTGTATTTGTGTTGTAGACATGGTGACCCCTGGTTATCATCATCACCACTATAAAGAAATCACTACAACCAACCACTTGTTCAACTGTGTTTACATATCTACCACTGATCTATACATACATGTTTAAAACTGGTGCTATTCCCATTTCAGGTGTTCTGTGCAAACAGTGGTCGGAGTTTAAGGGGTTAAAACGTGTCTACATTCTTCTGTCCATCTCCTGCACGGTCAAACGCAGAGTAACCATAAACATGAACCACAGTCCGGGAAGATCTCTGACTGAAACTAATTCAATTTCCTTTTCTAACATTTATACACAGGATATAACTACAACCAGCGAGAAAGAGAGAACGAGAGAGAGAGAGAGAGAGAGAGAGAGAGCGAGAAAGAGAGTGAGAGAGAGCGAGAGAGAGAGAGAGAGAGAGAGAGAGAGAGAGAGAGAGAGAGCGAGAGAGAGAGAGAGCGAGAGAGAGAGCGAGAGAGAGAGCGAGATAGAGACAGGGAGAGAGAGAGCAAGAAAGAGAGTGAGAGAGAGCGAGAGAGTTAGAGAGAGAGAGCGAGAGAGAGACAGGGAGAGAGAGAGCAAGAAAGAGTGAGAGAGAGCGAGAGAGAGCGAGAGAGAGTGAAAAAGAGAGTTAGAGTGAAAGAGAGTTAAAGTTAGAGTGAGAGAGAGTTAGAGAGAGAGAGAGCTAGAGTGAAAGAGAGAGTTAGAGAGAGAGAGCGGGAGAGAGAGTTAGAGTTAGAGTGACCTGATGTATCAAACCTGATGTATTAAGCTGTAAGTCATGATTCTGTTCCACCTGATCTTACAACTCATCATACCACGTATATACACACACACACACACACACACACACACACACACACTGAACTGGTGCTATAAGCCTGTATAACCCAGTGCAGATTCTCTAATCAGCTGACAGGTGACAGGACCAGTTCTCCCTGAGGATGGTCTGATCATGGCACACAGCTTTCCAAGCTTGCTTTCCACATTCTGAAATTCCTAATCCAAAGCTACCTGGATTTCCTGGTCAACCTTAAATGGTGCAGCAGTTACATTCAGTTACATCCATTTAAGGTGGAACACGACATTCAAATAAGAAGCCATGTTCAGCTTTGTTAAGGTGGACATTGTCAGGATGGTACAGAGATTCCCATTGCTTGTCCTGCCCAGGGTATCTAAACCGCACGCCCATAAAAGATGGCAAACGGCTGTAAAGACCATCTACTTACAGCAAGAACCCATTTAAATCTCTCGGTCTCGCTCTGATTCCCTGAAGCCCCTAATCACAGTAGCCCACATCATCTAAAGCTTCTTCATTTAACTGCAGCGGACAGAAACACAACTTAATTCACTTTTATCTGCTGTGATGATCTACTGTGACCAGATCACAGGCGTGGCTGATTAACAGAAAGTAGGGTGGTACCTTGGCTGATGACTGCTTTCCGGTTCTTTCCGTCCAGGTCGGCCCTCTCGATGACGTGGTGCTTGGCGTCCACCCAGTACATGCGGTGTCCGGCGTAGTCGATGGTCAGCCCGTTGGGCCAGAAGAGGTTCGTATCTGCGATGATCCTGCGGCCGGAGCCGTCCATGTTGGCGTATTCGATACGAGGCGTGTTTCCCCAGTCGGTCCAGTAGATCTTCCTAAAACACAAAATATTAAGCATAAAAAATATTAATTAAATGTAGCAAATGTAATGTGCTGACTTTCATACTGATCTTCTCGTATTTAGGGGTGTTTTTTCTCCCTGAGAATGGGTGGGGCTAAACTGCTGTAGGCTGAGTGGGTGGGGCTAAACTGCTGTAGGCTGAGTGGGTGGGGCTAAACTGCTGTAGGCTGAGTGGGTGGAGCTAAACTGCTGTGGGCTGAATGGGTGGGGCTAAACTTTTTTGGCTGAATGGGTGGGACTAAACTACTGTAGGCTGAATGGGTGGGACTAAACTACTGTAGGCTGAATGGTCGGGATTAAGCTGCTGTAGGCTGAATGGGTGGGACTAAACTACTGTAGGCTGAATGGGTGGGACTAAACTGCTGTAGGCTGAATGGGTGGGACTAAACTACTGTAGGCTGAATGGGTGGGACTAAACTGCTGTAGGCTGAATGGTCGGGATTAAGCTGCTGTAGGCTGAATGGGTGGGACTAAACTACTGTAGGCTGAATGGGTGGGACTAAACTGCTGTAGGCTGAATGGTCGGGATTAAGCTGCTGTAGGCTGAATGGGTGGGACTAAACTACTGTAGGCTGAATGGGTGGGACTAAACTACGGTAGGCTGAATGGGTGGGACTAAACTACTGTAGGCTGAATGGGTGGGATTAAGCTGCTGTAGGCTGAATGGGTGGGACTAAACTACGGTAGGCTGAATGGGTGGGACTAAACTACTGTAGGCTGAATGGGTGGGATTAAGCTGCTGTAGGCTGAGTGGGTGGGGCTAAACTGCTGTAGGCTGAGTGGTTGGGGCTAAACTTTTTTGGCTGAATGGGTGGGACTAAACTGCTGTAGGTTGAGTGGGTGGAGCTAAACTGCTGTAGGCTGAATGGGTCGGGCTAAACTGCTGTAGGCTGAGTGGGTGGAGCTAAACTGCTGTAGGCTGAATGGGTGGGGCTAAACTTTTTTGGCTGAATGGGTGGGACTAAACTACTGTAGGCTGAATGGGTGGGACTAAACTACTGTAGGCTGAATGGGTGGGACTAAACTGCTGTAGGCTGAATGGTCGGGATTAAGCTGCTGTAGGCTGAATGGGTGGGACTAAACTACTGTAGGCTGAATGGGTGGGACTAAACTACGGTAGGCTGAATGGGTGGGACTAAACTACTGTAGGCTGAATGGGTGGGATTAAGCTGCTGTAGGCTGAATGGGTGGGACTAAACTGCTGTAGGCTGAATGGGTGGGACTAAACTGCTGTAGGCTGAATGGTCGGGATTAAGCTGCAGTAGGCTGAATGGGTGGGACTAAACTACTGTAGGCTGAATGGTTGGGATTAAGCTGCTATAGGCTGAATGGGTGGGACTAAACTACTGTAGGCTGAATGGGTGGGACTAAACTACTGTAGGCTGAATGGGTGGGACTAAACTACTGTAGGCTGAATGGGTGGGACTAAACTACTGTAGGCTGAATGGGTGGGACTAAACTACTGTAGGCTGAATGGTCGGGATTAAGCTGCTGTAGGCTGAATGGGTGGGACTAAACTGCTGTAGGCTGAATGGGTGGGACTAAACTGCTGTAGGCTGAATGGGTGGGACTAAACTACTGTAGGCTGAATGGGTGGGACTAAACTGCTGTAGGCTGAATGGTCAGGATCAAGCTGCTGTAGGCTGAATGGGTGGGGCTATACTGCAGTAGGCTGAATGGGTGGGACTAAACTGCTGTAGCCTGAATGGTCGGGATTAAGCTGCTGTAGGCTGAATGGGTGGGGCTATACTGCAGTAGGCTGAATGGGTGGGACTAAACTGCTGTAGCCTGAATGGGTGGGACTAAACTGCTGTAGGCTGAATGGTCGGGATTAAGCTGCTGTAGGCTGAATGGGTGGGACTAAACTACTGTAGGCTGAATGGTTGGGATTAAGCTGCTATAGGCTGAATGGGTGGGACTAAACTACTGTAGGCTGAATGGGTGGGACTAAACTACTGTAGGCTGAATGGGTGGGACTAAACTACTGTAGGCTGAATGGTCGGGATTAAGCTGCTGTAGGCTGAATGGGTGGGACTAAACTGCTGTAGGCTGAATGGGTGGGACTAAACTACTGTAGGCTGAATGGGTGGGACTAAACTGCTGTAGGCTGAATGGTCAGGATCAAGCTGCTGTAGGCTGAATGGGTGGGGCTATACTGCAGTAGGCTGAATGGGTGGGACTAAACTACTGTAGGCTGAATGGGTGGGGCTAAACTGCTGTAGGATAAAAAGCTGGGGTTACACATCTCATATGTAAATGTGTTAATGATTCTGACCTCACAACCATGATGAATCTCTTTCTTTTTACTTGAACTTAGTTTATATATATGGACTGAGGAGCGTTTAGAAAATGTTAATGGTGTTCATGTAATTCATCAAGCTCGTAACTCGTAGCTGTGAAAGGACCTAAACTCTCTCCAGGCTGTAAATCTTAAGTGCTCTGCGATAGGATCAGTAATCAGTAGATGTAATCAGACGTCCCGCGGGCTCTTACCCTTCAATAGGGTGCAGCGCGATGGCGCGCGGCTTCTCCATACTCTGCCATATCAGAACCTTCCGGTGAGTGCCGTCCAGATTAGCCACCTCGATGCGAGAGGTCCCGGAGTCCGTCCAATAAAGCTTATCATGGATCCAATCTATGGCCAGACCACCTACAGAGAGAAAGAAAGAGAGAGAGAAAGAGAGAGTACTTTGTACAGTACACATACTTTGTACTGTACACATACTGAGTACTGTACACATACTTAGTATCGTATGTGAATTTTATTTAGAGAAAAGTCAACAGAATAACAAATGAGAAGTGTCAACTTTATCATTATTAAATTCAATATGTATTATTATTATACACAATAACGTTTACAATGTTAAACATTGCAATGTTAAAACAGTATTTTGTATACTATATTAAATACATTGGGTTTACTGAGAACATCAATCAGTTAAACAATGAAAAATAAATTACTATAATGATCATTCGCAATCATTTTTTGTTTTTATTACTTAATATTGGTGCAAAAGAAGACAATACTAGATTTTATAAGAGCTTATTTTTTCTATTATAACCTACATTTTACTTGATTTTAAATCTGAATATATTCTTTTTTTAGAGCTCCATTCAGAAAATGTATTAAAGCTTAATTTGGGGGCTTTAATTTTATAAGAACATGGTTCTGGATGTTCTACAGCAGGGGTATTTAATTAGAGTTCAGTAAGGTCCAGTCATCATTTCTAACGTGTGTTCTGATTCAGTGGTGTATCCTGTTTACTGAAGTAGTCTAGTATCAGCATCTTATACCATCAGCTACTGAAACATCAACACATCACACATACCGTTCAGTATATTTCAGTATATTTACTGTTTAAATGCTGAACTGAATGAATTATTTATAAACTTCTAATAAATGCTTTTCACTCACTTCAATAAAAACAAGGGCCACATTTAAAACAACTGAATGTTTTTGGAAAAAAAGTGCTTATTTATAGAAAAAGTTAATAAAACTCTATTTGGAGCTGCCCGTGGAAATAATAAACATATAAGTCTCAGTCCATTCCTTGCTGCACCTTATTCTTTCTCTGACTTGCTTTATTCTCTGACTGCTGCTCCTCGCTTCGTACTCCTCCTGTGTGCTCTCCGCATGCCCGAATGTGCACAGATCTGGTTGGCTGAGGAGCGCGTTTGATGATCTTACAATGCACGTAATAGGCCGTAAAGCCCGTATACCATAAAGACTAGAAAAGCTCCGCTGTTTAAAATAAACACAGTCTAAATCAAATCCTCCTCAATAGATTATCTGTTTGGGTCCACATTGGACAACGCCTGGGTCCGGACCCGGACTACGATCCACCTATTAGTGACCAGCCACCATAAAAACCTCTACTGCTCGTATCAGTCTGTGCCAGTTTAAATGAGCTCTGCTAATTTTTACTATGAGCAATGTATTTGAAGCACTAGTTCAGGATTTACAGGTTGTTTGAAAAACCGACTGAGGGAAAACTACTGCTGAACGTAATCTCGGAGAGTCTGGACGCTCCAGCATGAGGTCATCAGAAAAAGGACCACCACACAAGTGTCAGATATTCTAATGCGTGAGATCCCATCTGTGCCTCGTTTCTGAAACAGGGAAAAAGGGCTATTAAACCTGAAAAGCTTTCCAGAGACACGACTCTCAGTGTTTTTAGTTTTACAGCGGCCGTCCAGATGCACCGGGCAGCGAGGAGAGGTTCAGGACACAGACCATAAAGCACAGAAACTGCAGCAGATTCAGTACTAAAGTGGGCCGTGTTTTATTACTCTGGAACAAACGCCGCGGAGATGATGAAAGACGTAAAAAAGTGAAAATATCAAAATGTGGGCCATAAATCTGAGATTCCTGTGTGCAGAGAAAACACTGCATGCCCAGTTTAGATTATTCAGATACACTGAAGCTAATTCTAATATATATCGTGGCTGTCCAATGAAAAACAAGCATCTTCAAAATAGTAACTTTACAGGAGAGGACAAATACAGTCTTAACTTTCAATGGAAGTCAATGGAACCAGAATTTTTTCCAAGCTATTTTGGAGCACTTCCATTGGACCATTCATCAAGACATTTTTACCGGTCATCAACAGCTGCTGCCGTGTTCAGATGATGCAGAAAAATGAAAATGGTTTTTGATAGGTGTTTCCAATAAAATGGCCAATATGTGTTAACAAGGCAGGTTAACATCATTTCAGCTAGTTAGATTAAAACGCTGCATCATTCTTAAAAAATAATTTAGCAACGTTAAGTATAACATTAAGTATAATGTTAAGTATAACGTTAAGTATAACTGGCCATCAAAAGTTTGGGGACACATTTAGGGATGTAACGATGCATCACGAGTCAGTTAATAATCAATGCAAATATGCTACGACTGAAACCGATTGAGATGTAAAATTAATCGATAGCCTTTTGGAACAGCAGAGGGCGCTCTACACTGCTTGTTCGACGCCAGTACATCACAGTAGTTGAATGTATGACGTCACATCAGTGTCAAAACTAGGGCGTGCAAAAACGTGAGGTGAAAAATAGAAACCTACATGTTTTAATATTTCACAAACGTAAATTTTTGACTCGTGCAAATGTGAAACTCGCAAGCAGAGAAAGATCAACTTCACGCAAATTTTTCATAAACGCCTTTCTTTACATCCTTTACTGTGTTTTTCTCTCTCGGTTTGATAGTTTTCCTCACACGCAAACAGCACTACTGTCGGCTCCTCTCTGCGCTCGAGTTTCCAGAGGGTGCGGGTCTGAAAGTTTGGGGGCGGGACATAGGCGGAACACTACTGGCTGATGGCACCTGTTTTTTTGACTGACCGCTCACTACGAACAGTCTTTCAAACTACAATAAACATTATTGGACTATTTCACTTAATAATGATTTCATAGTCTTATCAATGTTTATGAGCCTGTATTTCACTTGATAAAGAGAGGATAAACAAAATACAGCATTTTGTAGTTTTGTTATAAATAAATAATAAAATAAAATTATTTGTCATAATTCGTGGTCAGTTTGATTTTGTAAAAAAATAATTGTGAGAAAATCGTATCGTGAGGCCAGCATTGTGAATCACAATGTATCGTAAGTAAAGTGTATAGTTACATGCCTAGTTTCATAGCATTCTCTTAAAATCTAAATTATTGCTGTTAATTCACTGTAATTTAAAATCCAATAAATCCATAAACAAAGCAGAAACGCAAATAAAAACTAAAAAACAAATTAAAATAGGAGATAAAACAGAACATAAAATAAAGTTAGGGTGGTTGGCACCAGAACTGAAAATGAAAGCAAAACACTACAAGGACAAATTAGTTTTATATATATATATATATATACACACACACACACACACACACACATATATATATATACACACACACACACACATATATATATATATATATATATATACACACACACACACATATATATATATATGTTAAATTGACAAAGAACACATGCTCATCTGTACTCAGTGCTGTAACTGTGTGAAGATGCTGAACATCACTGTAGATTTGGAGGCGTTTCTGTACCTGGACTCTCCAGTCCTGTAGACACCACCTCCTCCACGTTACTGCCGTTCAGGTTGGCCTTCATGATGCGGTCCAGCGTGACGTCCGACCAGAAGACCAGCTCTCTACTGTGGTGGAAGTCCAGCGCGATGGCGTTCTCCAGATTATTCAGCAGCAGTGTGTACTCGGAGCGGTGCGGCAAAACCTGCCGGATATCAATCCGATTCGCAAACAACAACACAGGCTCGGGACCTGAAGGAGAGAAACATGGTCAAACACAGGTCAGCGTCTGACAGCAGTATGTTCGTTTACCTTCACTGTAGACTGCAGTTCTACTGTAGCACGTCGTTGTCATATGGCAGCACTTACACACGATCAGCCATAGCATTCAAACCACCTCCCTATATCTACACACACTGTCCACTACATCAGCTCCACTGACCATACAGGAGCTCCACTTACAGACTGTAGTTCATCTGATTCTCTGTATACTTTATTACTCTGTTCTTTAATGATCAGGACCCCCACAGGACCACCACAGAGCAGATACTATTAGGGAGGTGGATCATTCTCAGCACTGCAGTCACACTGACATGGTGGTGGTGGTGGTGTGTTAGTGTGTGCTGTGCTGGTGTGAGTGGATCAGACACAGCAGTGCTGCTGCTGGAGTGTTAAAACACCTCAGTGTCACTGCTGGACTGAGAACGGCCCACCAACCAGCAATTTGACATTTACAAGGTGGGCCAGCAATGCACGAGTGTCTAACAGAGTGGACAGTGAGTGGACACAGTGTGTAAATAAAACTCTAGCGGCACTGCTCTGTCTGATCCACTTGTACCAGCACAACACACACTAACACACCACCACCACTACATCAGTGTCACTCCAGTGCTGAGAAATGACCCACCACCCAAATAATATCTGCTCTGTGGTGGTCCTTTGGGGTCCTGAAACAGGATGGTCAGTGGAGCTGATAATGTGTGTAGATGCAAGAAGGTGGATTTAATATTATGGCTGATTCTCTGTATATACTGTTACCCTGTTCTTCAAAGATCAGGACCCTTAAAGGACGACCATAAAGCAGGTAGTATTAGGGAGGTGGGTCGTTCTCAGAACAGCAGTGACACTGACGTGGTGATGGTGTGTTAGTGTGTGTTGTGCTGGTGTGAGTGGATCAGACACAGCAGTGCTGCTGCTGGAGTGTTTAAACATCTCAGTGTCACTGCTGGACTGAGAATGGTCCACCAACCAGCAACATCCAGCATCCTACAGGCAGCGCCCTGATGAAGGACTGGAGGATGACCAACTATGTAGCAACTGTACATCTACATGGTGGACAAGCAATGTACGAGTGTCTAACAGAGTGGATCCACTTATACCAGCACAACACACACTAGCACACCACCACCACTACTACATCAGTATCACTGCAGTGCTGACCCCCAAACCCAAATAATATCTGCTCTGTGGTGGTGCTTTGGGGGTCCTGATCATAGAAGAACAGGGTAAAACAGATGGACTACAGTCTGTAAGTGTAGCTCCTGTATGGTCAGTGGGGCTGATACAATGGACAGTGTGTTTGATACAAGAAGGTGGGTTTACGGCTGATCAGTGTTCAGTCACCGCCCAAAGGAAAACATGCATCTCTGTTTTTGTTGATTTTCATTTTTTTTATATTATTTGAACACGAAGGCGGCTTCTTATATATCCTGTGAAAGCTTCATATTGAATAGACCAATAGAAATGCTCCAAAACCTCTTTACATCAACTTATACTGAAAGCTGAGAAGGTTTTTGGTCTCTACTGTGAAGACCCTATTTTATATATCGTTGTTCAAAAAACATATCTCCATTTTGGTCGATTTTGAGTTATCTACATCATTTGAACACGCCAATGGTCGTGTGCATTGTGTGAAAATTTCATGATGAATGGACCAATAGAAGAACAGCTTGGAAATAATTCTGGTTCCATTGACTTACATTAAAAGTAAGGTATGTTTTTGTCCTCTCCTGTAAAGTTGCAATTTTGAAGATACTTCTTTTTCATTGGACAGTGACAATAATTCATAATTTTATAACAATTTATATTCAAATTATATTAACTTTATATCATTTTAGTATCTGTACTGGTTAGAAGCAAGACATGAGGAGAGAGTGACCCACTTCAGCTTCACATACTATAGTGAACATAACATTAATGTAATGTAAATTCCTCTCCATAGTATAGCTTGTGTTGGCGTTGGGCAGTTTACATTGGGACGTCCCCTTCTTTTTTCTCCACTTACGTCTCCTCCTCTTCCCCTGCCTCCTCCCCTTTGATTTCGGTCTTGTGTAAGGAGGTAGGTATCAGACTATGTCTCAGGTCTAATCTTTATTAATCTTACTTTTCTTACTTAAACGCTCACTAGATGTATATATAAATAATCCTGGGTCTATGATCAGCAGTTGTGTTGTATTATATTTTATACATCTACACATATTGTTAGCATCGTACAGCATGGTCTAGCAGTGTATCAGTCAACTAAGATAATCCTTTTATATTCTTTTCATATGAGGAGAGGAGAGAAGAGGTGAAGCAGGGGCTTGCCACCCAACACTAAGAGTATTATTTCTTTTATCAGGTATGTTTCATGTATTAAGCTATTCAAGCACGAGATATTCTCGTAAGCACTACGGTTATGCTTGCCCTGTGGAGTGATGTCATCGCTATATGCCCTTGACTAGTCTGTAATCAAAGAGAAGGGTTTTTTTGCCAATAAGCTGTAATTTTATTATGTATACTTTTATTATAATTGTTATGAGCCCTGCCTCCTCCACTTTGACTTCGGTCTTATGTAAGAAGGAGATGAGAGAAGAGGTGAAGCAGGGGCTTCACCACCCAACACTAAGCAGGCTGTATCATTTCTTTTATCAGAATTAAATCCCACAACGAGAACAATGAGTCCCTTTGTTTACTGGTGGCAGTAGTGTCTACGTCCACCGGTTACATTAATACACATTGACTGTTGCCGCCTTACAGCAAAGCTGTTCTCACACTGTTCTGAAACCTCCTCCCCTTTTTTAACCAGATGCAAAAAAAAAAGTGTGGGGAAAGTTTTTTCCAGTCCACTCTTCTTTCTCAACCCTCTATTCATCATCTATACATAAAGCCCCAGGCTATAGGTAACTGCTTCTGACAGGCCGACTCCACCCGTTCTGTACTGTTTGTTTACTGCCCTCCTTCATCTTCTACAGCGTTCAATCACGCTGCTCAGCTTCAGGCTATGCCGACTAAGCATTGCAGCAGCGCGTCGGTAGAAATGGACCCGAGCGTTCCCTTCAGGCCTCACGCTTTTACAGTGCGCAGGTCTCGGGACGTTCACGCTCTCAAACTTCAAAGAGGAACTCGTTAGAGAAAACGTTTAGACGCTGGTTGAGCTCGTACCAGCTTCTCTTCAGTGCCCTGTGACAAACGTACAGGAGAAAAAAACTTTTCACTGCGCTGCTCCACACTCACCTTTAATACTTCTAAAGCCAAACAAACAGTGGCCGCTGCCGAGGGGCCACGCGGGCGAGGAGAATGAGGTAAAACCCAAACACCGCAGGAAAAATAAACAGAACCCTGAATGTTATGAGAACACTGAGAAGATAAAATAACTAGAGACCCCCCCCCCCAACCCCCCTCCATCGGGGGGTCTGAATGCCCCCATGCCATTCCACATTCCCAGTACTGACCCGTACACAGGAGCAGCAGGGTAAAACCTGCACAGTGTGGAGGTTTTACGTCATATTACGTCGCTTAGCATAACCTGCGTCAGTGTGTTGTAAAGATGGCCACGCCTACTAAAAGCATGGATTTATCCGGAGTGCAAGCAACCTGCATCTAAAGTTGTGGGAGTGTTTCACACAGAAACACAACAGTGTGGTGCTCTGTCAGCTCTGCACAGTGGAGATGATCACAACAGTACAACTGCTATACACGAGACCTTGAAGATCAAACATCCAGTAGAGCTTCATCAACACAGCAGCAGGACAGCACCTGTTTACCTGTTTATCTTATCTTATAGATTATTTTAAGATTATTAACACGTGTAACATGTTTCTTTCAGTAGAGTCACTTGAAAAGTCGCATTGCTAACCGTTTATTAATCGTCCAGTGTAGAACCTAAGACTGTTCTCGATACCGCGGGAGCTTTAAAACACACGTAGCTGCTTCTCAAACGGCCCTCTGTCCAAATATATATATATATATATATATATATATATGAGGCGTGTAGGCTACGTGTCATACTTGTCTCTGAAAGTCGAGTCAGAGCGTAGACTCTTAAGTCTTTAACCATTCATAGATCACGAGCGTTTAAGGTACCCTTTAATAAATTAAGTCTAAAACGGCCATGTGTTTATCTCCTGCTTCGTTAGATTAAATGACTACACAAAGAAAACAAAAAAAAGAATTGTAGATTGGATTTAAGAAATTAACCGTTAGGTGCAGCCCTTAGGTGGAGGAGGGCGGAACGTGTTTCTGTTACTGAAATTTCTGTTACCATCTACTACACAGCGGTGGGCTGCTATAGGAGCTTTTTCTTTGTTTTGGCTTTGCCCTCACAGTCCACCGACCTAAACATCATCGAAACTCTGCAAGACAGCCAAACATCTCACAGACCTAGAACTTAAAAACTCCACACTGCTTCAAAACTTAAACATAAGCCTCCTAAGAGCAAGTCAGAGGCGACAAGGTTAAGGAAAAACTCCCCAGATAAGAGGAAGGAACCTTGAGAGGAACCCAGGTTCAAGACAGGAACCCATGCTCCTCTGGGCGACCCCGGACAGAGAGAGGGGGATAAAGCTAATGAGATTATATGGCAAGATGCGACAAGAAGCTCAGCTTGAATGTCGTTCATATATATTCTAGCTCAGAAGGTTGTGACGTAAAGTTTGAACCATCTCATAGGTTCTCTGTCAGAGTGAGAGACTACAGCAGGGAAATGTGTTTAGCTGTACATCTCATACTCATTTAACTACATACAGTAGCAGAAACTGTGCCCAAACTTTTGCATGCCACTGTACTTATGCTACACATTGGGTGCGTCTGAAATCGCCTACTAGTCAGTAGGTACTGGATTAGAGCCTGTATGTACTGCTCGAGCGGCAGACTAGAAGATATCAGTAGGTCAGTTTTAGTAGCCACACAATCTCAGATGTACTACGTCCACCATCTTACCAGCGACCTGTGACGCGAGACGTCAGACCACCAGCATGAAAATCCTGCTATTCATTTAAAAGCTCCATTTACAGACAGATTTAGATCTTTTAGTGACACTGATCTGCGTTTTTGTCTGATTATGTATCAGACAGTGTGGAGCTGTAGATCAGAGAAGATGAAATGGGAGGAATGTAATCATTGTTTACCTCAGCAGTAGTGCTAGCTTCTGTAGCGGCAGTTCATTAGCTGTAGCTCGCCTACTGATTTCACTACTGAGTATTCGGACATACTAGCCGCGCTCGCCTACTGATTTCACTACTGAGTATTCAGACATACTAGCCGCGCTCGCCTACTGATTTCACTACTGAGTATTCAGACATACTAGCCGCGCTCGCCTACTGATTTCACTACTGAGTATTCAGACATACTAGTCGCGCTCGCCTACTGATTTCACTACTGAGTATTCGGACATACTAGCCGCGCTCGCCTACTGATTTCACTACTGAGTATTCGGACATACTAGCCGCGCTCGCCTACTGATTTCACTACTGAGTATTCGGACATGCTAGCCGCGCTCGCCTACTGATTTCACTACTGAGTATCCAGACATACTAGCCGCGCTCGCCTACTGATTTCACTACTGAGTATTCGGACATACTAGCCGCGCTCGCCTACTGATTTCACTACTGAGTATTCGGACATACTAGCCGCGCTCACCTACTGATTTACTACTGAGTATTCGGACATACTAGCCGCGCTCGCCTACTGATTTCACTACTGAGTATTCGGACATACTAGCCGCGCTCGCCTACTGATTTCACTACTGAGTATTCGGACATGCTAGCCGCGCTCGCCTACTGATTTCACTACTGAGTATTCAGACATACTAGCCGCGCTCGCCTACTGATTTCACTACTGAGTATTCGGACATGCTAGCCGCGCTCGTCTACTGATTTCACTACTGAGTATTTGGACATACTAGCCGCGCTCACCTACTGATCTCACTACCAAATAGTAGACAAGTAGGAGATTTGGAACACACCCACTGTCTACAGAGAACAAATAAGCAGTAACAGTGCAGAAGTGTGTTAACTGTTGAGCATTAACTTCTGATCAAAGGGAACCAGACAGAACAAATAATGATTCATAGCAAATCAAAGCAAATGGCAATGAATTAGACTGAATCTAAATGAATCAGACAGATTAGAGCCAATCAAAGAAAGTCAAACGGAATGTCAACATGAACCTGTGCTGAGGGATAATCGCTGAGCTTACTCACCCAGAGCTTTGCAGCTGCGCTTGTCAGGTCGGAGCTCGTAGCCCTGAACGCACCAGCACTGGAAGCCCCCCTCAGTGTTGGTGCAGCCCTGACTGCAGTAGCCTTCGTTCGCACACTCGTCCACATCTGGACACATCCGCAGAGGGAGGAGGAGGTGGAGGGACAAAGGGTCAAAGGGTCAACAAAAGACTAAGGGTCAGTAAAGTGATCAGAAAGCATTCCAAATAAAAAATAAGACCCTCCAGAGTATCTTAACCGCTTGGCCTGTTACTCCATTAGTGCTCCTCTGATTTGCCCCTCAGTGGCAGTTTATGGAATTTATGTGAATCTAATATGTAACACTGTACAAACTGGAATTGTTTGCTAGAAAAAAGGTTTCAAGCCTGATTTAGTGAGCAAATGCAAATCTCCACTGTCCAATGAAAAACAAGATTCTCCAAAAATATACTTTACTTCTAATGTAAGTCAATGGAACCAGATTTTTCCCCCAGGTATTCTGGAGCACTTCTATTGGTCCATTCATCATTAAATAAATTAATAACTCAATGTAAACACAGATGTGTCAAATAACAAAGTACAAATACTTCATTACCTTACTTAAGTAGAGATTTTGGTTATCTATACTTTACTGGAGTAATTATTTTTCAGCTGACTTTTTACTTCTACTCCTTACATTTACACTCCATTATCAGTACTTTCTACTCCTTACATTTACACTCCATTATCAGTACTTTCTACTACTTACATTTACACTCCATTATCAGTACTTTCTACTCCTTACATTTACACTCCATTATCAGTACTTTCTACTCCTTACATTTACACTCCATTATCTGTACTTTCTACTCCTTACATTTACACTCAATTATCAGTACTTTCTACTCCTTACATTTACACTCAATTATCAGTACTTTCTACTCCTTACATTTACACTCCATTATCAGTACTTTCTACTCCTTACATTTACACTCCATTATCTGTACTTTATACTCCTTACATTTACACTCCATTATCAGTACTTTCTACTCCTTACATTTACACTCCATTATCTGTACCTTCTACGCCTTACATTTACACTACATTATCAGTACTTTCTACTCCTTACATTTACACTCCATTATCTGTACTTTCTACTCCTTACATTTACACTCCATTATCAGTACTTTCTACTCCTTACATTTACACTCCATTATCTGTACTTTCTACTCCTTACATTTACACTCCATTATCTGTACTTTCTACGCCTTACATTTACACTACATTATCAGTACTTTCTACTCCTTACATTTACACTCCATTATCTGTACTTTCTACTCCTTACATTTACACTCCATTATCAGTACTTTCTACTCCTTACATTTACACTCCATTATCAGTACTTTCTACTCCTTACATTTACACTCCATTATCAGTACTTTCTACTCCTTACATTTACACTCCATTATCAGTACTTTCTACTCCTTACATTTACACTCCATTATCTGTACTTTCTACTCCTTACATTTACACTCCATTATCAGCACTTTCTACTCCTTACATTTACACTCCATTATCTGTACTTTCTACTCCTTACATTTACACCCAATTATCACACTCAATTATCACACTCAATTATCACATTTACACTACATTATCTGTACTTTCTACTCCTTACATTTTAAACATAGCCTCGTTACTCCTGTTTCATTTCAGCTTGTTTTCATTCATGTACATTTACATTCCAGTAAAGATTATTGATAACATGTCTTTGAAGTTTGACTTTTTGCACCATTACCATACTTATATTTACATTGTACTAAACTACATTCATGTTCAATGGGTGTATATGCGGCTGAAACAGGAAGCCTAGCGCATCCCAAATTTATCAACATTAACATTTTAATATAACATTATAGTCAAGTTTTTTAAACCCTAATATCTATACTTCTACCTGAGTAATGACTGTGAATACTGTTGACACCTTTGTGTAAAAGACCATTGACGTGTTCAAATAATGTAGAAAACTCAAAATACATGTTTTTCATTGGACAGTGTTCAGTATTTAGCATGAAAACCATGTACAAAAGAGAAGAAAAAAAAAAAGTTATGTTGAGCATCAAAACTTGACACGCTTCAGTGAGCTGATGTTTGAGGTCAGGGTGACGTACACTGATTTAAATGAGTCTTCTTGTCTGCTACTGTGTTTATGTAGTGTGTGTTCACTAAGATGTTATTCACAGGCAGAAACACACGTACAGCCCGGATTAAGAGTCAGTAACGGGTTTTGAGGGTCTGAGACGTCGAACGCGGCCGCCGCTGTATAGTCAAAAAACAAAAACACAATGAAGCAGAAACATTCGCGGTGCATACAGAAGCTGGACAGGGTGCCAGGATTCCACTGTGGTGAGAGCTGGAGCATTCCTCCCAGACAGAGCAGAGAATGAGGAGATGAAAGACTGAAGAAAAGGAAGAAAAGAAAGAAAAGAAGAAAGGATTGCTGCTGCTGCTGGCACAGCTTCAGTCAGGCCGTAACCTGAGCGCCTGCCACCGCAACCCGGAAACACACCCGTTTGGCTGGGGCTCGGTGTTTGTGTGAAGCTGCAGTGACACAAGTTTTCACTCCATTCAGTTCTCTCTCTTTTTTATGTGATATGCAAGTGCTTAAAGGGGAACTCCACCGATTTTTCAAAATTGCCATTTCAGTGGTTCAGATGTAAACAGAGTGGGTTTGGTGTGTAATGGTCGGTCGTGGAGACTCCGATTTCTGTACTGTGGTGATGATATAGGAGTCTGAGTGCTGATATGGGATAGTGATGATTTAAAAATGGGGTAATCTGACAAAAGTTGTTTATTTGGGGACTACTTTAAAAAAAATTGCCACCCTGTATGTATCCCTCCGCCATGTAAGCTCAAAATCTTATTAAAACCATCACAAACCAACAACATTAGGCAGCAAAAGGTAATGTAGTGTAATAACTTTAGTTACTGTATATTGTATTGTATATAAATCCTCACATGTGACCCCTTACACACACAGTTCATACCTTACTGACCGGTGGGCTTTACAGTTCTCTCCCCTGTTAGCTGCACTAGCACTAACACTTAGATAACTTTTCAAACTTTTTAGCTTCTCATTTACTTAGTCTCTCTCTCCTTCACTCTCTCGCACTCCCTCACTCTCTCATTCATTCATTCTCTCTCTCACTTTCTCCCTCACTCTCTCTGTCTTTTTCTCACTCAGTCAGTCTCTCTCTCTCTCTCCTTCACTCTCTCCTTCACTCTCTCACTCTTTTTCTCGCTCAGTCAGTCTCTCTCTCTCTCTTCTTCACTCTCTTCTTCACTCTCTCGCACTCCCTCACTCTCTCATTCATTCATTCTCTCTTTCCCTCATGCTCCCTCACTCTCTCTGTCTTTTTCTCGCTGTCAGTCTCTCTCTCTCTCCCTCACTCTCTCATTCATTCATTCTCTCTCTCCCTCACTCTCTCTGTCTTTTTCTCACTCAGTCAGTCTCTCTCTCTCCCTCACTCTCTCATTCATTCATTCTCTCTCTCCCTCACTCTCTCTGTCTTTTTCTCACTCAGTCAGTCTCTCTCTCTCCCTCACTCTCTCATTCATTCATTCTCTCTCTCCCTCACTCTCTCTGTCTTTTTCTCACTCAGTCAGTCTCTCTCTCCTTCACTCTCTCCTTCACTCTCTCACTCTTTTTCTCGCTCAGTCAGTCAGTCTCTCTCTCTCTCATTTATTCATTCTCGCTCTCCCTCACTCTCTCCCTCACTCTCTCTGTCTTTTTCTCACTCAGTCAGTCTCTCTTTCTCTCTCCTTCACTCTCTCACTCTTTTTCTCGCTCAGTCAGTGTCTCTCTCTCTCATTCATTCATTCTTGCTCTCCCTCACTCTCTCTGTCTTTTTCTCGTTCAGTCAGTCTCTCTCTCTCTCCCTCACTCTCTCATTCATTCATTCTCTCTCTCCCTCACTCTCTCTGTCTTTTTCTCACTCAGTCAGTCTCTCTCTCCCTCACTCTCTCATTCATTCATTCTCTCTCTCCCTCACTCTCTCTGTCTTTTTCTCACTCAGTCAGTCTCTCTCTCTCCCTCACTCTCTCATTCATTCATTCTCTCTCTCCCTCACTCTCTCTGTCTTTTTCTCACTCAGTCAGTCTCTCTCTCTCCCTCACTCTCTCATTCATTCATTCTCTCTCTCCCTCATGCTCCCTCACTCTCTCATTCATTCATTCTCTCTTTCCCTCATGCTCCCTCACTCTCTCTGTCTTTTTCTCGCTGTCAGTCTCTCTCTCTCTCCCTCACTCTCTCATTCATTCATTCTTTCTCTCTCTCTCTCTCTCTCTCTCTCTCTCTCTCTCTCTCATTCATTCTATCTCTCCCTCACTGTCTCTTTCTCACTCAGTCAGTCTCTCTCTCTCTTTCACTCTCTCCTTCACTGTCTCCTTCTTGCTCAGTCTCTCTCCCTCATTCTGTCCCTTTCTCGCTCAGTCTCTCTCTCTCTCCTTCACTCTATCCTTCAATCTCTCTCTTTCTCGCTCAGTCAGTCTCTCTTTCTCTCTCACTCTCTCTCCCTCAGTCTCTCCCCCTCCCTCTGTCATTCACTCTCTCCATCTCATTCTCACTTAGTCTCCCTCTCTTTCACTCTCTCTCACCCTCATTCTCTCATTCATTCATTCTCTCTCTCCCTCACTCTCTACCTCACTCTGTCCGTCACTCTTTCTGTCTTTTTCTCGCTCAGTCAGTCTCTCTCTCTCTCTCTCTCCCTCACTCTCATTCATTCTCTCTCTTTCTTACTCTCTCCCTAACTCTCTCATTCATTCATTCTCTCTCCCTCACTGTCTCTTTCTCACTCACTCAGTCAGTCTCTCTCTCTCTTTCACTCTCTCCCTCACTGTCTCTTTCTCGCTCAGTCTCTCTCTCTCTTTCACTCTCTCCCACACTGTCTCTTTCTCGCTCAGTCTCTTTCTCTCCCTCACTCTACCTCTCACTCTCTCCCTAACTCTGTCTCTTTCTCGCTCAGTCAGTCTCTCTTTCACTCTCTCTCTCTCTACCTCACTCTCTCATTCATTCTCTCTCTCACTCACTCACTCTCTTACTCTCTCTTTCTCTCCCACGTTCTCTCTCACCATGGCAAGTCTTTCCATCCTCTGCGAGCTTGTATCCGGTGTGGCAGGAGCACTGGACTAGACCTCGGCTCATCAGGCACTTCTGAGCGCAGCCGCCATTACCCTCATTACAGTTCCCCTCTGTGGACCTGGGCCCTGGACAGAGGGTTAAAGACACAGCATACACTGTACCACCAACTGATCAACAGAGACCACCAGCTTCAGTTTGATACGGATTATAACAAACTGCTGTGTGTGTGTGTGTGTACTTACGGCAGTCCTGGTGTGGATGTTCGTCTGTCCCGTCTCCGCAGTCATTAACTTCGTTACACACTTTGCGCTGACCGATACAGCGTCCATTTCCACAGAGAAACTGATCCGAGGCACAGACCGGCGCTCCTGAACAACCGAGAGAAACAAAATCAGATGAGATGATATTAAAGATGATAACAACAGCTACAAAACAAGTTTTTAATTAATATGATTGTTTAACATAACAGTAAAAACACAACCCAGGATAATGAATAATAGTACAACATCAAATGATGACTATTATTATTATTATTATTATTATTACTATTACAATTATTATTATTAAAGCAAACAGAGGAACAAATAACAATAATTTTATATTATAACATTAATACTATATGAATAAAAAATAACAATTATTATTATTACATAAAAAATCTAATAAAGTTTTCTAAATATTAAAGACCATAAATAATAATAAATAAATAATATACCTGTTTTTTCACAGCCTTTTTCATCACTGCCATCAGAGCAGTCATCCTCACCGTCACATCGCCAGGACAACCGTACACACCGGCCAGACGCACAACGGAACTGATCCGCCATACACATGGAGATAGCTACACACACACACACACACACACCAGTTATTCCTATCATTATTTATTAATATTATTATTATTATATTGATACAACAGAAGACTGCAATGTGCAAATTAACCTTCAACCAATTAGTGTTTGTTTGCTGATCAGTGTTCCAGAGAGTCTCTATAACTGAGTACTGATAATAATGATGATTAATGAGACACAATAATGTTTTTAAAGGGTTCTTATGAAAGTGTATGAGTGCTATATCAGTATTTTATTCAATTTGTGATTCACACAGACTTACTGCAGTTGGTCTCATCTGACTGGTCGTCACAGTCATACTCTCCGTCACACCTCCAGCCCGCGTTGATACACATCCCACTGCTGCACATGAACTCGGCCGTGCGACACGGCTGGTGAGAGGCTGCAGACACACCAACAGTCAGTCAGTAACTTTCAGTCCTTTCAAGCAGCTACAAAAGAACCACTGTTAACCGGACGGGGAACAGAGAGCTGCTGCTGCTGAAGCTGATGATGCAGATGATGATGATGGTGATGATGATGGTGGTGGTGGTGATGACGATTTCTACTAGGTGTTACTATACTTTTGCTATAGTAGTTCAGATTGTTGGCAGCATCTTAACAGCACACGGTTGCTAAGGTATACCAGGCGGTTGCTAGGGTGTTACTAATATCATGTACATTAGTAATGTAGTATGTGTGAAGGTCAGTATGAAACATGTGGTCATCATTTAAATGAAAGCACATAGTTTAGTGGATGTTTATAGATAACCGCTAGTCATACAGTGTTACACTGATTACAGAACAGCTCCACATGGTTTAAGACCAGCAGTTAGGATCCTGCCAATTGGTGGGATATGAGCTTTTACTGGTTTGGCGGGGGAGGAGTGTGGGTGGCGGAGGGCGGTACTGTGAATTAGATTTTTGGCAAAGCGGTCACTTTAATATCCACTCCAATCTTTGGCTGGATCTTGCATATCAGTCCAAATCCTGTCCATCTCCTACACACACACACACACACACACACACACACACACACACACACACACACACACACACACACACACACACACACACACACACACACACACACACACACACACACACACACACACACACTCGGTCCGTCCACACAGCCGGAGTTATTTCATCTCTTGGACGGCAGCAGTCGAGCCAAATCATTTTTTTTTCTATTTTATGCTAACAAAGCACAGCTTCCCGCCAAAGAATTCCAGCCGAAACGACGAAGAGCATACAAGCGTATCTGTCTGCGTCCTGTTCCCTTTGATGCCGGTTCAAGGTTTAAAAAAATGCTAAATCTCTCAAAACTGGGGCATTTACTTTTTTTTTTTTTTTAAATCAGCGTGAGAAAGGAAAAAACAGACCATTTTAAAGGAGTAGGGAAATAAATTCATTCTCTCTGATCACTCTATTATTACAAACCATAAAACAACCCGCCGGAGCAACTTTCAAAGAAAATTCCACCAAGGAACAAAATCTAAATAAATAAATATATACATACATAAATGATAGGAACGGGAATACTGCTGCATTTCTCAACCTGATCCCTGATCTGCTGTATCGACACCATACAACAACACGGACGACAACGCCCCACCGTTTCCCAGAGCCTGGGACGCTGGTCGTGTTTCCTGCTGTTGGGGACTTTAAGTGTAAATAAGTAAAAACGTCACATAGGACTCGTTAATAGATATGAATTTCACATATGACCCATTTACTCACACAACGAGATCTCTGTTTACTAACTAATGAGCGGGAGGGGGGGTTGGGGGGGGGTTGGGGGATGGGGCGGGGCAGTGAGAAAAAGTGAGAGATGTATGGGGGATCTTGAAGCATAGGAGAAGAAAGAGAAGATGTTTCTAGAGAGCTATTTAGAAGAGAAGAAGAAGTGAGTGAATTAAAGATGAAGGAAACAGCGAAGCCGGACGGATCGGTGATCTCACGCTGCGATCAAAGAAAAGCAGAACAGGTGGAGAAGAGGAGAATGACACGCTGAGAGAGGGAAGGATGAAAAGGACGACAAAAAAAACATCTGGAGGGGGCGGAGCTCCACATGTGCAAGATATTAATATAGTTTTACAGCAGTCTAATTGAGAGAAAGAGAGAGAGAGAGAGAGAGAGAGAGAGAGAGAGTCTTAAATAGCAGTCTGATTTAAAGAGAGAGAGTTAGAACCAGTATTCTGATTGAGAGAGAGAGCGAGAGAGAGTGTCTTACAGCAGTCTAATTGAGAGAGAGAGAGAGAGAGAGCGAGAGAGAGAGAGAAAGAGAGAGTCTTAAATAGCAGTCTGATTTAAAGAGAGTTAGAACCAGTATTCTGATTGAGATTGAGAGAGAGAGAGAGAGAGAGAAACAAAGAGAGAGAGTCACTTATAGCAGTTTGATTCAGGGAGAAATAGAGATCCAGAGAAAGTGCGAGCGAGAGAGAGAGAGAGAGAGAGAGAGAGAGAAACAAAGAGAGAGAGAGAGAGAGAGAGTATCTTATAGTAGCAGTCTAATTCAGAGAGAGGGCAAGAGGCAAGTGGGCAAGCGAGCGTCTCTTATAGCAGTCTGATTCAGAGAGAGAGGGAGAGGGAGAGAGAGAGAGAGAGAGAGAGAGAGAGAGAGAGGGGGGGGGGGAGAGAGATTGGTGGGAAAGAGAGACATAGAGAAAGAGTGAGAAAGCGAGAGAGAGAGAGAGATAAAGAGACAGAGACAGAGAGAGAAATAGAGAGCCAGAGAGAAAGAGAGAGAGACAGACTCTTACAGCAGTCTGATTTAGAGAGAGAGGGAGAGGGAGAGGGAGAGAGAGAGGGGGGGGGGGGAGAGATTGGTGGGAAAGAGAGACATAGAGAAAGAGTGAGAAAGCGAGAGAGAGAGAGAGATAAAGAGACAGAGACAGAGAGAGAAATAGAGAGCCAGAGAGAAAGAGAGAGAGACAGACTCTTACAGCAGTCTGATTTAGAGAGTCAGAGAGAGAGAGAGAGAGAGAGAGAGAGAGCCAGAGAGAGAGCTAAAGAGAGAGAGAGAGTGAGACTTACAGCAGTCTGATTCGTCGGACCAGTCTCCGCAGTCATCGTCTCCATCGCAGTGGTAAATGTCCAGGATGCAGCGTCCATATGCGCACTGGAACTCCTCTACGCTACAGGTGGACGTTAGCAGGTCTGAGGCTACACACACACACACACACACACACACAGTATATTTTACTACTGATTTTATATACTATTTAAAATGATTACACATATTCAGTACAGTGGGTCTAAACTTCTGACTGGAACCGTTTACAGGACACTGTACAATCAAATCTTCCAGCACTTACAACAGCTGCTCCTGCTGTCCTGCACAAATACCTGCCATTCCCCAAAACAAACACATACACGACCAATCACAGCTGCTGCTTCTATTAACAGCACCGAGAAACACACTGCAGCTCACATTACACACACACACACACGCACGCACACACACACACGCACACACACGCACACGCACGCACACACGCACGCACACGTCTGAAAACTGCCCATTATCTAAACACACACACTTATACTTACTGTATATACATACATACATACATACATGTGTATGAAAGGAGAATTCCACCAAATAAAAAAAAATCATAATTAAACAGTTTAGATGTAAACAGAGTGGTTTGGTGTGAAATGCAGTTTTTTTCTTATTCACCCCACGCTGCTAGTCTAAGGTGGGAGGCCAGACACATGGACACACACACAATCTCGCGCACACTTACGACAGTGTTCCTCGTCCGTTCCGTCCTTGCAGTCCGTGTCTCCGTCACAGTACCAGTGCTCCGCTATACAGCTGCCGTCAGAACAGCGGAACTCCTTGTCGGAGCACTTCCTCATATCTGCACACAAAGTCAGTGGAGCCAGAATCAACAAAAATAGAGTTACATGTTTTATTGTAACCATATAATATAAAGTGTAATTATTTGCGCCAACAACATTAGTTTCTTATGCATGACTTTCATTTAACTTGACTCGATCAGAAGGTCCAAGTCTAGCCGTACCCTGATACTGCAGAAGCAGCCTGACCTGCTGACCCACAGCGCAGCAGCCGCAGATTTAAACTCATATAAATAAAGGACAGTTGGTCATTGTTAGTAGCTGACAGCTATAATTAGCCATCGCAGTACAGTAACAGTGCAGGTGTCTCTTTGTTCCTGGCTGTCAAACCTGTACTTCACCAGGTTCGCTGGTCTTCCCTTATTAATCTGAACAATAAGACCCTCACTATAACCTCCCCACGCTATAGCCTTCCCCACTCACAGCAGCATCCAAAGCTCAGAGGAACACAAAACTCACCGCAGTGTTCATCGCTGTTGTCTCCGCAGTCGTTGTCCCCGTCGCAGTGCCACAGGCTGCGGATGCAGTAACCATTCTGACAGTGGAACTCGTCCTCCTCACACTCGCGTGGAGCTACACACACAAACATCAATTCTATTAAAAATAATCATATCTATCAGTCTTCTTCCAGTTTCTGAATCTGATCACTACTGACCAAAGACTTCGATACCCTCTCCATCCACTCAGCTCACATAGTTACAGCACTTTCAATGGTTCTATGATTTGGATTAAGAAGTGTGTCTGCGTCTCCTCCTCTGTTAGTAAAGTTACAGTTGTGTGTGGTAGGTGTTTAAAATTTGGAGAAACCTTTCAGAGTAACTCCGTCTCCTCACACTAGTCAGCCCAACAGTGGAGCTTCTGTAACTGAGAGAAAAGCTGGAAGTAAGAGTGTCTGTTTCTAAACAGGCTGTTAGAACATTGTCAATTTCACTTTAGGTCCAGGGTTCTGTCCACAAGTGGCTGGCGAGCTTCAGACTGTTATCTCTTCCAGGACTTCAGAGATAGGTTTCCATCTAAAACCTCTTCAAGCTTCACAAGTTCTTTACTGAACTCTTACTGGGTGAATCATTATTATTATTATTATTAGCAGTGGTAGTACTCAAGGGCGTGGGAGCTGGTTTAACATTGCAAATTTACTAATTAAAGCCCACCCTATCCTAGGGCTGGGCGATATGCGAAAAAATCTTATCACGATAATTTTTTTCATATCAGTCGATATCGATATATATCACGATATAAATCAAATCACTATTTCCTTTTTACTTTAAGTGAGATATGAAGGTATCAACATATAATTTTTTTCTTAAATTGTTTTTTATATTTAGAAAAATAGACAAATGTACTATAGAAAATTACACAACTGTATTAACCACACACACATACACACATATGTGTGTGTGTGTGTGTGTGTGTGTGTGTGTGTGTGTGTAATACAGTTGTGTAATAATGTTGTGTATATGGGGCAGTATTAGTATGAACAGTATTCACACAGACTCTGTGTTAAGCAGGTTGTTTCTGGCCCTTTAAGTTCTGAGGAAATGACTCGTAGTGGTGAGTCGACTCTCTATCGGCTCAAATGGTGAGTTCGTTTAAGTTTCCCTGCTCGGGATTTTTGATTATAAAGTCAACTTTGTCTCAGCGTTCTCACTCGAACTCATACAGTATACATGTTTATGTTTATCGATTAAGAAATTACGTTGATTAGCATAACGTGCGTTGATGCGTCGCTAAGGTGGCCGCGCCCACTGAAAGCATGGATTTATCCGGAGCGCAAGCTGCAGCTACAAACAATCGCTCACCTACATCTAAAGTTGTGGGAGTGTTTTACACAGAAACACAACAGTGTGGTGCTCCGTCAGCTCTGCACAACACAACTATACAGCTGCTACACACCAGCACCTGAAGATCAAACACCCCGTAGCGCTTTATCAACACAGCAGCAAGACAGCACCTGTTTACTAGTTGTTCTTATTTTAGCAGATTATTTTAAGATTATTAACACGTGTATCATGTTTCTTTCAGTAATATTAACGTTTTCTGTCGTTGTTTTTTCTTATTTCGTTCTCTCTGCTCGACTGTGGTGTCTGTAGTAACTTATTACTAGCGCGTGGGTTAAGCTGCCGCTACGCCTACACTCTGTGCTGTGTGCTTCAACCAAACACGAAGTGGCTGGAACTCTAGTTCAGCCACCTGATTGGTTTGTGGCGGTGCTATTCTCATTCTCATTGGCTGTTCGTGTTGTCTCTCAAAACACGGACGGAACTTAATTCTATTGACTACGTCTTAAAGTTCTATCGAGGAAACGTTATTTCGCGATAATTATCGTTATCGTTTTATCGCCCAGCCCTACCCCCTAAAAATATTACCTATAAGCTGATTCCACTGTAGGTAAGGTAGTAAATCTGTATGTATATTGATGTAGAACAACATCTGTGGAATTACAGTAAATTACAAATAAATAAACAAAAAACAACATTAGCTGTACGTCTGTTAATTATTAAATAAATCCAATTAAAGATTTGTAAAGATGTTTCTACCCTTTTGAGGGGGATTTCAGCTTTATGTGCACCCGAGAGGCTAGTTCTGGCTCGTCAGCCAAATATCGTGATAACTACTAAATCCACTAGTAGACCCCTGAATAAAATTTCCCGCGGCTCTTATTCTGTACACCCCGCCCCGGGCCAAACCATTACATCACCCTAGGGGTGTACACTCTATTACACTGCTACCTCCATTAAAACACAGTTGTTAACTCTACTGATTGCAATGTGGCCACTTATCATTACTACTGGCACCATGTCTCATTTTAATTAAATACTTTACTTTCTATATTCCTTTTACAGGACCTGTCACCTTAGCAGTACAAGGACCCCCCCTTCACTCCTAGACCAGTGGATCCTCCTGGCTCAGAGAAAAGGGACCCCTGCTCCTGCTAGCACTCTTTTAGCTTTAGCTTCTTATACTTCAGCCTATATCTGAACGGCTAATGCTTTAAAGTCTTTGCAGTTCCACGGGACCACCGTAAAGCTGGTGATGGGGTATAAGTCACCACATCACAAGATTACTTTACAAACTAAACAAAACTAAAGTTAACATAAACGTCAGCTACCCCAAACCCTCCTAGTCTGTTACCATAACAACACATTATACTAAAGCTGTTTTATTGCAGTATATCTGGTCATCGTTGCTATGCAATCCTTTCAATCACTGACCTGGCGTTTAAAGTTGCCGTGAGCTACCTGACGCTCCAGCGAGGCACGAGCCCCCCTCCCCATCCCCCAACCTAACAACCAGAGCCAGTTGCTAAGAACAAACACAGCGTGCGAAGCCTGCCAAAGCGCGCTTTTAAATAAAGTGTTTTTAAACAGTTTCTGTCTTTTCTGTGCTTTTATTTTTGGGTGGGACAAATCTACCTGTTTCTGATATTGGGTGGGACACGTCCCCCTCATCCCCACCCCGGTTCCTATGCCAATGGAAGTACTATTATTTTTATTAGTAGCAGTAGTAGTGGTAGTATAATTATTATTACTTCTATTATTATCAGTAGCAGTACAATAATAATAATAATAATAATAATAATAATAATAATAATAATAATAATAATAGAACTATGATTGTTACTAGTATTAATAATAATAATAATAATAATAATAGTGGTGTAAAAAAAAAAACATCGAAAATATCTAATATCGGGATATTATGTTATCGATGTATCGATTCCTAAAACACAGTATCGATACACAGATTCCTGGCAGACAGTGAATCATTGTGTGTTGTGTTTAAGCCTCTGACCACTAGATGGCAGTGTTGGAATCAATTTTCAGCTCCATCCCAACATTAACAAGTAGCACAAGGGCGCAGTGCTATTGTAAGCATTGACAAACCTGTTCATACAGTGGTGTGTTTTAATAGTAGGATTTGAAAAATCGCAATATATCACTTTGCTTGTAGTATCGCGATATATCGTGATATATTGAATCGTGACCACTGTATCACGATACTTATTGTATCGCCAGGTTCTTGCCAATACACAGCCCTAAATAATAATAATAATAATAATAATAATAATAATAATAATAATAATAATAGTATGTGATATTTTCTAAGGTGTGTAGCTGGTGTGTGTAGGGGGTATAAATGATTAATTGACCCTACTAACACACACGGATGGAAAAAAGCAGGGAAGGAAGAATGGAAGGATGGATAGATGGATAGATGGATAGACTAAAAAAGCAAGAACGAAATTATGGATGGATGGTAGGGTGTAGACAAACGGCTAGAATGAAAGAAGAAAGGAAGTAAGCAAGTTAGGAAGAATGGATAGAAGGGAGGGCCGCTAGATGTATAGACGGATGAATAGATAAGTGGACAAAGGAAAAAAGAAAAAATAGAGAGAGAGAAAGAAAGAATGAGCGCTATAATCTGTCCATTTTTCTCTTTTCTGCCCAAAAACTCTCACTTCAGCTGAAAGTCCACTCCTCTGCTGTCTCCCCCACACGTCTCGGACAACACGGAAAGGTTGGAGGTCACAGTGACCCCGAGGAGTCACTCAGCTGAAGTGAGGCAGATGAAGCTCCAGAGAAAACTCAGAGTGGAAAGAGGAAACGAGTTAAAGAGCCTGGAGTGTTTCCTCTAAGTGCCAATGTGTTTCCTTTATTTCGTCCTGCTGTTTTCTCTCCTTCGCTCTGCGTCTCTCGTTTCTCTCTGTTCGTTTTTTCAAGCCTGACACTCAAACAGCTTCAGCAGAGCATCAACAACCACTCCTCCCTCTAAATTATACCATAAAAATTAATAGAGGGGAGAGAAAGAGAAAGAGAGGAGCATTAAATAATAAAGGTGAGGGAGTTTACAAGGAGCATGAATTAAAAATTGATGAAAAGCCCACCACAGACAGACCCCCTGCAATGCTTTCACATCAAAACCTGGAAATATAGGTCAGACATCAAGTGTTTAGCTGTTTATCTCCTTCTCTCTTTAATTTTCTATCTATCACCGCCTCCCTCTCTTCCTCACTTTGTGGGGGAAATGACAGAAAATAGGTGTTTCTGATTAAATGGCCAGGGAGTGTAGCTATAAGGTAGTTGTTTCTGATAAAATGGCCAGTGAGTGTAGCTACAAGGTAGGTGTTTCTGATAAAATGGCCAGTGAGTGTAGCTACAAGGTAGGTGTTTCTGATAAAATGGCCAGTGAGTGTAGCTACAAGGTAGTTGTTTCTGATAAAATGGCCAGTGAGTGTAGCTACAAGGTAGGTGTTTCTGATAAAATGGCCAGTGAGTGTAGCTACAAGGTGGCCGTTTCTGATAAAATGGCCAGTGAGTGTAGATACAAGGTAGGTGTTTCTGTGTAGAAACAAGGTAGGTGTTTCTGATTAAATGGCCAGTGAGTGTAGCTACAAGGTAGGTGTTTCTGATAAAATGACCAGTAAGGATGCATACAAGGTAGCTGTTTCTGATAAAATGGCCAGTGAGTGCAGCTACAAGGTAGTTGTTTCTGATAAAACGGCCAGTGAGTGTTACTACAAGGTAAGTGTTTCTGATAAAATGGCCAGCGTGTGCAGCTACAAGGTAGGTGTTTCTGATAAAATTACCAGTAAGGATGCATACAAGGTAGTTGTTTCTGATAAAATGGCCAGTGAGTATAGCTACAAGGTAGGTGTTTCTGATAAAATGGCCAGTGAGTGCAGCTACAAGGTAGGTGTTTCTGATAAAATGGCCAGCGAGTGCAGCTACAAGGTAGGTGTTTCTGATAAAATTACCAGTAAGGATGCATACAAGGTAGTTGTTTCTGATAAAATGGCCAGTGAGTATAGCTACAAGGTAGGTGTTTCTGATAAAATGGCCAGTGAGTGCAGCTACAAGGTAGGTGTTTCTGATAAAATGGCCAGTGAGTGTAGTTACAAGGTAGGCGTTCCTGATAAAACGGCCAGTGAATGCAGTAACAAGGTAGGTGTTTCTGATAAAATGGCCAGTGAGTGTAGCTACAAGGTAGGCGTTTCTGATAAAATGGCCAGTGAGTGTAGCTACAAGGTAGGTGTTTCTGATACATTGACCAATGAGTGGAGTTACAAGGTGGGTGTTTCTGATAAAATGGCCAGTGAGTGCAGCAACAAGGTAGGTGTTTCTGATAAAATGGCCAGTGAGTGCAGCTACAAGGTAGGTGTTTCTGATAAAATGGCCAGTGAGTGTAGCTACAAGGTAGGTGTTTCTGATGAAATGGCCAGTAAGTGTAGCTACAAGGTAGGTGTTTCTGATAAAATGGCCAGTAAGTGTAGCTACAAGGTAGGTGTTTCTGATAAAATGGCAAGTAAGTGTAGCTACAAGGTAGTTGTTTCTGTTAAAATGGCCAGTGAGTGTAGCTACAAGGTAGGCGTTTCTGATAAAATGGCCAGTATTATGCCTTTTATAGGTATAGCTAATTTACTTCCCAATCTTCAGTGTTTTGGAACTTTATGCTGATGTTCTACTGATTATTCTAAATTATTATTCTAGTCTACCAGTCTCTAAACGATCAAACGCAGGCCCTCAGTCTCACAGTAGATACTCAACAATGTCTCTTTAGATTCATAGCTGAATGACAGTCCTGCAGTTTTAAAAAAGTAAGTAATAACACAGAAGTGCCAGCGGCTGTGTGGGCGTCATAATCACAGCAAGTAATAATAGCAATTATGGGCTTTTAATTATTGCGATTCTTAATGACTGTGATTAACCGAGTCTGAATCGTTCAGGCAGTTTTCTGCAGACAGAAATGCTTCTGATCTGTCAGACCGCTCACTCATCACACCACTGATTTGTGGAATGGTGATGAGTGCAAATGCTTGATTCTGATAGAGCAGACACAAAATAAAAGGACGCACATTAATCCACTATAATCAACATCACGCACTCTTTCACATCGTTCCTGTCCCAACACGCCAAATTCAGGTCATAATTAAGCCCAATGCAAACGTGGTCTAGAACATAAAACCATACGGTGCACAGCCTCTGCTCGAGAACCACAACGTACCACCAAGAACCACCAAGAACCACAGAGAACCAATCAGAACCACCGAGAACCACAGAGAACCACAGAGAACCACAGTTTTAAAAGTCTTCTAGTGTACAGTTAGCATAAGAATACACTGCCTGACGATAGTTTTATTTTTTAAATCCATTCATGGTGGAGGGATACATGCAGCCGGACAGATACAGGTCAAAATAATCCCCCAAAGAAAACAGATGTGGTGGTTCCACCTCCTGGCATTTCTCTTGCAGCTCTGATGAAGGCTCCATTCCAAGGGCAGTAGTTAAAGGATCCATCTCAGGAGAAGAGTGTTCACTGATGGTCTAGAAAGGGGTGCCAAAACTTTTGCCTAACACTACTCTGGTTTGGAGTTGGGGCTCCAGAGGTCTCGCCGAAGCTCCTCTCAATCCCACACACTCTGGCCACGTGCTGCCGGAGGCGCCCAGAGGAAGTGTGTAAACCGCGGGTCAAAGGTTGCTCCCTAAATTTCCTCTAAGTCAGGTGTCATTTCCACGGCAACTCTGACCTTTTGACACCTCCCCTCTGGACTCGGCCACATGTTAGCCGCGGGGCTGCTAAGCCAATCACTCTTACAGACACCTTGACTGAGCATCCAGATGTTGCCGTCCAGCTGCTGGTACTGACCACTTGAAGTCTCGGGGAACACAGAGTGAAATGCTAACAATGTTTTTATGATACTAAACCACTAATCACACTGTGTGGGCGTGGCTTACTAGCAGATTGATTGGCAGCTCTCTCACCTGCTCCGGCCCCTCATACAGGACAGAACTGGACACTAACTGGACAGAAAGTCACATGCAAACAAATAAAGGGGACGAACAAACGCATGGATGAAGTAATGTGTGAATGAATGGTTGAACAAGCAGATGGATGGATGGATGGATGGATGGATGGATGGATGGATGGATGGATGGATGGATGGATGGATGATGAACAAACGGATAAGGGTACAAACAGGTGAACAAAGCAACATACAAAAGAGTGGACCGACACATGAATGGACGAAGCAAAATGAAGGTTCAGACCAACAGACATGTGTGCAGATGGACTAGGCAGCGCGTGAAGGGAAGGATAAACGGATATACAGATGGAAAGAGAAATGGAAGACTAGGAAACGTGTGAATGAGAAACAGACATGCAGACGGATGGATAAAAAAAGGATAGAAACACACATGAACAGAGAAACAGACGTCTAGACGGATGTACGGGTGGACTGATGAACAAACAAGTGGACGAACAAATGGATGGACGAAGCACTGTGTGAATGAAGGAACGGATGAACACACAATGCACACGGGCAGATGAACAAACAGACAAAGGGTGAATAAGGGAATGGATGAAAGAACAGTGTTGGTGATAAAGGGATAAACATATAATGGAACAGTTTTGGTGAAGATGAAGGGATGAGAGAACAATGTCTGATGATAAAGGAATGAAAAAATGAGGGAACAATGCTGGCAATGAAATGAATGAAGGGAAGAGGGAACAGTGTTGGTGATGATAAAAGAATGAAGGGATGAGGAAACAATGTTGGTGATGAAAAAGGAATGAAGGGATGAGGAAACAATGTTGGTGATGATAAAGGAATGAAGGGAAGAAGGAACAGTGTTGGTGATGATAAAGGAATGAAGGGATGAAGGAACAGTGTTGGTGATGATGAAAGAATTAATGGAAGAAGGAACAATGTTGGTGATGATAAAGGAATGAAGGGATGAGGAAACAATGTTGGTGATGAAAAAGGAATGAAGGGATGAAGGAACAGTGTTGGTGATGATAAAGGAATGAAGGGAAGAAGGAACAGTGTTGGTGATGATAAAGGAATGAAGGGATGAAGGAACAGTGTTGGTGATGATAAAGGAATGAAGGGAAGAAGGAACAATGTTGGTGACGATAAAGGAATGAAGGGATGAAGGAACAGTGTTGGTGATGATAAAAGAATTAATGGAAGAAGGAACAATGTTGGTGATGATAAAGGAATGAAGGGATGAAGGAACAGTGTTGGTGATGATAAAGGAATGAAGGGAAGAAGGAACAGTGTTGGTGATGATAAAGGAATGAAGGGAAGAAGGAACAGTGTTGGTGATGATAAAGGAATGAAGGGAAGAAGGAACAATGTTGGTGACGATAAAGGAATGAAGGGATGAAGGAACAGTGTTGGTGATGATAAAAGAATTAATGGAAGAAGGAACAATGTTGGTGACGATAAAGGAATGAAGGGATGAAGGAACAGTGTTGGTGATGATAAAAGAATTAATGGAAGAAGGAACAATGTTGGTGATGATAAAGGAATGAAGGGATGAAGGAACAGTGTTGGTGATGATAAAGGAATGAAGGGATGAAGGAACAGTGTTGGTGATGATAAAGGAATGAAGGAATAGTGTTGGTGGTGATAAAGGAATGAAGGGGTGAAGGAACAGTGTTGGTGATGATAAAGGAATGAGGGGATGAAGGAACAGTGTTGGTGATGATAAAGGAATTAAGGGATGAAGGAACAGTGTTGGTGACGATAAAGTAATGAAGGGATGAAGGAACAGTGTTGGTGATAATGAAGGGATGAAGGAACAGTGTTGGTGATGATAAAATAATGAAGGGATGAAGGAACAGTGTTGGTGATAATGAAGGGATGAAGGAACAGTGTTGGTGATGATAAAGGAATAAAGGAATGAAGGAACAGTGTTGGTGATAATGAAGGGATGAAGGAACAGTGTTGGTGATGATAAAGGAATAAAGGGATGAAGGAACAGTGTTGGTGGTGATAAAGGAATAAAGGGATGAAGGAACAGTGTTGGTGATGATAAAGGAATAAAGGGATGAAGGAACAGTGTTGGTGATGATAAAGGAATGAAGGAATAGTGTTGGTGGTGATAAAGGAATGAAGGGATGAAGGAACAGTGTTGGTGATGATAAAGGAATGAGGGGATGAAGGAACAGTGTTGGTGATGATAAAGGAATGAAGGGATGAAGGAACAGTGTTGGTGATGATAAAGGAATTAAGGGATGAAGGAACAGTGTTGGTGACGATAAAGTAATGAAGGGATGAAGGAACAGTGTTGGTGATAATGAAGGGATGAAGGAACAGTGTTGGTGATGATAAAGGAATAAAGGGATGAAGGAACAGTGTTGGTGGTGATAAAGGAATGAAGGGATGAAGGAACAGTGTTGGTGATAATGAAGGGATGAAGGAACAGTGTTGGTGATGATAAAGGAATAAAGGGATGAAGGAACAGTGTTGGTGATGATAAAGGAATAAAGGGATGAAGGAACAGTGTTGGTGATGATAAAGGAATGGAGGGATGAAGGAACAGTGTTGGTGGTGATAAAGGAATGAAGGGATGAAGGAACAGTGTTGGTGATAATGAAGGGATGAAGGAAGTGTTGGTGATGATAAAGGAATGGAGGAATGAAGGAACAGTGTTGGTGATGGGTACAAAGGGGGGTACAAACAGGTGAACAAAGCAACATACAAAAGAGTGGACCGACACATGAATGGACGAAGCAAAATGAAGGTTCAGACCAACAGACATGTGTGCAGATGGACTAGGCAGCGCGTGAAGGGAAGGATAAACGGATATACAGATGGAAAGAGAAATGGAAGACTAGGAAACGTGTGAATGAGAAACAGACATGCAGACGGATGGATAAAAAAAGGATAGAAACACACATGAACAGAGAAACAGACGTCTAGACGGATGTACGGGTGGACTGATGAACAAACAAGTGGACGAACAAATGGATGGACGAAGCACTGTGTGAATGAAGGAACGGATGAACACACAATGCACACGGGCAGATGAACAAACAGACAAAGGGTGAATAAGGGAATGGATGAAAGAACAGTGTTGGTGATAAAGGGATAAACATATAATGGAACAGTTTTGGTGAAGATGAAGGGATGAGAGAACAATGTCTGATGATAAAGGAATGAAAAAATGAGGGAACAATGCTGGCAATGAAATGAATGAAGGGAAGAGGGAACAGTGTTGGTGATGATAAAAGAATGAAGGGATGAGGAAACAATGTTGGTGATGAAAAAGGAATGAAGGGATGAGGAAACAATGTTGGTGATGATAAAGGAATGAAGGGAAGAAGGAACAGTGTTGGTGATGATAAAGGAATGAAGGGATGAAGGAACAGTGTTGGTGATGATGAAAGAATTAATGGAAGAAGGAACAATGTTGGTGATGAAAAAGGAATGAAGGGATGAAGGAACAGTGTTGGTGATGATAAAGGAATGAAGGGAAGAAGGAACAGTGTTGGTGATGATAAAGGAATGAAGGGAAGAAGGAACAATGTTGGTGACGATAAAGGAATGAAGGGATGAAGGAACAGTGTTGGTGATGATAAAAGAATTAATGGAAGAAGGAACAATGTTGGTGATGATAAAGGAATGAAGGGATGAAGGAACAGTGTTGGTGATGATAAAGGAATGAAGGGATGAAGGAACAGTGTTGGTGATGATAAAGGAATGAAGGGAAGAAGGAACAGTGTTGGTGATGATAAAGGAATGAAGGGAAGAAGGAACAGTGTTGGTGATGATAAAGGAATGAAGGGAAGAAGGAACAGTGTTGGTGACGATAAAGGAATGAAGGGATGAAGGAACAGTGTTGGTGATGATAAAAGAATTAATGGAAGAAGGAACAATGTTGGTGACGATAAAGGAATGAAGGGATGAAGGAACAGTGTTGGTGATGATAAAAGAATTAATGGAAGAAGGAACAATGTTGGTGATGATAAAGGAATGAAGGGATGAAGGAACAGTGTTGGTGATGATAAAGGAGTGAAGGGATGAAGGAACAGTGTTGGTGATGATAAAGGAATGAAGGAATAGTGTTGGTGGTGATAAAGGAATGAAGGGGTGAAGGAACAGTGTTGGTGATGATAAAGGAATGAGGGGATGAAGGAACAGTGTTGGTAATGATAAAGGAATTAAGGGATGAAGGAACAGTGTTGGTGATGATAAAATAATGAAGGGATGAAGGAACAGTGTTGGTGATAATGAAGGGATGAAGGAACAGTGTTGGTGATGATAAAGGAATAAAGGAATGAAGGAACAGTGTTGGTGATAATGAAGGGATGAAGGAACAGTGTTGGTGATGATAAAGGAATAAAGGGATGAAGGAACAGTGTTGGTGGTGATAAAGGAATAAAGGGATGAAGGAACAGTGTTGGTGATGATAAAGGAATAAAGGGATGAAGGAACAGTGTTGGTGATGATAAAGGAATGAAGGAATAGTGTTGGTGGTGATAAAGGAATGAAGGGATGAAGGAACAGTGTTGGTGATGATAAAGGAATGAGGGGATGAAGGAACAGTGTTGGTGATGATAAAGGAATGAAGGGATGAAGGAACAGTGTTGGTGATGATAAAGGAATTAAGGGATGAAGGAACAGTGTTGGTGACGATAAAGTAATGAAGGGATGAAGGAACAGTGTTGGTGATAATGAAGGGATGAAGGAACAGTGTTGGTGATGATAAAGGAATAAAGGGATGAAGGAACAGTGTTGGTGGTGATAAAGGAATGAAGGGATGAAGGAACAGTGTTGGTGATAATGAAGGGATGAAGGAACAGTGTTGGTGATGATAAAGGAATAAAGGGATGAAGGAACAGTGTTGGTGATGATAAAGGAATGGAGGGATGAAGGAACAGTGTTGGTGGTGATAAAGGAATGAAGGGATGAAGGAACAGTGTTGGTGATAATGAAGGGATGAAGGAAGTGTTGGTGATGATAAAGGAATGGAGGAATGAAGGAACAGTGTTGGTGATGATAAAGGAATAAAGGAATGAAGGAACAGTGTTGGTGATGATAAAGGAATGAAGGAATGAAGGAACAGTGTTGGTGATGATAAAGGAATAAAGGGATGAAGGAACAGTGTTGGTGGTGATAAAGGAATGAAGGGATGAAGGAACAGTGTTGGTGATAATGAAGGGATGAAGGAACAGTGTTGGTGATGATAAAGGAATAAAGGGATGAAGGAACAATGTTGGTGATGATAAAGGAATAAAGGGATGAAGGAACAGTGTTGGTGATGATAAAGGAATGGAGGGATGAAGGAACAGTGTTGCTGGTGATAAAGGAATGAAGGGATGAAGGAACAGTGTTGGTGATAATGAAGGGATGAAGGAACAGTGTTGGTGATGATAAAGGAATAAAGGGATGAAGGAACAGTGTTGGTGATGATAAAGGAATAAAGGAATGAAGGAACAGTGTTGGTGATGATAAAGGAATGAAGGGATGAAGGAACAGTGTTGGTGATGATAAAGGAATAAAGGAATGAAGGAACAGTGTTGGTGATGATAAAGGAATGAAGGAATGAAGGAACAGTGTTGGTGATGATAAAGGAATAAAGGAATGAAGGAACAGTGTTGGTGATGATAAAGGAATGAAGGGATGAAGGAACAGTGTTGGTGATAATGAAGGGATGAAGGAACAGTGTTGGTGATGATAAAGGAATGAAGGGATGAAGGAACAGTGTTGGTGGTCAGTTATTGGTCAGTGGAGAGTAGTAAACTTTAGTTACTCAGTACAAGTTGACTGCTTACCTACAAGAACCTGATTCACTTCATTAGTTTCATAAGTTTAAGATCAACACAAGACTTAAAGCTTAAACTCACGACAGTCCTGCTCGTCCGAGTCGTCCTCACAGTCATTGTCTCCATCACACACCCACGAGCGGCGGATACACTTCCCGTTATCACAGTGGAAGTCCAGGGGAGAGCAGGTGGGCAGCACTGAACACACAGGAAGAGAAACAGACACTACTATTAGTTACTGCAACTCAGGCTTCATAATCAACTCATCAGGTTCACAACCAACCTGGACCTGGATCACCCTCACATGAGACAGATTAAGATGATCTGAGAGGTATTCCAATAAATCTTTCTAAATAAAGGTGCTCCATAAATAAAGGTTATTATTTTTATTATTGTTATAATTATTATTATGGATATGAAGAAGATCTGAGCAGAAGAACAGAGCAGTAAGGGTTTTTCTTCTCCCTGATTTGGTCAATGAAATATTGACCGTCCACTCTGAGGGAATGAAAAATGCAGAACGAGTGTGTGGACTAGACTGAATTAATGATGAGACACACACACACACACGCACACACACACCAGACTGAGACAGGAGGAGACACACTGACCCACATTCAACACCACGGTGCCGTGCCACACACACACACACACACACACACACACACACACACACACACACACACACACACACACGCGTCATTGGCAGTAATGGTGTTTCCTGCAGTCGTTACCACAGATTCCCCCACAGTTCATCACAGAAAGTGGATCCGGCTGTAGAAAGTCACAGTGTGCAATTCACAGACTGAACACCCCGAATACAATTTGGAAACCCGACCACACCCTGACAATATTCCTTCCAAACCCCACAACACACCCTGACCACATTCCCTCCCAACCCTGACCGCACCCTAACAACATTCCCTCCATACCCCGCAACAAACCCTGACAACATTCCCTACATTACCCTACCACACAATGGCAACATTCCTTCCATACCCCTACTGAACCCTGACAACATTCCATCTATATGCTAACCGCATCCTGACAACATTCCCTTCAACCCCCGACTGCAGCCTGACAACATTCCCTCCAAACCCCGCAACAAACCCTGACAACATTCCCTCCATAACCCTACCGTACAATGGCAACATTCCCTCCATACCCCTACTGAACCCTGACAACATTCCATCTATATGCTGACCGCACCCTGACAACATTCCCTCCATACCCGACTGCAGCCTGACAACATTCCCTCCCAACCCCGACCACACCCTAACAACATTCCCTCCATACCCCGCAACAAACCCTGACAACATTCCCTCCATAACCCTACCGTACAATGGCAACATTCCCTCCAAACCCCACAACACACCCTGACAACATTCCCTCCCAACCCCGACCGCACCCTAACAACATTCCCTCCATACCCCGCAACAAACCCTGACAACATTCCCTACATAACCCTACCACACAATGGCAACATTCCTTCCATACCCCTACTGAACCCTGACAACATTCCATCTATATGCTGACCGCACCCTGACAACATTCCCTCCAACCCCCGATTGCAGCCTGACAACATTCCCTCCAAACCCCGCAACAAACCCTGACAACATTCCCTCCATAACCCTACCGTACAATGGCAACATTCCCTCCATACCCCTACTGAACCCTGACAACATTCCATCTATATGCTGACCGCACCCTGACAACATTCCCTCCATACCCGACTGTAGCCTGACAACATTCCCTCCAAACCCCAAAAACATTCCCTACAAACCCTAACCGAACCCTGACAACATTCCCTCCAAACCCCAACCACAGCCTGACAACATTCCCTCCAAACCTGCCCGCACTCTGACAACATTCCCTGCAAACACGCCCTTAGCCTGACAACATTCCCTCCAAACCCAGACAACATTCCCTCCAAAGCTGCCCGCAGCCTGGCAACATCCCCTGCAAACCCCGACTTTACCCTGACAACATTCCCTCCAAACCCTGACAACATACCCTATAAACCCCGACAACATTCCCTCCAAACCCGCCCGCAGCCTGGCAACATCCCCTGCAAACCCAGACCTCACCCTGATAACATTCCCTCCAAACCCCAACCTCACCCTGACAACATTCCCTCCAAACCCCAACCTCAGCCTGACAACATTCCCCCCAAAACTCACCCTGACAACATTCCCTCCAAACCTGCCCGCACCCTGACAACATTCCCTCCAAACCCCGACCTCACCCTGACAACGTTCCCTCCAAACCCCGACAACATTCCCTCCAAACCCGCCCGCAGCCTGGCAACATCCCCTGCAAACCCAGACCTCACCCTGACAACATTCCCTCTAAACCCTGACCTCACCCTGACAATGTTCCCTCCAAACCCCGACAACATTCCCTCCAAACCCTGACCTCACCCTAAAAAAAACATTCCCTGAAAAAACCCCGACAACATTCCCTCTAAACCCCAACCTCACCCTGACAACATTCCCTCCAAACCCCAACCTCACCCTGACAACATTCCCTCCAAACCCCAACCTCACCCTGACAACATTCCCCCCAAACCCCACCAAGCATCGTGCTCAAACACAACTGTGGTCTGAGAACTTTCAATCAAACCCGACTTCATACTGTCAAAATTCCATCCCAACTGGACTGTAGCTCTACTAAACTCCCCTCCAGATCCCACTTTAACCCAACAGAATTCCCTTCAAACATGGATGTAGCCCAATTATCCAAAAAATATCCAAAATTCAGCCTGAATGCAACTGTAACTCTAAAGAACTGTATCAGAAGCAGAGTGCAGCAGGACACAAGTTCATAAAAGTTCACCAGCAGCCTAAAAAACTCAAAACCAGCTGAATCATCTAAATCAGAAACTCTAGCTGAAGCTGAATCCATGAGAAGGAACTGCAACCCCATAGATTTCTGACTGTCCCTCCACCAACTCCACCAACTCCACCAACTCCACCAACTCCACCAACTCCACCAACTCCACCAACTCCACCAACTCCACACTGATGGTTTTCTCGCTTTTTCTGGTTTTGTTGGTCTCTTGTCTGAATTGCAGGTTTTATCAGTCCCTGAAGACTCACTATATCTGCCCACTCCCTATCTCTCTCTCTCACTCTCTCTCTCTCACTCTCTCTCTCTCACTCTTTCTCTCTCACTCTCTCACTCTCTCTCTCTCACTCTCTCACTCTCTGATAGTGTAATTAGGCCGCATTCAACTTCACCTTTAACAGGCCACCCTCTCTCGCTTTCTGTGTCGCTCTCTGGCTCTCTCTCTCTCTCTCTCTCTCTCTCTCTCTACCTGCACGCCCGTCTTCACATCAAACACACAAACACTCCTCTCTGCTCAGTCTGGCAGGCTGCCATCAGACACATACTTTCGAGACATCGTGAGAAGAGCGAAAGAGAGAGAGCGAGAGAGAGAGAAGGAGAGAGAGGGAGGTGGGGGTGACGTTCCCTCTCTTCTTTTTTCTTGACTGCTTACATAGCTGTCAAATCTGCCCTTTAGTCCACCTGGGCTGCTATAGAAAAACACCCTGTGTGTGTGTTTGTCTCTCTCTCTCTCTCACTCTCACTCTCTCACTCTCTCAATCCATCTTATTCTCCTTCTCCTTTTCAATCTCTCTCTCATTCTCCTATCAGGAGACTTAAGGCAAAAATCAATCGATTCTGAAACCTTTCCCAATCTGACCACAGACAGCCCAGACCGGGATTTCCGCCCAAACTGAAAAGAGCCAATTAGACGTCAGTTTAAGGCTGAACCTTCTTCTCCTGCTCGTCCGGCCACGCTCGGGAACGCTGGACGCCGCTAACGCCTTTTAGAGAAGCCGAGGTTTAAATACGGCCCAAACGTTCGCTGGAGGTTCTCCACCTTCCTCGAAATAGAAACACGCATCTTCACATCTTGGATGAAAAGAAGAACGCAAAAACATTTGCGGGTTGCCATGACGACTAACCCAGAGCGCCGAGAGTTTAAAAGAGACACTTGAATGGCTGTCGCTCAAAAACAGATCAGTTCATGCTTCTTCGCTCGCAAAGCAGAATCTGTGGAGGCTGGAATGAAGATGCTGTTGAAAAGAAGGGATTTTGCCCTCCTCGGTGCAAGGCTAATATAAAAACAACTACCCCCCCCAGTCGTAGACTAGAGGTTAAAGAACCAGCCCTGTCATCAGAAGCTCATAGGTTCAACCTCCTAAACTGATAGGACTCAACTGAAATGCCCTTGAGTATGACACGCAACACCCAACTGCTCCCTGGGTCTTGTAGATAGGGCTGCCCACCAGTGTGGGCAAGTGTGTGTGTTTACTAGGGCAGCCCCCTAGTGTGTGTATATGTGGGTTTTTCCCTGTATGGATAGGTTAAATGTGGAGGTCAAATTCCTCTGTGTGCAAACACAAATTGCAAAGAGTTTGAAGTTCTCTGTTTGTGTATTTCATGTTAAATGGTGACGACGCCGGGCAGTGGTAGCGTCAGTAACGCCACTTCTGGACCTTTTGTTCTGTGCCACCTTAAATGGTACAGCTTGTACTGGTTTGTAACCGTGGCACCACTTAAGACAGAACCAAACATTCACAAAACAAGGTGCTGAACGGAAAGCTGAGCACCATTTCTTTCATTCAGAGATGGAGTTTCATTCAGAGTGGTCAGTTTTCTCTGCACATTTCACGCCGGACAGTCTCTCAAACACTTGGACAACATGAACCAGCTTCTCTCAGCGTTGAACACTATAGAGACTGAACGTTTAACACCTTTATTAGTATCACAACCCCAACAGTGACCTGTAAGTAGCAGCCATGCTGTGAGTTTATTACTGATCATCTTAAACTGAAAGGTTCACAGTGAGTAACAGCTTTAATTTACTTTGTGTTGATGTAGAGATCGACGATAAGTAGCTAGCATAGGACTGAGACGCTCTAGTTAGAGAGAGACTGCGTCACGGCTTGTTCCCGCCCACTGCAGCACGCCACCGGTGGTTTAGCTGGTTGCTAAGCTACCAGCCGGCATCCAAAGCAATAGCCCAAGGCTAAAAAATCCGCTAGCATAAATACTAATGGCTCCAGTATAAAACTGCAAAATGTTGAACGACTCGTTACAGAGTTGATAATAAAAAACTGTTTTGTGTGATTATATGACCAGAAACACCAGAGAGAATCAAAATAACTCACATTTTAAAATAACTTCACTGCACTGCTACTGAATAAATATAAATATATTCAGTGGCACCTTAAAGCACTTCGACCAGTAATTGAAAAAAACACTTTACAGGCTACATCCTGGTAGGGACGACGTTTGCCTTAACTCTGAGTCAGATCAGTTAGCTAAGGATAAGGGCTGAGGTTAAACTCTGCTGGCTGGACCTCCCTCATCTGCTTGGCTCTATGAAGTAATCAAACACAAAAACCAACTTTGTCTTCAAAGCCCGCATCAGCCATTCTAGACTCGCAGACATGACAAGACTTTCTTATCTGCATCTCTCAAATGCACAGCAGCTGCCGAACCCTCTGAGAAACTTCTGACTAAAGTTTCCAAAGTAGTCAGAAATCTAGCGGCACTGATAAGAGCTCGGCAACAATGAAGACACTGCTAAGTGCCTGTCGCATGGGGGAACCACGGCGACACTGATTCAGACAGTCTAACACACACACACATTAAAACGGTGAGATTTAAATTTTCACATCACAGGTTCTATCACATGAAAACATGAGCTCATTGTCACAAAGCAAACCATGTACTGCTGAAAGTTCATGTGGGGCCTAAAGCTAAGAAACGCTCAAAACAGGAATTTCTAGTTCAGTTGAAGCTGAACAACTTTTACCTTCTATCAGAATCCAGCAAACAAAACTTTCAAGCAATAACAACTTTTACATCCTTAAGTTTGACTTGGAATATCACCAGACTTCCTTCTCTGATACTCAGATATTCTGGCCTGCCGCTTTAAATTGAATGCACTATAGCTGGCATATAGCAGAATCCAGTAAACAAAACTTTAAAGCAATAAAAACTTTTATCCTAATCTAACAACCTAAAAAAATATTCTACATATATATCTATATATATATATATCTATATATATATATATATATATATATATATATTTATTTATATATATATATATATATATATATATATATATATATATATATATTTATTTATTTATATATATATATATATATATATATATATATATATATATATATATATATATATATATATATATATTCTTTCTGGTCATTTTGAGTCGGTCAGCAGATACTAAACTAACCTAGAATGTTGTTCTCCCTTTTATACTCACTTATTAGTAGAATGTTTTTCAGCTGTGCATCACAATTGAGCAAGAGTGTCCTAACAACCAATTAGCCCAATAACATCCTTAACTTGGATTGGTGGTCGTACCAGGAGATTTAGACAGAGGACTGAGAATTGCTAATAATAGGACTATATGCAAATTAAGCCTCTATACAATAATAGACTTTAATACAAACATTTTTATTCTTTAAAAATCATCTGATACACTTACATTAATTGTGAAATGGACAGTATTGTTTGTGAATTGCATGAAAATTGCATGAAATGAAATTCTAAAGTGATCCTAAACTTTTGAACGGTACTGTATATACACATATATACATATAATATATATATACACGCAAAACATAGGGTTCAGAAGCACAAAGTAAACGCATGGCTATTCTAGACTTATTGTATTAAAGGGTACCTTAAACACACGTGATCTGTAAATGTTTAAAAGACTAAAATTATACACTCCGACTGGTCTTTATAGGCACAACTGACACGTAGCCTACATGCCTCACACACAAGAAATCAGAAAATTTGTGGACTATATCTGATGGCAGAGAGCAGCTGCTGTCCTGCTGCTGTGTTGATGAAGCTCTACGGGATGTTTGATCTTTAAGGTTCCGTGTATAGCAGTTGTACTGTTGTGATCATCTCCACTGTGCAGAGCTGACAGAGCACCACACTGTTGTGTTTCTGTGTGAAACACTCTCATAACTTTAGATGCAGGTGAGCGATTGTTTGTAGCTGCAGCTTGCGCTCTGGATAAATCCATGCTTCTAGTAGGCGCGGCCATATTTGCGACGCATGTTATGCAAATGTACGTGATTTCTCAAACAATTACGTTGATTAACTAAAAGAGTTGTGTTTAAATAATGTTAAAAAAAAGAAAAAAAGAAAATCGGAGGAACGGAGAGACGTTTTTCTTTGGGCAGCAACGATATACAGTACAGGCTACTGCAGATAAAGGCTGTAGGAAAATATCGAAACTATTAAATATCACAATACTAAGTTTTGTGATACTGTATCGATCGATTCTCAAAATCTGTATTGATTTTTAATCAACTGTTCGCAATCAAATATTTGTGGTTCATTTTGTGTTGCATTTAAGCCCCAGACCACTAGATAACAGAGCTGTTCACCATTATACTCTGTCACTCCAACATAAAGGTAGCACAATATTAGCATATAGTGGTGTATAATTTTTTTTTGTATTACAATCATTTTCCTAACATTAGGTTTGAATGATCAGGCTCCAAGATCATATTGGCCGGTCCCTACAGAATGCTACGTTATGCTAATCGACGTAATTTCGTAATCAATTATGTCATTGCGCCCCCCCAGCACTAATAACAGCGTACCAATGTTAAAATTATCCTCTTTACAACTGAATTCAAGCCGTCTTTAACTACGGAATATATGGTTGGCGTTTTCTCATTACACACTCCAATAGGAATGTCGTTTTCAACCAACTTAAGAAGTTATAAAAACACAAAACTGAATTAATAAAAAACTTCGGTGAATTTCAATCAGGATTCTGAAAATGAGGGCTAAACACTAACTCTGGCTAAATACCAGTATGGAACTTTCTAGAACAGCCCTTGATTAGTTCTTATTTAGACGGCCGGAGTTACTTTGCCACTATTTTGGCAGCGACAAGTCATATAGGGCAGCTATAACAGGTGGAGTTCCTCAAGGATAAGCTCTAGGGCCCCTTTTGTTCTGTATTTAATGCTTCCTGTGGGCCAAATCCTATAGAACAACAACCCTTACTGCCACAGTTATTCTTTCAACTGCCCTTGTAATTGAAATATGCTTTCCACATCAGCGTGCCTTGCTTTTCGTTTTTAAAAAAAGTGATCTCATCCTCTGTACTCACTTCTGAGTTTTACTCTCTGAAGCCCAAACACATCTGTAGCAACTGGAATACCCAGTATGTCATTTAGAAACAAACAGCCAATCACAGTAAACAACACTCAAATGCCTGTTTTGCTTATTCAAATTATGAGCTGTTGGAAAACTGAGAAAACATCTGCTTGGAAATAAAGTGGAAATGTTTCAGAGCTGTTTGAGAGTCTGGTCTGTTTAGGTGAGCTTCTCTTCTCCAGCATGGAGAGCTTTATCCATCTGTTAGAGCATGACAAGATGATTAGATAGATGGAGGGAGTTTGATTGGTAGAGTTTCGGAGCTTCCTGTGCTTGTGCAACACTACACACGTTCACATGCACAAGCTAATCACATGCACACAAATTTGATATTGTTCATATCAGGTGAGGTCAGTGATTGTAAACAAAGCTAGGATGTAAACACCAAACACTCATAAAAAAAAAAAAAAACAAAACATAACCTAATTGATAATGTTAGCATCCTTATGAGACTCCACTAGCAAGTTCGTGCTAAGCTAACAGCATTATGAATTTTTTTTAAGCCTTTCCAGATTAAACTTCGATATCTGAAGCTTCCGAACAAGAAAAACATGTCCATGATTTTTATTTTTCTACATCATTTGAACACAGCAGCTGCTGTTAAGACACTGTGGACATTTCATGACGAACGGACCAACAGAAATCCTCCAAAACAACTTGGAAAATAATTTGGTTCCACTGACTTGCATTTAGGTTAAAGGTTTTTGACATCTCTTGTAAAGTTACCATGTTGGAGATGCACGTTTTTCTTCGGACAGCAAAGATATGTTAGTATATGTTTCACCCTCGTAGTTCTAGTTGGGGCCAATGTTTTCCATTCCCAACCACTGATTCATCTCCAGCTCAAATTCAGGGTCAGTGATACATCTAGAACTTTCTGGTTCAACTCACTGTAAATCAAAGTGTGATTGGTTGATTCCTCCATCCCTTCCTCACAATGTTGGTAGCCTACTTAGCATGTGAAGACCTTCAGCCCAGCTCTTGAAGTTCTAACCAATGGGAGACTACAGAAAGAACAATTCTGATGGGGCCGTTCATGTTGGAGATGCACGTTTTTCTTCGGACAGCAAAGATATGTTAGTATATATTTCACCCTCGTAGTTCTAGTTGGGGCCAATGTTTTCCATTCCCAACCACTGATTCATCTCCAGCTCAAATTCAGGGTCAGTGATACATCTAGAACTTTCTGGTTCAACTCACTGTAAATCAAAGTGTGATTGGTTGATTCCTCCATCCCTTCCTCACAATGTTGGTAGCCTACTTAGCATGTGAAGACCTTCAGCCCAGCTCTTGAAGTTCTAACCAATGGGAGACTACAGAAAGAACAATTCTGATGGGGCCGTTCATGTTGGAGATGCACGTTTTTCTTCGGACAGCAAAGATATGTTAGTATATGTTTCACCCTCGTAGTTCTAGTTGGGGCCAATGTTTTCCATTCCCAACTACTGATTCATCTCCAGCTCTAATTCAGGGTCAGTGATACATCTAGAACTTTCTGGTTCAACTCATTGGACCCATGGACCAATAGAAATCTTCCAAAACTTGGAAAATAATTTGGTTCCACTGACTTGCATTAAAAGTGTTAAGTTGCCATGTTGGAGATGCACATTTTTCTTCAGATAGTTACAATATGTTAGTATATATTTCACCCTTGTAGTTCTAGTTGGGGGCAATGTTTTTCATTCCCAACCACGGATTCATCTCCAGCTCAAATTCAGGGTCAGTGATACATCTAGAACTTTCTGGTTCCACTCACTGTAAATCAAAGTGTGATTGGTTGATTCCTCTATCCCTTCCTCACAATGTTGGTAGCCAATTTAGCATGTGAAGACCTTCAGCCCAGCTCTCGAAGTTCTAACCAATGGAAGACTACAGAGAGAACAATTCTGATTGGACAGTTTTTTTCCTGTTTTCACCTTCTTGCTTCCAACCATGAACGACGAGTTTTATTAGAGCTTATATATTAGAGCTTATATACAATCAGCATTTTGACTTGATCAACAGGAACCACTAGGGCTTATCTGGGGGGTCTTCTCTGAAAATGTCCCCAATCTGTTTGTCCAACAATATCAGACGACAGCAATTAGGGATGGTGCTGAATTCAGGCGTTGTAATGTGAGAAGGGTCTCCGGGACCCTGTATCACCTCCGCTCTCCACTCCAGGGGTAAATATTGCGGCGGTAGGCGGTGCGAGGTCACGCAGGGCCGCTGCCAAACAAGTGTTTTCTGGCTGCTGAGGATTATGCAAACGAGGCCAGCGGGACACGGCGAGGGACGAAAGCTGTGGATGGAGGGAAGGGGAGATGAAAAGGCGAATTCCTGCTCTTTTCTCAAAGAGGTGATAATGCAGAGAGAGAAAGAGAGCGAGAGAGTGAGAAAGAGTGAGAAAGAGAGCGAGAGAAAGAGAGAGAGGGAAAAAGCAATAGAGGCAGAACGCAGGAGGTGGAGAGGGAGTGATAATCTCTCTCGCTCTCTTTATCTCTGTCTTTAAAGCGCCTCTCCGGCTTCCTGCTGGTCGTAGGCTGAGCTCCTATTGGTCGGCCCCTGAGGGAGCAGGGGATTATGGGTAAACAGCGGGTGATTTCGGAGGGAACAGAAGCAGCGGGATGGTTCCACCTGCGAACGCTGTTGAGATATTCGCTCTCTGTGATGCCCACACAAACATTCAGAGTCTTTTAACTCAGCGGGACGCCGCAGTGAGCCGCAGCGAACCTGACCGCCAGTAGACTGACCTCAGAACCTGGAGGCACCACGTTTTCCAGGAGCTATTTTCCAGGGGATTAAATGTGAGATAATCCACCAGCATGATGAAAGGAAAACACGCGAGTTTCCAAAACTGGAGTGGAAAAATGATTCCAAGCTTTCATCTTTGAGAGAGAGGAGAACAACAAGCTTCACTCTTACTTCAGACCTGAAAGCATCTAGAGGTGTTTCTCTCCAACCTCACACTGTGCAAAGACACCTCAGTGCTAGGGGTCTAAAAGGATGTGTAGCTGTTCAAGAAGTTCCTCAATGAGATAAGAAGTTTCATCTTAGAGAGCCATCAACCTCAATCAAGCTCCACTCATACTTAAAATCTGAAAACATCTACAGGTGTTTTTCTCCAACCTCACAGTGTGAGAAGACACCTTAGTGCTAGAGGTCTGAAAGGATGTGTAGCTGTTCAAGAAGTTCCTCAATGAGATAAGAAGTTTCATCTTGGAGAGCCATCAATCTCCATCAAGCTCCACTCATACTTAAAATCTGAAAACATCTACAGGTGTTTTTCTCCAACCTCACAGTGTGAGAAGACACCTTAGTGCTAGAGGTCTGAAAGGATGTGTCGCTGTCCAAGAAGCTCCTCAATGAGATAAGAAGTTTCATCTTTGAGAGCCATCAACCTCCATCAAGCTCCACTCATACTTCAAATCTGAAAACATTCACAGGTGTTTCTCTCCAACCTCACAGTGTGAGAAGACACCTCAGTGCTGGAGGTCTGAAAGGATGTGTAGCAGTTCAAGAAGCTCCTCAATGAGATAAGAAGTTTCATCTTTGAGAGCCATCAACCTCCATCAAGCTCCACTCATACTTCAAATCTGAAAACATTCACAGGTGTTTCTCTCCAACCTCACACTGTGAGAAGTGTAAGTGCTCAGTGCTCAGAGCCTGAAAGGATGTGTAGCAGTTCAACAAGCTCCTCACTAAGAAAAGGAGATACAGACACATGGACTGAGCACCCCAGAGTCCAGACCTCAACATCACTCAATGTGTTTGGGATTATATGAATGGGGACGCGTGGCTGTACATCATACTTTCACTGTTAACATGATTGAAGCTTCTTTAATATAAACACACTGTCTGAGCAGCCATGACAGAACAGATCAAATCACTTCATACATACAGCACCAGAGAGACGTCTTAGAAGTTCTTTTCTTGAGCTGGGACTGAACTTTCCCCACACAGGAGAGACGAGTAACTGAACACTTCAGCCACACAGTGACGAAAAAACCCACAAACACAGATCAAATACTCAACACTAAATACACTAAACTACCATCAAACTATCATATTTTTAGATTTATAGTTCTATAGTTTTTAAATGTTTTACTTTTTATCTATACTTTTAATTTCTGTTTCTTGATTATTGTATTTTATTTATTTATTTCATTATTTATTATTATTATTATTATTATTATTATTATTATTATTATTAATAATAATAATAATAATAATCTTTTTTAATTCATTCATTTTTATTCTTATTTTACCATTATTTTATTTTGCATTAATATTATTTCTTTGACTATTTTAGAGTTATTACCCCTGTGTTTTTTTCAGTTTGTCTTGTTTTTATTATTCACTCTTTATTAAAATCTTACTTTTGGTTCTATTTACTTTATTTATACATGTCCTGTTTAGCTATTTATTTATTTTTTTATATATATATTTTTATATATATATAGTGGGGTTTTTTTCAATCCCTTTGTGAAATTGTAATGCTCAGCTACATTGAAAATGAGGGTCTCCCTCAATGTACTTCCGAGTGGAAATAAAGGTTGATTGATTGATTGATTGATTGATTGATAGATTGATTGATTGAAGAAACTTGAAAGTTACGCTTATAGTCTTATATTTAAGTTCAAAATTCTACTCAATAAAGCTTTTTTGGCATTACTGTGCATATAAGCATCAAGTCAAACATACTAAACACAAATATTACAATTAATGATTAATAATAATAATAATAATAATAATAATAATAACAATAATAGTGATAATTACAACTACATTTAAAAGAAATAGCTGAAGTAAATTAAAATAAGACATGTGTACATATACAGGTTAAAGCAACACTGCATCACATCCTGACAGATTTGCACTACAGTATTAACTAATTTATCACTACTCATACTGTCCCCGTGATATCCGGCAGTGCTGCTGAACATCACGTTTTGTGTGAATGTCGTGCAGATCCAGCGGGAGCAGGAAATACTAAACCAACTTCTAAGTATGAACTTTGAAGGCGTGTCTCTCTGAGAAGCTGAAAGAATCGATGCTGTAATAAAGACTGAACACTGAGACGTTTGATATTATACAGGTATGACACACACACACATACACACACACACACACACACACACACACACACACATACACACACACACACACACACACACACAACAGTGACTCTAAGGAGTCGTTAATTTGATGACACTGTGATTTGTTTGATTTATACCTTCATTAACTTCCATCAGCCCTAATTACCCAGACACCCTTCAGAACAGCGAGAGAGAGAAAGACACAGAGAGAGAGAGAATAGATAGAATGAGAAAGAAAGTACAAAGAGAGACAGAGAGAGAGAGAGAGAGACAGAGAGACAGAGAGAGAATAGATAGAATGGGAAAGAAAGTACAAAGAAAGTACAAAGAGAGACAGAGAGAGAGAGAGAGAGAGAGAGACAGAGAGAGAGAGAATAGATAGAATGAGAAAGAAAGTACAAAGAAAGTACAAAGAGAGACAGAGAGAGACAGAGAGAGAGAGAGAGACAGAGAGACAGAGAGAGAGAGAGAATAGATAGAATGAGAAAGAAAGTACAAAGAGAGACAGAGAGAGAACGGCAGGATAGGGAGAGAAACAGATAGATCAAAAGAAAGATTGAGAGAGAGACAGACAGACAGAGAGAGGGAGAGAGACAGAAAGAGAGTGAGAGAGAGATATAAAGAGAGAGAGATATAAAGAGAGAGAGAAAGAGTGAGAGAGAGAACAGAAAAGAGACAGAAAAACAGTTCAATAGAGAGCAAGACAAGACAGGACGAGAGAGAGACAGAGAGACAGAGAGATGAACAGAGAGAGAGAATAGATAGAATGAGAAAGTAGAGAGAGAGAGAGAGAGAGAGAGAGAGAGAGAGAGAGAGAGAGAGAGAGAGAGGCAGGATAGAAAGAAAGACAGACAGAGAGAGGGAGAGCGACAGAGAGAAAATGAGAGAGAGAGACAGAGAAACAGTGCAATAGAGAGAAAGACAAGACAGAATGAGAGAGAGAGAGAGAGAGAGAGAGAGAGAGAGAGAGAGAGCGGAAAAGAGAAAAACAGTGCAATAGAGAGAAAGACAAGACAGAATATGAGAGAGAGAGAGAGAGAGAGAGAGAGAGAGAGAGAGAGAGAGAGCGGAAAAGAGAAAAACAGTGCAATAGAGAGAAAGACAAGACAGAACGAGAGAGAGAGAGACCGAAAGATAAACAGAGAGAGAGAATAGATAGAATGAGAAAGTAGAGAGAGAGAGAGAGAGAGAGAGAGAGAGAGAGAATGGCAGGATATAGAGAGACAGACAGAGAGAGAGCGACAGAGAGAGAGAACAAGAGAGACAGAGAAACAGTGCAATAGAGAGAGAGAGAAAGGGGATAGAGAGAAGACGAAGAGAACAGAGAGAGAGAGGGATAGAGAGAAGACGAAGAGAACAGAGAGAGAGAGAGAGAGGGGGACAGAGAGAAGACGGAGAGAACAGAGAGAAGACAGAGAGAACAGAGAGCACAGAGACAGAGAGAGAGAGAGAGAGAGAGAGAGAGAGAGAGAGAGAGAGAGAGAGAGAGAATGGCAGGATATAGAGAGACAGACAGAGAAACAGTGCAATAGAGAGAAAGACAAGACAGAATGAGAGAGAGAGAGACCGAGAGATAAACAGAGAGAGAGAATAGATAGAATGAGAAAGTAGAGAGAGAGAGAGAGAGAGAGAGAGAGAGAGAGAGAGAGAGAATGGCAGGATATAGAGAGACAGACAGAGAGAGAGCGACAGAGAGAGAGAACAAGAGAGACAGAGAAACAGTGCAATAGAGAGAGAGAGAAAGGGGATAGAGAGAAGACGAAGAGAACAGAGAGAGAGAGGGACAGAGAGAAGACGGAGAGAACAGAGAGAAGACAGAGAGAACAGAGAGAAGACAGAGAGAACAGAGAGAAAACGGAGAGAACAGAGAGAGAGGGATGGAGAGAAGATGAAGAGAACAGAGAGAGAGAGGGGGGGACAGAGAGAAGACGGAGAGAACAGAGAGAAAACGGAGAGAACAGAGAGAAAACGGAGAGAACAGAGAGAGCACAGAGACAGAGAGAGCACAGAGACAGAGAGAGAGAGAGAGAGAGAGAGAGAGAGAGAGAGATTGGCTGAAGAAAAGGGGGGGGATTCAGTTTTGCATCATATGGGTCCTTAAACAGCAAGAGTCCTGATTAGCCCGCAGTCTGGTAGCTGACCGCTGATTGAGCTGACCGCTTTAGAAAGTTACAGATCACTTTCCCTGTAAAACCTCAGACGTGTGTATAATCACAGGAAGGACGAACTCTTCCCAGAACTCTCTGCAGCTCCATTCAGGGCAAAGAACTGCCGTCCAACCACACACGCTGCTAACGGACGTGTCTGAGCTCCAGATTCCCCGTCTGAGTCAGATCTAAGCACTGCACACAGCCCTCAGCACGGTGACCGCCTCTGACCACAGGACAGGGCCTTCTGGGAAAATACCCTGAATTAATAAAATCGTCTTTGACTTTTTGGGAGAGAATGAAAACAGTTCAGTGAAGCTGAGCAACGAGGTCGTGTGTGTGTGTATATACACACTGGATGATAATTATATGGAGTAAATAACGAGTATATATATATACAGCTTTATTCCGAAACCTCCTTCTGTATTTCATTTCCAGACAAAAGCGTCATCAAGTACGAGCTTGACTTTTCAGCATCGGAAACACAGCAGAGCGCATACAGTCAGGATCCAAAACACTAAGGGCACTTCTATTTTTCCTTCTATTCAAATGTAATACTGACCTTATTGAAAATGATATAATCTGCATATCAATCTGAGTGAACAGCAGTGCTGGCTCGATGCCAATTTTTTCATGTCCATGATTATCTGCCCCTACAGCTACTGGTCCGACACCATCCCAGTTAGCAAAATTTGCCAGAGCAACACGCTGTAAAGTGTGAATTACTAACCGATGGAGCACAAGTCTGGTCCAATCACATTACACAGGTATCCTACCTCCATATTACTCAGCAGATGGAAGCAGTGGGCGAGTGCAGCTAGTGTAGGGCTGTACGATACTGACAAAAAATTATATTTCAATATTTTCTGATTTGGATATTAATATCCATCCATCATCTTCCTGCTTTATCTCGCTAGTCGGGGTCACGGTGTGGGCTGGAGCCAAGCCCAGTGTCATCGGGTGAAGGCTCTGTTTTTAGTGAAACTCCGCTGAAGTTTGCTGAGTGTGTGTTTAGTCAGACTCTTTGGCTGGTTTAGGTCTGTCTTGGACAGCGCACTCCCAAAGCTCTTCATACTTCTCATACTCTGTTCATACTCCTCATACTCTGTTCAGACTCCTCACACTCTGTTCATACTCCTCATACTCTGTTCATACTCCTCATACTCTGTTCAGACTCCTCACACTCTGTTCATACTCTTCATACTCTGTTCAGACTCCTCACACTCTGTTCATACTCCTCATACTCTGTTCATACTCCTCATACTCTGTTCATACAACTCATACTCTGTTCATACTCCTCATACTCTCTTCATACTCTGTTCATACTCCTCATACTCTCTTCATACTCCTCATACTCCTTATACTCTCTTCATACTCCTCATACTCTCTTCATACTCCTCATGCTGTTCATACTCCTCATACTCTGTTCATACTCCTCATACTCTCTTCATACTCCTCATACTCCTTATACTCTCTTCATACTCCTCATACTCTCTTCATACTCCTCATGCTGTTCATACTCCTCATACTCTCTTCATACTCCTCATGCTCTGCTCGTACTCCTCATACTCCTCATACTCTCTTCATACTCCTCATGCTCTCTTCATACTCCTCATGCTCTCTTCATACTCCTCATGCTCTGCTCGTACTCCTCATACTCTCTTCATACTCCTCATGCTCTGTTCATACTCCTCATGCTCTGCTCATACTCCTCATACTCCTCATACTCTCTTCATACTCTCTTCATACTCCGTTTATACTCCTCGTACTCCTCATACTCTCTTCATACTCTCTTCATACTCCGTTTATACTCCTCATACTCTCCTCATACTCTCTTCATACTCTCTTCATACTCCGTTTATACTCCTCATACTCTCTTCATACTCTCTTCATACTCTCTTCATACTCTCTTCATACTCCTCATACTCTCTTCATACTCTCTTCATACTCCGTTTATACTCCTCATACTCTCTTCATACTCTCTTCATACTCCTCATACTCTCTTCATACTCTCTTCATACTCCGTTTATACTCCTCATACTCTCTTCATACTCTCTTCATACTCCGTTTATACTCCTCATACTCTCTTCATACTCTCTTCATACTCCGTTTATACTCCTCATACTCTCTTCATACTCTCTTCATACTCTCTTCATACTCCATTTATACTCCTCATACTCTCTTCATACTCTCTTCATACTCTCTTCATACTCCGTTTATACTCCTCATACTCTCTTCATACTCTCTTCATACTCTCTTCATACTCCATTTATACTCCTCATACTCTCTTCATACTCTCTTCATACTCCTCATACTCTCTTCATACTCTCTTCATACTCCGTTTATACTCCTCATACTCTCTTCATACTCTCTTCATACTCCGTTTATACTCCTCATACTCTCTTCATACTCTCTTCATACTCCGTTTATACTCCTCATACTCTCTTCATACTCTCTTCATACTCCGTTTATACTCCTCATACTCTCTTCATACTCTCTTCATACTCTCTTCATACTCCGTTTATACTCCTCATACTCTCTTCATACTCCGTTTATACTCCTCATACTCTCTTCATACTCTCCTCATACTCTTCATACTCTCTTCATACTCTCTTCATACTCCTCATACTCTCTTCATACTCTCTTCATACTCTCTTCATACTCCGTTTATACTGCGCATACTCTCTTCATACTCTCTTCATACTCCGTTTATACTCCTCATACTCTCTTCATACTCTCTTCATACTCCTCATACTCTCTTCATACTCTCTTCATACTCCGTTTATACTCCTCATACTCTCTTCATACTCTCTTCATACTCTCTTCATACTCCTCATACTCTCTTCATACTCTCTTCATACTCTCTTCATACTCCTCATACTCTCTTCATACTCTCTTCATACTCTCTTCATACTCCTCATACTCTCTTCATACTCTTCATACTCTCTTCATACTCTCTTCATACTCCGTTTATACTCTCTTCATACTATCTTCATACTCTCTTCATACTCTCTTCATACTCTCTTCATACTCCTCATACTCTCTTCATACTCTCTTCATACTCTCTTCATACTCTCTTCATACTCTCTTCATACTCTCTTCATACTCTCTTCATACTCCGTTTATACTCCTCATACTCTCTTCATACTCTCTTCATACTCTCCTCATACTCTCTTCATACTCTCTTCATACTCCTCATGCTCTGTTCATACTCCTCGCACTCTGTTCATACTCCTCATACTCTCTTCATACTCTGTTAATACTCCTCATGCTCTGTTCATACTCCTCACACTCTGTTCATACTCCTCATACTCTCTTCATACTCTGTTCATACTCATCATACTCTCTTCATACTCCTCATGCTCTCTTCATACTCCTCATACTCTCTTCATACTCCTCACACTCTGTTCATACTCCTCACACTCTGTTCATACTTCTCATACTCTGTTCATACTCCTCACACTCTGTTCATACTCCTCATACTCTGTGTGGTGGTTTGTTGGGAGATGATGAACAGGTTAGCTGTGGAGTGATCTTTAAAGTCTTTAAACTGTCGTCTTCTGAGTAACGTCACTCTTTTTAGATCCAGACCAGCTCCACGCGAGTGAAGATGATCCTCGTCTAGGAGTTAAATCTAAGGTGGTAGACTGCGAGGCAGTGTGTTCACTCACTTTTAGCTTTAGGTGTGCTGTTTAGGCAGCTACGCTAGCTTTAGCCTATGCTAGCACACAGTATGGGCGCTCTCAATGCAGCCCATACTAAAGCGTGTGGAGTCGAGGTGTTCTAATTGTTGTTGCTTTCCAGTCAGTAGCATACTCGCTAACGTCAGCTCGGGCATCGTTAACACAGCAATTTAGATATTATCATAAACGATATATATCGCATACCCCTAGGCTAGAAAAAAACAGTGGAAAGCGGAACATCGGCTGTGTGTGTGTGTGTGTGTGTGTGTGTAGTGAACTGCTGCTACAGAAGTTAGCGCTGCATACTTTCTTCTGAGGTAAAAGTCCTTCATCTCCCAGAGACAGCTTGACACCGTCTCAGTACAGATCCACACAAAAACGAGGGTCAGTGTCACAGAAAGTATCAGAAATGATGTCAGTGAATGGGGCTTTTAATGACTAGCGGGCGTTTACAGTGGTGGTCTCACGCTTTGCATCACAGGCTGTTGGTAAGATGGTGGACTTAGCACGTCCAAGATTGTGTGGATACTAAACACTCATGTACTGAAACAGTCGACTACTTTACCGCTAGAGCAGTGCATACTGGCTCCAATCTAGTACCCACTGACCTAGTATGTGATTTCAGATGCAGCAATTGCTATTTCCCAACATTCCCACCAAAATTTGCCCACAAATACATACACCAGGCGTTACTGTCTGCAGCTGCCCAGTATCTGACCTGCTGGTCACCCACCATCAGGCCCAAGACTGTCTGTCTGCTATCTGGGGTTGTTTTCCTCTTTAAAACAACTGAGCTGTTAATAGACATTTGTCTGGTGGCACTTGGCTTAACCAGCCATCTACATACCATTGATATCAAACGGTGTAACAGATATACTCCTCCCCTGAAATACTGAGCCAACAACAGGACTCTGCTGCTTCCTTTATCTAAACTTTTTCACACATAGGGATGCAGGAAAATCCTAAAAATATATTATATTGCAATATTATGTTTTGTGATAGTATATTTATTTTTCACCAACAGTTTACAATTAAAGACTTGTGCCAGACAGCCACTAGAACTTCAGCAGTGTTCTCCATCATTAGACTCCAATGTAAACAAGTAGTGTAAGGGCGCAGAGATATGCATACAGCTTGTATTTATGCTAATGATTGTTTTGCTAAAATTACATTTTCAAAAATGTGATATTGAACTGAAAGCATGATGGGTAGTAGAGTTTGGCAAAGGGGGCATGACTTGAGTGGTACAGTGGTTCAGTGTACAGTGACCGAACTCCAAACCATCTTATTAAATATTCGGCTTATTAAAATATTCCTATACATTTGATTGGATAAGGCTGGGATCTTAGGTAGGCTTAGTTGGCTGAAGGGGATGAAACAACAACAAACAAACAAACAAACACACAAAAATAATGGGCCAATCAGAGGGCCTAAGTTACTCAGGAAGGCCCTTTTCTTAATCGCCCCTTGGGAACAGTGTTGGTGGTCTTTCTCTGTAGCTCTTAACCAGTTTCTCAAACTCCAGTTGTCTTTTTCTCTTTTCCTTTAACGTTCTCCCTCTTCCAGCGAGTGGTTTATTTTATATTTGTTCTCCTGAAAAGTGAACGACTCGTACTGGAGCGGAAATGAAATGTGTTCCAGTGAAAAAAAAAACCAAAAACATCAAACCAACAAATCTGATCTAATAAATGTGGACTCAGTCAGAGAAATTACACGAGCCATTAAACGTGCTCCGAGTGTGTTATTAAAAGCATAAAAGTGTGACGGGCCGTTTTACGAGCGCTGATCTAATTTAATTTAATTACGGCTAATGGAGGTGCAGGTCACATGACTTCATCCTTTAGCCAATCACAGACAGACCTGCTGTCTCCATTCCTATCCATTATAAACAGAAACATCACCGCACCATAAATAACAACGCTGTCTCTCATAGAGACAGAGACGGAGAGAGAGGGAGAGAGAGAGAGAGAGACAGGGAGACTAAGGTCACGAGACGGGAGGCTAACCGCTCCAGAGCACGACCAGGGTGGGTGTCTTTGAGCCCCTTTTAGTGATCAATACAGACGAACTAAGACTACTAATCTGACTGACATAATCAATAATGATTAGTGTGAGTAAAGAAACATCAGAGGAGACAGAGAGAGTGAGAGCGAGAGAGCAAGAGAGAGAGAGAATGGAAAGAGAAAAAACAAAAAGGTAGAGGGATGATGAAAGAAAAAGAAAAAGAAAGAAAGGAGAATGAGGAATAGAGAAAGAGAAAAGACAGGGAAAGATAAAAACAAGATAGAAAGAAGAGAAAGAGGGAGAGGAGGATAAGAAAGCAGGAGAGAGAGAGGAGAGAAATAAAGAGAAGATAGAGACAGAGGAAGGCAGAGAGGAAAAACATATAGGAAGGCAGGAAGGAGGAGGAGGAGAGGAAGAAATAGAATCAAGAGTGTGAGAGAGAAAGAATGGAAAGAGAAAAAACTAAAAGGTAGAGGGATGATGAAAGAAAAAGAAAAAGAAAGAAAGGAGGATGAGGAATAGAGAAAGAGAAAAGACAGGGAAAGATAAAAAACAAGATAGAAAGAAGAGAAAGAGGGAGAGGGGGGTAAGAAAGCAGGAGAGATAGAGGAGAGAAATAAAGAGAAGATAGAGAGACAGGAAGGCAGAAAGGAGGAAGAGGAGAGGAAGAAATAGAATCAAGAGTGTGAGAGAGAAAGAATGGAAAGAGAAAAAACAAAAAGGTAGAGGGATGATGAAAGAAAAAGAAAAAGAAAGAAAGGAGGATGAGGAATAGAGAAAGAGAAAAGACAGGGAAAGATAAAAAAACAAGATAGAAAGAAGAGAAAGAGGGAGAGGGGGGTAAGAAAGCAGGAGAGATAGAGGAGAGAAATAAAGAGAAGATAGAGAGACAGGAAGGCAGAAAGGAGGAGGAGGAGAGGAAGAAATAGAATCAAGAGTGTGAGAGAGAAAGAACAGAAAGAGAAAAAGAAAAAGAAAAAGAAAGAAAGGAGGATGAGGAATAGAGAAAGAAAAAAGACAGGGAAAGATAAAAAACAAGATAGAAAGAAGAGAAAGAGGGAGAGGGGGGGTTAGAAAGCAGGAGAGAGAGGAGAGAAATAAAGAGAAGATAGAGAGACAGAGGAAGGCAGAGAGGAAAAACATAAGAAGGCAGAAAGGAGAGAGAGAAAGAAATAGAATCAAGAGTGTGAGAGAGAAAGAAAAAAGATAAAGAGATATTGTTACAAGCCATGACACACACACACACACACACACACACACTCCTGTGTCCATTAGCTCTGCCGTCCAGACTGAATTCTGCTCTGTTGGTCACTAATTCACTGCTGTAAGGCCAGAGTGAGTGTTATAATCACTGGGTAGATTCAATCTGACCGCTGGTGAGGTCATTACAGCTGCAAACTGAAAGGTCAGAGCGTGATCACAGCGGCCGATGGCCTACACACACCTAATTAGATCAGACTGCCATTTCCCTCCTAACACACACACACACACACACACACACACACACGGAAAGTGTCAAATCCAGAAACTGCCGGGACAACATGACCTCTATATACATCCTATACATATACAATAAAGTGTCATAAGAGTGGACAGTGAGTGGACACTGGGTGGACAGTGAGTGGACATGTAGTGTTATTATACAGTCTTTTCATGAACTGTGTGTTTTACTCACTGCAGCCGTCCTCGTCGCTGTGGTCTCCGCAGTCGTTATCTCCGTCACACTGCCACTGCGCCGGTATACAGGTACACTCTCCAAACGCACTGACCGCACAGGTGAAGTGATTCCGTCCACACGAACACTCTGCACTGCCCAACACACCTGCAAACACAAGCCAATCATAAACAAGGGCTGTACGAAGTGGACACAGCACTAACACTGATCACTGCCAGTCAGTTGCAGTTTCAAAGTGATTCCTGCAGCAGTCGTGCAAAACGAGGGGAAGCAGTTCAAACAGGTACTCCTGTTAATATCTTATATTTTATATGTCAATATTAGGACACAAAACCAAATTATTAACAACAATAATAACAAAAATATTACATATATTCAGTAACGAGACTTCATTGTGTCACAGACATTTTGCTGGTTATCTATGCTGTAAAAAATTCAGAAATATACCCAAATAATAATAATAATAATATTAATACTTATTTTAACAAATGTTACTATACTACTACTACTAATAATAATAATTATTATTCATAATTTTTTTGTTACTATACTATTACCACCAATACTAGTACTACAATTACTACTACTACTACTAATAATAATAGTACTTACTATTATTGTTGTTACTACACTACTACCACTACTACTATGAATAATAATAATAATTATAATAGCAGTAATCTTTATTATTGTTGTTATTATACTACTACTACTAATAATAATAATAGTAATAAAACAAAAATAACACAATAACAACACATGTATTATTACTTTTTTATTATATAATATTGCTGTTATAACTAATATTATTAATGCAGTAACATCTACAACAACAACAATAATAATAATAATTTTATAATTATTATTATTATTACTAACTTAGTCAGGTAAAGAAGTATGGAAGGCAGCTCCAGGGCAATTCGTTCCTCTCAGTAACTAAATAGAACTACTTATTTTGGGCCATGCCATTCATAAATACAATACAAAGTAACATGAATATCTTATTCTGAGAGAAGGAGATCATATCTTGATCCAGTTTGAAGAACAAAGTTAGGTTCCAGATTTCTCCTGGACGCCCCAGACATTGTATGAATGTATTCAGTTCCTTCAGCAGTAATCTTGATTTAGCTTAATGAAGTACTGAGCAGTCAAAGCAGGTATTAGATGAGAACTGATAATAATACTGGGTTGTTTCCACAAGGAGAAGCTTGGAAAGGGTTAAATAAATACACTGACGTATGTAAAAAGCACTGCTTACTGTATTAATACTGTTTAATATTTAAATAACAAAGTGTTTTGTTGAGCAATGAAAAGTTTCCTGTCTGAAAAAATAACTTTTTAAATATAATAATGTCCTCAAGTGCCTAAAACATGTACACAGTTCTGTATATCAACGTCTGACAGCACTCGTCACTGCACATGATGATTCCTCATTTCTATAATCCTAATCTTCTACAATTTCTATAACCTACTGACCTTCACTGCACTAACAACACAACACTGGACACGAGCTTTTAACCCAGTTAGATTTCTTTCTCTCATCCCTCCATCTCCCTCTTTTTTCTCCATCTGGTCTCACTCGTCTTTCTCTTTCCTTCTCTGAACTTTCCCCACTTTCTTCTTTTCTCTCTCCTCTCCATCAATTTTTTTCTATATATCACTCTCTTTGCTCTCCCCTTCTCATTCTTCTTTTCACCCCCTCTGTTTCTCTCCTCTGTCTCTCTCCGTTTAGAGGAAAGAGCTTGATGCTGGTTCAGACCAGCTCGGTCTGCTCCCTCCTTCATACTTTATATAGAACGAAAGCAGCTGCAGTAGAAACAGCTTTAACAGCTCAAATGACCGCCGTCCACACGGCACTGTCACAACTGACCACATGAAAGAGGTCCAGCATTTATCCTACATTACTGAGAGAGAGAGAGAGAGAGAGAGAGAGAGAGAGAGAGAGAGAATGAGAGATGACAGAAAGAACGAGAGATGGAAAGACAAATGACTGGGAGAGAGAGGCACAAAGAGAAACGGAGTCGGAGAAACAAAGTAAGAAAGACGAGAAAGAGAGAGAACAATAGAGAGATGAAATGGAAAGGAAGAGAGAAAGATAGAGAGACGGAGAGATGATAAGCAAAGGGAAAGAAACAGAGAGAGAGAGCTGAATGGGAGAGAGAAAGACAAAGAGACAGAGAGATGATAGGAAAAGAGAAAGAGAGAGAAAGAAAAGGAGAGGAAGAGAGAACAATAGATAAAATGGAAAGGGAGAAAGAGAGAGAGATGACTGAGGGAGAAAGATAGAGAGACAGAGAGCAATGGGAAAGGTAAAGAGAGAGAGGGGAATGGGAGAGAGAAAGATAGAGAGACGTAGAGATGATGCGAAAAGAGAAAGAGAGACAAAAATGAGTAAAAAGAGAGAATAGAGAGGAGAGAAGAAGCAAATGTAAAAAAGTGGGATATATAGAAAAAAAGAAAAGGAAGAAAAGAAAGAGAACGTGGGGAGAGAGCGTGTGAGAGTGAAAGAGAGAAAACAGAAAGAAAGAAAGAAAGAAAGAAAGAAAGAAAGAAAGAAAGAATGAATAAGAGAAAACAGAGAGGGGGTGCATAGAAAACATGGAAAGAAAGAAAGAGAGAGAATGAGAGAGAAAGCGTGCGAGCAAAGAATGGGAAAAGAAAACACAGGAAAAGACAAAATGAGAAATAGAAGGAAAAAGAAAAAAGAAAGAAAGAAGAAAGAAAGAAAGAAAGAAAGAAAGAAAGAAGAAGAAAAGAAAAAAAAGAAATAAGAAAGAAAAAGAAAGAAAGAAAAAGAAAGAAAGAAAAGAAGAAAGAAAAAAAGAAATAAGAAAGACAGAAATAAGAAAGAAAAAGAAAGAAAGAAAAAGAAAAGAAAGAAAGAAACAAAAAAGTAAGAAATAAGAAAAAAGAAAAGAAAAGAAAGACAAAAGCAAAAATAAAGAAAGAACAGCAGGGAATGGAGAGAAAGAGAGATTAAACAGAGAGAATTAAAGAACAGCAGTGAATTACGTGTAATATCTGTTCGACCTCTAATCAGGAGATTTTACTCTCACAGCAAACCACATACTACACAAACTACTGACTGCAGTACTGACACAGTAAAACAGTCCAGCAGGACCACACCCACACGTCTCATCACACAGAATGCTCCCAGAATGCACTGCTAACAGCGAGTGCCTTTTAGCTGAAGCCACCATGACGAGCAGACTGAGGAGATGAGATAAAGGAGCTTCACCTGCACTCACCTGTGTGTGAGTGAACCCACGGGAGGTGATTCACAAAACTTCCCCCTTGTGAACTCTGAGGCTGAAACTGGCTCCTTAATCAAATCTTTATTTCCACCTTAAATGGTTCCCTAATTTTACATCCCACCTTAAAAGGTTCCCTAATCAAACTTTTCCGTTCCACCTTAAAGGGTTTACCAGAATGTAACAACGTAACAACAGAAGATTCGATCAATCAGCCAGTTCCACCAAGTTCCTACACTGATAGACGCACCATTTAACAACAGCTCCGAGTATCCTCAGTCGTAGCTCGAGCTATGCTGTAGATTGGCCCACTCTGCTCAGACCCAGGCCCACCCTGCAGCCACCAGCCGCCAAGAAAAATCACAAAAATGTAGCCACAGAGCTGAAAGCCAAGAGCTGACGGCCGAAAACCCGAAACCACGGCCCTCATCCATTTCTGTGTCTATGGGCTTGTTTTGATACCTTTGTAGGACCTACACGTAAAAAAAACACGGACCAAATTTTGAATTTAATAAGTGCTTTTTCCCCACAAACACCATGTTTCATTTTTAGATTTCTTCAGGCTCAAATTTGGGTTAGTGTTCATTTGGATTACAGTTTCTTACGTCATATACAACATGTATCACTATTATGACCTATAGGTACATCTCGCCATTTCTATATAAATTCCATATAAAAAGCTATTTTATTTAGAAAGGAAGTGTTTATTTAGACATTATTTTATCATTTTACAGAGTGCAGTTTTTTTTCTGACTGCAGCGATATTGTGTGTGAGGGGGATCATTTTCATTATCATTTCTTTTTCATTGTGATATTTTAACAAACTGCAAACAAGAAGCACCTGTGTTATATCAAATTACAGAGAATAAATAAATGGAAAAATAACAAACACAAAATATTAGGGCTGTGTAGTTGCAAGAACCTGGTGATACAATACATATTGTGATACATCACTCATAATCCACTGTATAAACAGGTTTATAAATGCTTACAATAGCATTGCACCCTTGTGCTGCTTGTTAATGTTGGAACTGAAAATGGATTACAACCCTGCCATCTAGTGGTCAGAGGTTTAAACACAACACAATGATTCACTGTCTGCCAGGAATCTGTGTATCCATACAGATATTCTATATTTTCTTACACCCTTACAAAATATTAAATATTTAGAATAAGTGCCATGTTGTTTGTATTATATATATATATATAAATAAATAATAGAGGCAGGCGATATGGGGTAAATTTAAAGTTACTTTCACAGACATCTGCTCTCAGTTGGAACTAAGAAAATATATATTAACAAGAAATAAAAAAATGCAGTGCTACATTAAAAAATACTCTCAAAAGCTAAAAATTATATCATTTTTATTCAACATTTGTACACACTGTGTTGCACTTAATATAGAATAACTGGAACAACTGTGCTCTCTTCATACTGACACATTCAGTTGGTCAGTGTTCTATTGTACTGAAGAACAATACGTTCAGCATATTAAACCATACTGTGACATAAATTACATACGGCATATGGTCATATCGCCTAGTTCTATTATATTGTTAACTTTACAAGGGAACACAAAAACCTCAGGTAAATTCCTGTAATGAGGTTATATTTAAAGCAAATTTGGAGCATTTTCATTGGTCCATTTATCATGAAAGCTGCTGAACATTTGTTTTATAATAAATAATAATATGATATACGCACATATGGACAATATCAGTACCGTCCTCATACATACAAAAGACATATGCAGTGTTCCACACAGGGGCGTAATATTATTACTGCAAGGAAACCCAACTGTTTGAGGGTCTGGGCCCACCTTGATGAGTCTCAGGATTACAGCTGGGTTTTATATGAATGTTATATGGATGTTTTCACACTCAGCTGTGGTGAACAAATGCAGGGTTTCCACTGAATGAAAGGCTCAGCGGTGACTTTGTGTGTGTTCTTCCTTTCACTTTACCACCTTCACACACACACACAGCACAAACACCCTCCCTGTGTGTGTAGTGGTCACATCCTGGTTAGGACACCAACTGTCTGACCATTAATTAGGGTAGACCTCCCAAGTGACTCTGTGGAGGGCCCGTGTGTGAGCTCTGGTTCATTCACATGTCCAGGTTTCTAACGTCCGACTGATGTTGACAGAAAGGCATCTACGGAAGTCAGAGGGAAAAACGCAAAAAGGAGCAAAAAAAAAAAAAAAAGGAAAAATACACAAAAATAAAGACCACCAACATTTTCTTTCTCCACCTCCATCTGCAGGAACGTTCTACGCTCCAGCGGCTCAGAGGCTGATGACAGCTGCAGCTCGGGACACCAACGGTGTCAACAAAGCAGAAGCTGCTATGGAACGTCCATCACTTATGGATCCTACACCACACAGTGCTGTCCCTAAGTCTGAGACCACCCTCTATTTACCCTTCATTGCCTTAATTTCTAGTCAAAGTGGTCAATGAAATGATCTCCACATGCTAGACCTGATTTAACGGGCCTAATTATGCTCGCTTTGTAACAAAACATGTAGTGGATGACCACCATGCGTTTAGAAAAGCAGAAAAGAAATAAATTCCATCATATTGTCTTCGTTTACAGACGCTCTATAATTGGACTCAATCTGTCTTTTCACGCAGATGTTCAGCGCGCTACAAGAACTGACCACAAACACCGCATACTCAGGAAAGAGCATCAACACAGAACTTCATTTCACTAGAACAGTGACGTGACAGCAGGTGTGTGAACCCATTCATGTGCATCTAGAACAGCTGTCTTCGTTGAAACGCGTTCTAAATACACAGAATTACTGAAACTCTCTGAGGAGCTGCTGTCAACAAACACGCTGTACCGCTGCTGAAGTTTCTGTCCGCACCGCCGTACACACTGTGGACACGGGCCAGGTTTCCGGACCTGCTCCGAGGAGCGCCTTTAAGCCCAGCTTAGAGAACACGACTGATCCACATTGCACTAAAGTGATAGTTCACTCAAATTCAATCAAATACAGTCAGTCCCCCCCGCCGGCCACCACTTAACCCCAAGCAAAAAGCCTGGCCACATCCGGTCTTTGATGTGTGCATCTATATTCTGGCTTTTGCACGGTACATGACTTGCATGAAACTAATGCTCAAGCAACTGCAAGCGTCGCAACAGTTTAATGAAACAGCCAATCAAAACGCCGTTGATGAATCATGTGATCACACTAAACGTCTTCATTTCAATGACTGATTTCACTAGCTTGACGAGCCACTATGACTTCGTTCAAACTGTTTGCCCAAATCTGATTCCGACTGTATCCAGATTCACTGTCTTGACAGTCTGGACCTTAAAAACACAGGAAATCTGATTCGGAGGGTATTTGAAATGTGACTTAAATCCTAGTGAGGATGCTCTGGCTAGTCAAATCAGATTTGAAACTCACTCACAACATGATAAACAATGACATGAATATTTTATAAGATCTGACTTCAGAAGCAAATCTGATTTGCTTGCAGTCTAAACAGCCAAACTGATTTCATCACATGATACTGTCAATTTTTAATTTAATTAAAAAATTTTTTTTACACAATATATGGTATGTCACAATATTTATTTTCTCTTCTGGTGTCTCCTACGTTAGAAAAGACCACCAACAAAACATTTTATGCACAGCTGCACTAAACAGGACTAATAAGCCCCTCTTTATAAACCAACATGAACCTGGTAAGTGGTTTTGAAGCACTGAAAATATACATGACATACTTAGAAAAGCATATTGCAACATAATCCATCATGATAACAACACATATTGTCATACTGGCCAGCTCTACAGTCAACTTGCACAGAAATTAAGTTGTTTGCAACTCAACATGCAACCAAGTTTCATTTTTAGTGCCTGGGCTAATGCAGCTGATGGGTAATTCAAGCTTCTAGCCCACTAATTAGCATGACGCTAACTGAATGGAGTCGTTCAGTAACATCAGAAAGACTTGACTGTGTGAATTCTGACAGTAATGAACACTTCTTAATCTACAAACATAAACTAAAGTAGATTAGCATAGCTAAAAACTGAGGCAGCCTCAAAACTGCTATCTATAAACATGGGCATAAGTGAGGCTGCTACTGGTTTTAGCTATGCCAACGTACTGAGTCAAAAACCACATTCATGCTAATCGGTATCTATATGCTTCCATTACTTGTTAGCCACATTAGCCATGTAGCTCCAGCACTAAAACTAAAAAAGCAAACTTTGGACACTAAACATTTGTGTGCTCACTGGCTACATTTGGGTAAAGAAGATGATAGCGCACATGATTTCTGAGGGAACTATCGCTCTAAAGTCCAGGAGGGAGGGTTACGAACACACTAAGATCTGTATTGAGTTCATGTATTCCCCTGTAGTACTAATAGTAGGCTAATGAAGTCGTTCAGCTGTAGAGAGACGCAGTAATGATGGCTGTTGTTGCTGTTTGTGTGAAATATTTGGTATTTTAGGACGCAGTCTGGTACAGTTTGAGCTTCAAAGCACATAAAAAAAGTCGAGTCGGTGCCTCGAGGACACTCAGAAAAGAGATTTTTTTGTCTGTCCTCCTGCAGTAGTTTACTCCATTAGGTCTTAAAGTGATAAATCAGTTTAATGGCGCTACATTGGATTTTTCAGTCTCTCTGTCTGGCTCCTCCTGAGCTGTTTGTTATTTGATTTGTAGCGGGTATTACTTTCTCTCAGGATGGATTCGAGAACCTGGTTCTACCTGCAGAGCGTACGCGCCATGATCGATACACCCCGCAGAGGCCTCCCTTGGGGGGGGTTTATTTTACAGGTTGGGTGGCTTTAGGTTTAGCGCCAATGAGGCCCAGACAAAACGGCTCAAATAGCCTCTCCGCTGACCGCTGTGGTCATATTGGCTGGACGGCAGCCAAACACTTGGGTTTCACTTACATTCTGCAGAACACGAACAGGGCAAAGTCACACCAGCTATCAAAAGTTTAAGCTCCTACATTTAATTATACATTATACATTTACCCTAATGAGAAACTGTAGACTCGGTTTATATCACAATACCTACATTTAGAGTTCTACATTCAACCTAATGAGAAACTGTAGACTCAGTTTATATCACAATACCTACATTTAAAGTTATACATTCAACCTAATGAGAAACTGCAGATTCAGTTTATATCACAATACCTACATTTAGAGTTATACATTCAACCTAATGAGAAACTGCAGATTCAGTTTATATCACAATACCTACATTTAGAGTTATACATTCAACCTAATGAGAAACTGTAGACTCAGTTTATATCACAACACCTACATTTAGAGTAGTAATAATAATAATAATTTTATTTACAGAATTTGTTTTTGGTTTTTTTTATATTTTTTGCTAATATTCCGCCAAAAAAAATAGTCCCTCCACAAACAACCAACCATTGTGGCTACCTACTAATGGGTCAGTATAATGATACAGATATGGTGCAGAACTGTGTTTTCAAATAATCTGTATGGATGGAAACTACTGTCTACACGTAAAATAGATCTGAAAACATGCGTCCACTCAGATTACACTGTAACGATTGAAGGACATGACTTGCAGAAATGTCCACTTGCCGGCCTGTTAAACAACCCTGAAGTAACTAGTGATGTTTTTTATCAGAAAATCATTATTTCGTCATCTACCCTCCCTGTTTTCCAGTCACCGCCCCACCCCGTCCTTCTTTATCGCACTCTTCTTTTTCGCTCTGTCTTCCAAAGACTATTGCTCTGTTGATGACTGACCTCCAGCTCAAGCACTGATACTGTCCCGCTGTGCGTGACGGCCCCGTTCGGAGAAGTTCTCCATCTGACAGAATTACTGTGCTGATTTATCCGGAGAGAAAATTGCGTCTGGGTTGGGGACGTGGTTTTTTTTTTATGTTTGTTTTTTTCTGTCGCGTCTCCTCGTCTGCACTCGGAAAATTTATCTCCAACTTTGTTTCTGCTTTTAGTGAAATGTTTGACGTCGTCCACAACACAAATCACGGAAACACTCCCAACACGACAGCCTTAAAAGGAGCAGTGAGGAGTTTCTGGGACTTTATTCTGATGGTCCACTGTGAACGTTCATCTGTGGAAAGGGTGTAATCAAATATTCAGGCAGAATGTTATGTTTTGTGATGCTGTAGAACTTTGGCATTCTCAAAAGTTGCAGTGATTTAAGATTATTATAATTTATTTGGCATGCGCTCATTTGTGGACAAAGTGATGTTAATATTAATAATAATGATAATAATATATAATTTGGCTGTCTGTACAGTAATAGTGAATCATATCCATATTCATTCCTAATGAATCATTATCAAACCGAATCCTTATATATCCTCTGATATTTACAGTCCTCTTACTGCGTGTCTACAGCAGACCATCCTGACAGCGAGGCCCCCCTCTGATCTGAGGGATTATGGGGGGATTGGGTTTGGGCTGCCCACTCAGCACATTACCCACAATGCCCTCTGCTTTGGTGGGCTTGAAGGGAAACATCAACAGGTCTGGGTCAGGTCAAGCGGGTAGAGGTTCTTCAGCTGCTGTTAGCTAGAACCAAAAAGTCAGACCTTTGTTCAGTTTCCAGTTCATGTTTGAACACTAAGCAGCAAAAGCAGTTTGTTTTTAGAGCTGAACCTGAATATGACTATATATGACTATTCAGATATTAATTTGTTGGGTGGATGCTTAGTTTTTTAATTTCCGTATTCAGATTTATTATTTTTTTTCTGGCTAAATTAAAGCTATCAATAAACGTGAGCTGGAAAATACTGGAGAAGCTTGAATGGCTCAGGGTTAAGGTCCATAACACACCTGTATTTTTTAATAGCTAAAAAACAGCAAACTAACACTAACACTAACTACACCACTCCACCCGTATTCAGGCTCTTCAACATAAAAGTCCCTGTACGAATAAACCAGCCGGACAAACATTTGCTCTCTTTAAAAACAGAACTGCTTAGAATCTGATGACGGCATATGTTCCTATAGCGGCTGCGGATGATCCACTTTTTCAGTCCACCCCCACCCTCTTACACCCTTTTAAATATTCCCTGTTGATTACTGTTGAAGCACCGAAGCCAAAAAGGTACAGACTGTCGGGACTGTTGTTATAAAATGTGCTATTTTTGTGATGTCACAAAAACCAACTAATTTGCATAAGACCATCTATCCAGCCTGCCCACTTATATCGAGAGCATACAGAGCGTTTTAGCTTGGACTGCTTGTTGAATGTGGCACAATACAAGGCAGCCAATCAGAAAACATACATAAAACCTCACAACAGGTGACAAAATACAAATAAGAAATATACTAAACAGCTACTACTATTAGGTACCAGCAGGTAGTAAATAACAGAGGCAAATGTTTTTTTTATTGTAACATAATCATAGTTCAGCTTTTAAATTATGAAAAATGATGAATATTCATATATTTATAGGTCTGGTATTTAATAATAATTCTTATTATTTTAGTACCATTACTGGCCACTGAGTTGCATTACTTTTAGTACAGCTGTTATGTTCAATTGCAGTTTATTACTATAAGTGTATAACAGCTAAATCAGTTTATCACTGTTGATATGATTCAGTAAAATCCTGTGAATGTAATGAAACTAGAGTCAGTAATTATCTGTAATTGTACAGCAATTTTGTACACTTTGGTTCTGTGGTGTTTAGTAACGTCTGAATAAACACATTTAAAACCCTTTGACTCATGTAAGAGTCATTTTATTGCCCTCGCAAAGACGTATGTGTGAAACGTGTAGCTTTACTGCTTTGTAGATGCCAACGTGCTGTGAAGACCACTTCACACACACAGGGTTGACCTCCCTCCCCCGAGCCCCGGTGCTCTGATTCACACTCCATAAACACACCACATGGACCTCACTCTACAGTCAACACAGCTCACGGTGAGTTTCTGTATGGTTACAGGTTATTCAAAGCTTTTAGGAGATACTTGATAAATGTATTAGATATAATCCACAAGTCAAGTATTTAAAACTCCAACAAGTTACAGAAAAACTGGCACTCCTAACAACCACCTGGAAGACCTAGTAGAAAAAAATAAATGAATAACTTATACTGAACATGCCATTTTAACTGGAAATGTAAGCAACGAGGGGGGGAGGGGGTCTCTGACTTTTACACAGAGACCACTCACTGTTCCTTTAGTTCTGGGCCTCACTCTGTTGTTAAATAAAGGACGAGCCTTCCATTGTTCCCTCCCCACACACACACACTCACACTCACAGGGTCCACAGCAGTGTGTTGTCAGTGTGTAAAGAAGCCCACACGTGTGGCTCTTTCACACACTGCAGCTGTGGTAGTCAGCCACTGTCCAAACAAAGTCCAGCACAATGAGTTCCTCTATAATCACAGAGTAAAGAAACAGAGGGGTCACCTGCAACTTCCTGGACATGGCGGGGGGTCGCGTGTGTATTTATCGCTTTTCAGGAAGCAAATCCACCCATTTCAATGAAAAACTATGGTCATAGGGACTTCAGTAAAATGTTGTGTACTTTATTAGGAGAAAGAAAACAAGGCCTAATCTGATGGCATTACAAAAACCTTTACTTAGCCAATCAGGGCACAAGAAACTGTTATGTTATTAGCCAGGATGGTCTGTATGTTATCAGCCAGGATGGTCTGTATGTTATTAGCCTGGATGGTCTGTATGTTATCAGCCAGGATGGTCTGTATATTATTAGCCTGGATGGTCTGTATGTTATCAGCCAGGATGATCTGTATGTTATTAGCCAGGATGGTCAGGGCACAAGAAACTGTTATGTTATTAGCCAGGATGGTCTGTATGTTATTAGCCCGGATGGTCTGTATGTTATTAGCCAGGCTAGTCTGTATGTTTCTGCCAAGATGGTATGCATGTTACTAGCCATGATAGTCTGTATGATACAAACCATAATAGTCTGTATGATACAAACCATGATAGTCTGTATTTTATTAGCTAGGATGGTCTGTATATTTCAGTTAGACTTGTCTGTATGTTATCAGCCTGGATGGTCTGTATGTTATTAGCCAGGATGGTCTGTATGTTATTAGCCAGGATAGCTTGTATATTATTAGCCAGACTGGCCTGTATGTTATTAGCCAGGCTAGTCTGTATGTTTCTGCCAAGATGGTATGCATGTTACTAGCCATGATAGTCTGTATGATACAAACCATAATAGTCTGTATGATACAAACCATGATAGTCTGTATGTTATTAGCTAGGATGGTCTGTATATTTCAGTTAGACTTGTCTGTATGTTATCAGCCTGGATGGTCTGTATGTTATCAGCCTGGATGGTCTGTATGTTATTAGCCAGGATGGTCTGTATGTTATTAGCCAGGATAGCTTGTATATTATTAGCCAGAATGGCCTGTATGTTATTAGCAAGGCTAGTCTGTATGTTTCTGCCAAGATGGTATGCATGTTACTAGCCATGATAGTCTGTATGATACAAACCATAATAGTCTGTATGATACAAACCATGATAGTCTGTATGTTATTAGCTATGGTTGTCTGTATTTTATTAGCTAGGATGGTCTGTATATTTCAGTTAGACTTGTTTGTATGTTATTAGCCAGGCTGGTTGCTATGTTTTAGCCAGGATGGTCTGTATGCTTCAGCCAAGCTGGTCTGTATGTTATTGCCTAGTATAGTCTGTATGTTATTAGCTAAGCTGGTCTGTATGTTATTGCCTATTATAGTCTGTATGTTATTAGCTAAGATGGTCTGTATGTTATTAGCTAGTATAGTCTGTATGTTATTAGCTAAGATAGTCTGTATGTTATTAGCTATTATAGTCTGTATGTTATTAGCTAAGACGGTCTGTATGTTATTAGCTATTATAGTCGGTATGTTATTAGCTAACATGGTCTGTATGTTATTAGCTAGTATAGTCTGTATGTTATTAGCTATTATAGTCGGTATGTTATTAGCTAAGATGGTCTGTATGTTATTAGCTAAGACGGTCTGTATGTTATTAGCTATTATAGTCGGTATGTTATTAGCTAACATGGTCTGTATGTTATTAGCTAGTATAGTCTGTATGTTATTAGCTATTATAGTCTGTATGTTATTAGCTAAGACGGTCTGTATGTTATTAGCTATTATAGTCTGTATGTTATTAGCTAAGACGGTCTGTATGTTATTAGCTAGTATAGTCTGTATGTTATTAGCTAAGATGGTCTGTATGTTATTAGCCAGGCCAGACTTTTATCTCTCACTTCATCACTCACTCAAAGACTGAAAGTGTAAAAAAGTGTAAAAGTGAGACAGAGAGCATACAGAAGAGATGGTGTCCCCACGCTCATCCTACGCCCCCTAGGTGTGTGGTTACTTTTAATATCTGCTCATTCCTTTAATTTTATTTAGCTTTTCCACTCCAGACCGCAGCACAGATAAAAGAAATGTTCCACCCCAGCCTTCTTTTTCCTGCCCCACCCCCGATCATCCTCTTTTTCTCTTAACACCGCTTCTTCTTTGATGAGGTTCATGTCCCAAAGACAAAAGCTTCTGTGAGTTTGGGGAGGGGACGTTATTTCAGGAGTTTAATGATGGGGTTTGGAGACCCCTCCCCTCTCTTTCTCTCTCACTCTTTCTCCCCCTCCCCCGAGTGAACTGGCCCAAGCCCACATAACACAAGTGGCGGCTGGAGTCAGAGAGCTCGTTAAAAGAGCCAACTGCTGGAAAATTAAGCGAGAAATGACAGCCCGGAATTCTTTCGCTCTGTTTTGTTGCTTCGTCTCACTTCCACTGAATCGTGTCCCGTCGCCTCAGAGCCAAACCTAAGACGACCGCACTAGCTGGCCAGCTGTCGATATCCTGGGCATTAAGTTCACCCGCTAACGTTATCAGCGTGGCTGCTAGCTTGAGAATGCAATTAGCTCGCGAGCCAACAGCATGGCAAAGACATCCCGGTGACCGCTCAATCCCAGCGGCGTCCAGCAGCGCTGCAGTTTGTCTTAATCACTAAAACACAGTTAACAAAACCGGAGACAACTTCATCTTCACTGTCACTCTCAGCAAAGCAGAAGAAGCGGCCACATAGCTTTCAGTCATTTTTTTTATTTACATCCTTTAACAGAACAGTCAATACATCTCGGAGGAGATCCTGAGATAACACGAGGAAAACTGTGGAAAACTGTGGAAAACGGTTGACGGCTGACAGAAAACACTCTCATGGCTATAAATACTTCCAGCACTCGTGTATAACACAGTGTACATTTGTTAGCTTAGCAGTCTTGACCAGTTGCTGAAGTAAGCATGGATAAAAGAGCTTTCATGGACAAGCTTCCAGCAGATAAGGATCAGGTAAAAGGTAATGCCGGGATCAGACTTCACAGCGGCCACCCCAGCCGCTTTTCCACCACAAGCTAAGCCACCGATTTGACACTTCCAGCTTTTGGTACCAGCTACTTTGTCTTCCATGGCAGATCTAGTAGCCTCTCAGTGTGGCTGCTCATCACTGCTATGTCGCTTGAAATTTTCTTGATGTGAAAGAGACCAATTTTTCTCTAAAGAGACCACAACTGCAAATAAAAAAATAAAAAACTATACTGCAACAGAGTTTAGAAGATGAGACGAATCTGGTATCATGTGCTAGCATGGCTAGCGTTAGCCAATCATTGCTATCCGAAGAAAACATGAATCTCTGTGTCTATTTTTTTAATATATATATATTATTTGATCATGGCAGCTGTTCTCTATATTCTCTGATAAGTTTCATGAGTAATAGAAATGTTTCAGAATCACTTGGAATCAAACCTCTTTGCATTAACTTACATTGAAAGTTAAAGGGATCCCCGGCTGGTGTAATGACTCAAAATTATTAAGACACGTTGTAAAAATCACTAAAAGTAGCAGATTTATTAGACTTTTTTGTAAAATCCTGCTGCACGTAGGTCACCATTGTTGTAACTACTGACGTGATCAGCAGGTAGTGACGTCAAATGGTTGCAGTAACCGGCCCTCACGCTTGAGCACAGCTAGCTAGCTAAACATGCTACTGTTCAGTCTTTGCAGTTTAGGCTAGAACACAACATTTCTGACATCAGCGGCGACAACACAGAAAGTTAGTCACAATGATTGGGAACAGAGAGGGTGGAGGAGAGAGTGACACAGTGCTGGAGTTGTTGTGAAACTGTGTGTTGGTGTTGAAGGAGAAGGAGAGTGTCTGTTAAAGGAGCTCCGCTTTCTAGCAGGAAACATTCACGCTCAGTAAACAGCTAGATACACTGAACGGGAGTGTCTCTGAGCTTCACACTCCTTTATTAGTGAAGTAGTATGTTCACTACTAAGACTGAACTTTCACCTTCAGGATCCACAAACGAGGAGAAGCAGCTGACGCTAACGCTAAACGTTGTTGGTGGGACGTCAAGAGAGAATCCAGCGCATGTTCACGTTCACGGTTCTTCTCACGGTTCTCCATAATCTGGAGCTTTTGTACTTCCTGTGTGGGGAAACTGTGGCACTGCATTGTGTTTTAGTCTACGTTTAAAACCAACAGCCTCCGTCAAGTCTCTCACCAGTGGTGGTCTACTGAACCACTCAAACTCATCCAGACTGAAGTGAGGAGAGCAGAGCGGGGGTCTTTGGGTAGCTGTGTTGGTCCACACGCTGCTTCACTAACTATTCTCCTTGTTTATGTTTGTGAAGCTGTTTAGACTAATATCAGTCTTCCCACTGCCTTTCACTGAAACAACATCAACAACACAATGTACATGGTTTTCTTTAAGCTAGGTTAGTAACTAACATTCACTCCTTCACACCACAGTCCAGTTTAGCGCTGCAACCATTTGACGTCATCTACCCAGCAGGCATGTCCATATGTCTAATATTTAGAATAAAAGCGTTAATTTATAAATAAATCTGCTACTTTTGTGATTTTTTGCAACATAACAATTTTGAGTCACTACACCATATTAAGGCTTACAAGTGTTACCAGCCTGGCTACAGAAACGTGTGATACTGGTGGTTTTGTTGTTTGAAACTAAAAAAAACAAAAAAACATTGGGCTCATTCCTGAGTGCCAGTGAGAGGACCGTATATATCTTTCAAAGAGAACTTGAGGTAATCAATGTGCTAACATTGTGATTTGGGGTAAACAGACTTTGTTTATTTCATGTAGCCTGAATGAAAGTTTGTACAACAACATGTAAAAAGCACTACAGATTTGCTGGACGCAACCGATGCTATAAACGCTACTTCCTGCCAATGTTTATCTTGTTGGACTCACGGTACTCCCTCAACGAAGCGTCAAAAGGGCAGGAGTGCTGCCACAGCTCAACAAACCTTTCCTCTGTTTCACTGTTCCATCTGACGTCTGAGACAGCAGCCTGCCTCTTTCTCTTCACCATGTTTACACGTGTGCCCGTGAGCACTCTGGCCTCCTATTGGTCAAGAAACTTGTCGTGGAAGAGGAGCCCTTTAGCCAGATCCACTAGTCATATTTGTAAGTACAGTGTACTAAACAAAACATATCTGAATGAAATAGAATTACACTGAATTTAGAAATTCCATTATGAATGGTGATCATGATTGATGAGATGAGATCTACAGTCGTACGGGTGCGTCTGGTCATCTTCCATGTTCAGAGGACGTGCTAACTTTTCACTGAGAGAATCAACAACACATGCTATCTGACCGGGGGTGTTCAAACTTTCGCATTCAACTGTTCACCTCTAACTAGGATATATCTGACCATCAGCCCTCTGTCGCTCAAGTGCAGCCCCAGCTGTGCCGAGCCCAAATTCACCCTCTCAGCTCCTCTCTCATGCACATCCGCTCTCGCCCAAACAGAAAGACCGAGCTTTGTTGAGGAGGAAAGGGGTCACTCGTTTCCACGGCCGGACGCACAAAGACTTGCTTTGTTACGACTGGACTTCTCATATCTCAGCTCGGACTGGCCACAGACAGTGACTCCTTCCCGACACCTTAACTCCTAATAAAGAAACGTTTCTAAATGGTTCTGGTCCTTCAATACACGGTTCTAGGTAAAAGCTTTGCGTCCTCTGGTTCTTTAAACTCATTTACTCCTACAAGTGAATTTTAGATCAGCATTTGAGACGTAAGCTGATTTATTCCGGGTGGTCTGCTGTGAAATGGGTTAGAGATTTTTAGCTTCCAGCAACATTAGCTATCAGCCGTCGGACCTTAGTTATAGCTTCCCAAAAGCCCCTCCCACCTTCTTCAAACTGGAAAATACTGGGCTACTACTAAGAACGCAGCATTTTTAGTACTCCAACACATAAAACAGATTATCACAGTCCAAAGAAAAACAAGTATCTAAAAGATAGTAATTTTACAGGAGAGGACAAAAACATTCTTTACTTTCAATGCAAGTCAATGTAAAATGGTTTTATTTCCAAAGATTTCGAAGCATTTCTATTCGTCCATTCATCAAGAAACCTTCACACGATATAAAGAGCAGTTGTCGCCTTCAAATAATGTAGAAAAATGAAAACTGACAAAATTGTTTTTTTTCTTTGAACAGCCACAGTACGTAAATAAATATATACATTAATTTTTGTCGATTTTCGTTTTTCTACATCATTTGAACACAGCAGCTGCTGTTGCCATTGTGTACAATTTCAATGATGAATGGACCAATAGAAATGCTTCTAAATAACTTGGAAAAAATTCTGGTTCCATTGACCTACATTGAGAGTAAAGATAGGCCTCTACTGTAAAGTTCCTGGACAGCGAGGATATTTTAAATCCTCAGAAATAAAAATCAAACCTGATAATGTGTCTAAATGTGAAGTACGCTTACCTACTAACAGGACAGCACATTAGAAAACGAGTCTACGATGAGTAGTAAGAGTGACAATACAAAAAAAGCCCTAGGTTTCTTGACTTCCCCCCTAAACAGCTTCATAAAGCCCCCCGAGGAGAATCAAATTGAGTTTTCTGCCCGTTCTTTCAAACATATTTGCCCACTCGCTTTCTAAAAGAGAACAGAGCTCTGTTCCCTCCTCCATTGCTCGTCCAGCTGAAGTTGTGACTTATTTACCAGCTGCAAAAGCTCTTTTTTGGAGGAGCCCAGCAGGACTCCGGTGAGTGCCGTGTGAACGCTCCTGTCCTCCTCGCCTCCAAAGAGAGAGATGAACAATAGCGCCTGCCATGCGGTTACCCGACAATCCATCTCTCCCTCTTCTCCTTTTGCCCTCTTTCCGATTTAAAGCCCGGTTCTGACCCCCAGTCCATCCAGCTCCCACAGTCGGCACCACCGCTGCCTCTCTCCGGCTGAAGGAGCTAAAACCGGCTAGGCTAAATGGAGGAAAACGGGGGGAAAGCGAGGCAGCGCACATCACATTCGGCGGGTTCTCAGGACCCTGGGTGACCCGTCCATTGCACACATCTTCAGAAAGTGTGGATGGAGCGCCTTGAACCTTTTCTGCGCCCTCCGTACCCAACAATAACCACCCACCTCCCCCAATGGCATGCTGGGACACCATTGCCTGAGGTTCTGGCAAGCGCTAGACAATTACGGAGCAAAGCCTCCGACAGCTATCGGCCAATTGCTGAGGCATCGTTTATGGAGGACAATTTACTCCACCGTTTTCCTTTCCATTGGGGGACTGATTTAAGGATAATGAACACGAACAGAAGAACCACGCTGGCTTTGCTTAGCAGGCTCAGAAAGCAATGAATACAGCTATTCAGGAATGTTTCAGCTACCCAATAAACACCTATAGTCTGTTGTCTTGTAAGGTACTCAAAATACCAAGAAATACAGATTTAAAGGGTCCACAACCTGAAAACACATAGAAATATCACACTTTTGAATGTTTTAGGGAGAATTTCCAAATATTTTTCTAATTTTCTGCATATATTTTAAGATGTGAAGATTATTAAAAATCAGAACTGTGGTGGTGAATGGAACCAGACGTCAACCTCTAAAAGCTTCTTCACGGAAAGTTATTCCATGAGTTTTATGAGTTTTATAATTATCCATTTCATCAATACAAACAAACACTCACATGTAGCTTCACTACTGGTTTTAGACGATGAATAAAATGCCTATACATTGGGTTCTCATCACCATCACTGAAAAGACTTCAATCAATTTAAGAAAATGGTGGAACTATTGTTTGGAGGTGTTGTTAAGTGGTGAGAAAACACTGTTTACTTCACTACCAGCCAAACGTTTTAGATACACTACCAGCCAAACGTTTTAGTACACTACCAGTCAAACGTTGTAGATACACTACCAGTCAAACGTTTTAGATACACTACCAGTCAAACGTTGTAGATACACTACCAGTCAAACGTTTTAGATACACTACCAGTCAAACGTTTTAGATACACTACCAGCCAAACGTTTTAGATACACTACCAGCCAAACGTTTTAGATACACTACCAGCCAAACGTTTTAGATACACTACCAGCCAAACGATTTAGTACACTACCAGCTAAACGATTTAGTACACTACCAGCCAAACGTTTTAGATACACTACCAGTCAAACGTTTTAGATACACTACCAGTCAAACGTTTTAGATACACTACCAGTCCAACGTTTTAGATACACTATCAGCCAAACGCTTTAGTACACTACCAGTCAAACGTTTTAGATACACTACCAGTCAAACGTTTTAGATACACTACCAGTCAAACGTTTTAGAACACTACCAGTCAAACGTTTTAGATACACTACCAGTCAAACGTTTTATATACACTACCAGCCAAACGTTTTAGATACACTACCAGCCAAACGTTTTAGAACACTACCAGCCAAACGTTTTAGATACACTACCAGCCAAACGTTTTAGAACACTACCAGCCAAACGTTTTAGAACACTACCAGCCAAACGTTTTAGATACACTACCAGTCCAACGTTTTAGATACACTACCAGTCCAACGTTTTAGATACACTACCAGTCCAACGTTTTAGATACACTACCAGTCAAACGTTTTAGTACACTACCAGTCAAACGTTTTAGATCACTACCAGTCCAACGTTTTAGTACACTACCAGTCAAACGTTTTAGATACACTACCAGCCAAACGTTTTAGATACACTACCAGCCAAACGTTTTAGTACACTACCAGCCAAACGTTTTAGTACACTACCAGTCAAACGTTTTAGATACACTACCAGTCAAACGTTTTAGATACACTACCAGTCAAACGTTTTAGATACACCACCAGTCAAACGTTTTAGATACACTACCAGCCAAACGTTTTAGATACACTACCAGTCAAACGTTTTAGATACACTACCAGTCAAACGTTTTAGACACACTACCAGTCAAACGTTGTAGATACACTACCAGCCAAACGTTTTAGATACACTACCAGTCAAACGTTTTAGATCACTACCAGTCAAACGTTTTAGTACACTACCAGACAAACGTTTTAGATCACTACCAGCTAAACGTTTTAGTACACTACCAGTCAAACGTTTTAGATACACTACCAGCTAAACGTTTTAGTACACTACCAGTCAAACGTTTTAGATACACTACCAGTCAAACGTTTTAGATACACTACCAGTCAAATGTTTTAGATACACTACCAGCCAAACGTTTTAGATACACTACCAGTCAAACGTTTTAGATACACTACCAGTCAAACGTTTTAGATACACCACCAGTCAAACGTTTTAGATACACTACCAGTCAAACGTTTTAGATACACCACCAGTCAAACGTTTTAGATACACTACCAGCCAAACGTTTTAGATACACTACCAGCCAAACGTTTTAGATACACTACCAGTCAAATGTTTTAAATCACTACCAGTCAAATGTTTTAAATCACTACCAGGCACTGGTTGTTTAATTGTAAAGTTATAAATGCTAAATTAACATGAATTATGGATGTTTTGGCCCAAAAAGACACACAAGTGTCAATGTATCGCTTAAAAGTGGTAAAAATAGAATTCACACATTAAAAGCTCAGCGCCCCCCATTTTGCCCTGGTTTTCGGAAACTCGGAGGCTAACTCTGACAGCTGCTTCCTACCGAGCTATTGAGCTCTCAATATGCATCTCTATGCTCAAAGGAGAAGCTTTAAAAAAAGAAAAAACTCGCCCGAGTTCCCACAGTATTTCACCTGTCAGGCAAGCGCAGAACATGGAGAGAGAGAGAGAGAAAGAAAAAACACAAACCAAACAAAAAAAAAACCTTCAAACCTCAAACTGTGGCTTTAGACTTAGCCTCCTGCTAGGCCAGGCCCAACAGTCATTGTCATCCTCTTTCAGACAGACACACTATATCTTTCTCTCCCTCCACCTCCTCCCTCCTCCGCTTCTTTCAGGCCAAAAACGGAGCGGCCCATGCGGCCAAATGCTCTTAAGTGTCCCCGTGAAGAGAGGTTTAGGGAGTTAGCAGGGGTTCCGAGAGCTTTTTCTCACAACAAATGACGAGGATCCCTTTGGTGTCGGGAGAGGAATGCGCTGCCGGCAAAAGTGAAGATCAAAAATAACAAAGAGCGAAACTAGCGAAACGCAGGCCGCCAACAACCAGAGGAAAAAACTTCAGCTCCAAAGTAGGCCAGCAACTACTGATTAATCTGTAGCCTAATAATGGATAAAGCCATTCACTTTCAATAAATATATTTAGTACGAGGGGAAGCGACTGTTTTACGACTGGTGTAAAGTAATGAAATTCTGTAGTTATACTGTTTAGACCCGGGCATCCAAATTTTATCAGTTCTAATATTTTTATACCATCAAAAAAGCCCCTCGTTTAATTGCAGAGTGGTCAGTGCTCAGAAAAGCGAGCCTGTTCCAAAACAGATTCTATTTATTTTGTTAACTGACCCCGTGTGGTGCTATTTAGAATAACTGTTGTTTTTTTTTAAGCTATTTCAAGAACCATACACAGCTGGTTCTCCATCTCAGAGAAGAACCTATTAACCATGCAATGAAACAGTTATGCATTCAAACAAACTTCCAAGTTGGTGTTTCCACACAACTGCTGCTTTTATCCAGGACCCTCTGAAGAACCCCTGGCTTTAAGACCGCTGCCCTAATGACATTCCGTATGACTGTAATGAAGGTAAACCCAGCACCTTGCACTCCTCTCTGCTTCAATATATATATATCCAGGACCCTCTGAACAATGTGTTACAACTAATATATATAACTAATATATATATTTTCTTCAGAGGGTGCTGTGTATGTATATATATATATACAGCACATATATATATATGTGCTCCCATGTGACTTTTTTGTGAGTTTTATTGTGACCAATTAAGTGATGGCTCTCTTTTTAAACATGTGGTGTGAGGACAACACCCCCCCCCCCCCCCCAAAAAAAAACCAAAAAACATATTTATCAGCTTACATTGTGTTAACGTTTCATGAACAATGGACCAATGAACATGCTCCAAAATAGCATGGAAAAAATCATTCTGGTTCCATTGACTTACATTAAAAGTTAAGACCGTATTTGTCCTCTCCTGTAAGACCCCTATTTTACAGAGATGCCTAGGCATATCATCAAAGTCCATAGAAAAACACGCGTCTCCAAAATAGCAACTTAATATAGGAGAGGCCACATACCAGCTCAACCAACGTAAACATAACGTTTATGAACATCAGCAGGGTTTTTAATTCTCTTTATCCCATTAAGGTACATATTTAAATACATCTATAATGTAAAGAATTTGCTGGAGCTTCAGGTTGTTATTCATTTGGATCAGGGTTTTTTAATGGGCTTACTGTCGGCTTAAAATAAATAAAAATAAATAACTGTATTAAGCTCATTAACTGTATTAATACTGAACTAAAATGCATTAAACTGTATTATGTTCTTGGAAATCTGGCTATCTGATTTAAGCAGCATCACCCAGCACTAATTAAAAGTCCTACAGTAATCCATATCGCCCCCTACACTTCCTGTAGTGTATTACAATCGGTCAGAATGACTGTCGGTGCGTCCGAAATCGCCTACTTGTCTACTACTCAGTAGGCGAGTGTGGTTAGTATGTCTGAATACTCAGTAGGTATTGAGTAGTAGGTGAACGGTACCTGGATGACCTTCTGAATCAGCAGCCATTTTTATGTAGGTAAACAATGCTAGGTCTACTGCTGAGGTAAACAATGATTACATTCCTCCCGTTTCATCTTCTCTGAGCTACAGCTCCACACTGTCTGATACATAATCAGACAAAAACACAGATCAGTGTCACTAAAAGATCTAAATCTGTCAATAAACGAGCTTTTAAATGAGTAGCAGGACTTTTACGGTGGTGGTCTGACATCTTGCGTCACAGGACGTTGGAAAGATGTAGTGCGTACAAGCTTGTGTGGCTACTAAAACTTAATCTAGTACCTACTGACTAGTAGGCAATTTCAAACGCACCCTGTGTGGAACATATGAACATCACAGGATGCTTTATGAATAAAATAATAAAAATCATATCGCCCCCTACACTGTATTACTGTATATCAGATTGTCACTGTAGATCATATGAACATTACAGGACGCTTTCTAAATTAAACAATGGAAGCTGTTGTTCTTAAAAGCTCATTTCCCCCAAAATCAGCATCATCACTGGCCAGTAATCTACCGTTGTAGCTCTGCTCTGAAGTATCTCCTTGTTTCTACTTTCTACCTGATACCTCAGCAGATCTGCTGAGCTGTCTGTGGTTTTTTTTGGACGCTGCAGTGTCTCACCTGGGAGCTGCTCCATTAAAACAGCAGCCAGTACGGATTGTGTGTTATGGGAAGTGAATAATGGAGCTTGTTACTCTGCCAACGTTGATAAGATAATGCGGTCTACATGTAGAGCGTTCACTTTAATCTGTCCGGCATTAACATTCACTGCAGGGTCTGACTTCAAAAAACAGCTACGACACCCACTTCAGCATTTAGGGAAGCAAAAAAACAAGCAATCAATTCCAGACTGTCCTCACATTACACATTACCCCACTGACCACCACCAATTTCTCTCTGTAACCAACTGAGACTAAAGGCATCTTGTAAAGCCTCTCTCTGATGAAAGCAGATCGGCTTAACAATCCCAAAGCTGTTAAAAACACAAAGCTTTTAATCTCATTTTGATTTTGCAGCTCTATTATAAGAGACACCACTATTAACCTCAACCGACAGCAAACACTTTTAATTACCCAAAAATTTCGTATCTCTGTTCACTTTCTACATTTACACTATCAGACAAAAGCATTCCAAAACATATATAAACACACACCCATATATTTTTTCAAGCATATATATATATATATATATGCTTGAAAAAATATATGGGTGTGTGTTTATATATGTTTTGGAATGCTTTTATGCTACTAGTCAGTAGGTACTGACAAATATATATAAATTGCACTGATTGTTTAATTCTAAGGTTATAAACGCTCATGTAACATGAATTATGGATGTTTTGGCCCACAAAGGCACACAAGTGTAAATGTATCGCTTGGAAGTGATAAAAATAGAATTCACAGATAAAAATTTACATATTTTTTAGAAAAGCAACAGAAAATTCTAACAGAAAGTTAATATGAAAAGTTGTATAAAAAATCATTAAAAAGTAAATAAATGTGATTAAAAAAGAATTCATAAGAAAATGAATGTACAAAAATTACATCCAATTAGAGAATTTAGGTGGGCACTGGTAGACATTAATCTAAAGTATAACTGTGTAGAATTTCAACAAGCAGAACACATTTGGTGGAATTTTGCATCCTCGTAATTGATTTAACTGTTAGACATGAACAGGGTAATATGTACAAGTTTCTTAAGTTCTGTAAGATAGAAACCAAAACCAAGAAATTTGAGATTTTAGTCCAATTACATTCCACATTCCACATCACAGGCCTAAAAAGTTCTCTGGAGACGCTACAGAATGCTCTAACTCAGTATTAAAATAATTCTTTATTGTTTTCCATAGAAATTATGTGAGATAGAATGAAATGAGCTGTTCTCCCATTTTTGGTGAGCTCATGAATAAGGTGACAAGCTTTGCTCTGATTGGCTTGTTTACAACGAGGCGCCACAATGATCTCATATAGGCAACATGTTGAAATAGACTAAATAAAATGAAATATAAATAATCTCCACCCTCATACTATTTAAATAGCTGTCTTGATGTTAATCACTAGGAGCTGGTTGTAGGTAACATTTCCTATACTAGCTACTTGCTTTCCATCTTAACATCAACACAAAATTTATTAGTTTTTATTGATTATTAATTATAATCAATCTCAAACTGAATCTCTCAGTTTGAGATGCTTTACTTCAATCCACAGATAACACTACTGTGTAGAAGTCTGAGGTGCCTAAGATGATAGTTTAAAAGCCTTTATCTTAGTAATAAGTGTATTTTCACATGTAAGAACACCAGATCTGATTAGAACAGATGTAAATGATCATATAATACAAAGTAACATGAATATCTTATTGTGAGAGAAGTAGATCAGATCTTGATCCAGTTTGAATAACAAAGTGTAGTTCCAGATTTCTCCTGGACGCCCCAGACATTGTATGAATGTATTCAGTTCCTTCAGCAGCAATCTTGATTTAGCTTAATGAAGTACTGAGCAGTCAAAGCAGGTATTAGATGAGAACTGTAAATAATACTGGGTTGTTTCCACAAGTAGAAGCTTGTAAAGGCTTCCTGTTTGGAAAAAATACCTTGTTAAATATAATAATTTCCCCAAGTGCCTAAAACTCTTGCACAGTACTGTAGTTCCACAGTGGCAACCTGTATATAGCAGCTATTTATCCAGTGTTTGCACTTCGAAGCAGATCAACCTAAACTGAAAATGTATAGCTTATTTATGTGGAAGTTCTTTTTTTTTACTGGCTGTGTCAACATGTTGCAGCAAATTATTCATGAGCCCACCAAAAAAGAGAAAATGGCTTGTTTTAATCGTTTTAGAGTGTAAAACCAGATGTAGGCATAAATAAATAAATAGATATAAAAATATAAAAAAATAAATATAAATAAATAAAATGCTGAATAAATGCTTTATACGTGTCATATAATGCATTTATTCAGCATTTTTTTTTATTTATTTATTTTCATTTATGAATAATTTTTATTTTTGATTTTAAGGAAACAGACCTATTACACCAAAATATCTCACAGTAAATAAAACAACTAACTTTAGCAAACAGGGAAAACAGTTTTCTGGTTATTCATCAGGAACTTCATATTTAGATATATCCCTTCACCACCCCGAACTGTATACCAGCCCCAACTGAAAACACTAGGGCAGAAAATAATGACTGTAATTACTGAGAGAGAAACGAAGAGGAAGGTGGATCACCGCAGGAGGAACTCGAACTCATTCATCCTGTTTAAGGCACTTGGAGGAAAAACAGGAAAGCTGAAATCAATGTTGATAATTCCTGCTTTAGGCAATCGTCAATATGAGCCCATCCATCAAGCCGAGTGAGCTTCAGAGAACGAGCGACCAGAGCGAACAAACACGTCCTCCGAAACCCACCACGACAGGCCACGCGCGTCCTCCAACACTTCTAACATCAAACTCAATAGAGCTCCTCATCCTTCACGCCTCTACAGCTGCTCCCCGCTGACAAATCAATCCAGATGAAGGACATACTCCTCGTACAGCCTCCCTCAGCCAGAACGTCTCACATCTCACAAGTGTTACAGGTGAGCGGGACACAGACGCTTCTCAAGCCTGCTTTAAAGAGCGACTGTGTGATTCACTCTTTCAGGACAGATCTGAAAGTTTCTCTTACTAGTTGTTAAACGGCCTTGAAGCACCCGCTCACCTCCCAGAACGTCAGTCTGCTGTGATCTGAGATCTGAACATACAGCTCGTATAAAACGAGAAACACTGGAACTCAATTCCACCAGACAAACCTGCCTCTTTATCTGAACCCTCCCTCTCATGTATTCATTTATCTTTATTTTTTTATATATATTTTATTTTAGATTTTGAGTTCAATTAACATTCTTAAACTTCTTTCTCGCCCCAAATGTTGCTGGAACTGAACAGTAACTGAACAGTAACTACTGTAGAAGAAAATCAAACTCAACTATTCAACTTTGAAAAGGGTGCTATAAATAAAATTGCTACTATTTTTATTATTATTAACAAATAATGTCTAAATGATAATTTGCTTTCTTTTTCAAACTAACTTTTGCTAAGCTGAATTCTTTTGTCTGTGCAATCCGTTCTTTACTATGGAAACATCATTGCTTTACTACAGAAACTAGTCACTACCTTACTTTGAAACATTATTACAATGTTACTTCATTGCATCGCTATTTTGTTACACTGTTACATCATTGCTTGTTAAATGTTTACTTTGTCACATTACTTGTTACTTTCTTACTTCATTGCAATGTTACTTTATTACATTGCTACTTTGTTACACTGTTACATCATTGCTTGTTAAATATTTACTTTGTCACATCATTACTTGTCATTTCTTACTTCATTGCAGTGGTACTTTATTAAATTGCTACTTTGTTAAATAAATGTGTGTAACACTGTTATATTGTTATTTACTCTATATTAGTTACTTTGTTGCATTACTACTTCTACATTTGTGCTTTGTTACATCTGCACTTATTAGACTGTTACATCAATATTTGTTACATTGTTACTTCATTACATTTTGAAATCATTACTTGCGACTGTTGCGTCGTTACTTTGTTACATCATTGCAATGTTACTTTATTACTAGAGATGAAAAGATCGATCAGCTATGTATCGGTATCGGACGATTTTTAATAAAAATATGTGATCGGTGATCTGCATATATTTCTCCAATTTAGCCGATCCCGAGAGTTGATCAATGGCGCTAAACAAATTAGCTTAATTTCTGTATTTACAGCTAGCGTTTCGTTGAAAGCCCCTCCGGCCAGGTCCTTGCGATTCCTATCTGAACCGCTAGGTGAAACACATACCCTTTCATTTTCCACAGACTGACTGAAGCGGAAACAGTTTGCGTTTATGGCATTTGCGGATAAAAAACATCATCCGTCTGGCAGTTTGTTACCGTATGTGACGCAGACTCATCCAGGACGTTTTTAAAATTAGTAAAAAAAAAAAAAAGTCTCGTTGGGGAACCAAGACAAAGACATTTAACACTACTACACCACACAGCTGAATACAGTGAGTATCAGTATATACTCACAATATATACCCAGAACATCGTGCAGACCAGATCTGACCGGTACGAACAGAACAGCAGCAACAATTCAAAATCTACATTTAATGATTACAGTTTTAGTTAAAAATAACAGAGTCTGTGTTTAATGACTGCAGTTTTGACTACATTTATTTAATTAGCTTTTTTGGTTTTAAATTAAGGCTCTAAATGTAATGATTACAGTATTGGGGATATTAGTTTAATTTACTTTGTTTATTTACTGTTAATTTAGTTAAAAATGTGATACTGTTTCACACGAGCTTGTTAAAAATAGTAATAAACCAGTTTCCACCATGTTTTATGACTTGCTTGCGCTAATAACTACATGTAGCCCTGCCATGGCATACAGCCCCGCCCTCTATCGGTATCGGCTATCGGCCAATTGCGCTGAAAGGTGATCGACGATGGGAATTGGCTTCAAAAACGCTGATCAGTCCATCTCTATTTATTACATTGCTACTTTGTTATATAAATGTTTGGAACATTGTCACTTTGTTATATTATTAGTTGCACTGCAAATTGGTTCTTTTGTTATATTGTTACTTCTCATTTGTACTTTGTTACATCTGCACTTTTATACACTGTTACATCAATACTTGTTACATCGTTACTTCATTACATTTTGACATCATTACTTGCAACTGTTGGGCCATTACCTGTTACTTTGTTACATGACTTGTAACTTTTTCAAATGGTTACTTTTGTTACATGGTTACAGCTTATAACATCTTGTATTGTTACCGTGTGACATTTCTTACTGTTACATCATTACATTGATGCTTGGTTACACTAACACTTGTTACATTGTTACATCAATACTTCTACCCAGACTGTCCTTCTAATAAAGGAGTTCAGCTATTCTAGGATCGTCTAGAAGTGCTGATAAATAAAGCCCCCAGCACTGTGGAGCAGTGAACCTGCATTTTCTGGAGTGATGGAGCTCCAGCCAGTACCTTTGGGACGAGTCGAAGTGTTCCAGAACTGATCACTCAACATCAGTACTTGACAGAACCAGACCAGAGGAGCAGGTGTACATGTTCATATTTTTTTTAGCAGGTAATAAATAATTTACTAAAACAATATCTGGAGAAAATCATTGCAATTATTTTGACCTAACGTCCCAGTGTGAACCCAAAACACTGGATAAAACATGTTTTCCCTTTATTTGGAGAAAACTGGCTTCCATACAATAAAGGTACGTGAGCAGTCTGCATTGTGGAGATCAGATGTGAATTATGAAGCACATGTGTGCTCGTTTACAGGGAAGTTCTTCACAGATAACCCGCTAAGCGGGCCAAAGTGCCTCTAATTAGCACCTCCTTTACTAAACCTGCGCCAAAAGTTTAAAGGCTTTCGAGAGGAAAATAAGCAAACGTTCCAATTAGACCTGCGCCGAATGACGTTCTTCATATAACAGAAGGTGAAAAACACGTCCTGAGCTAAACAGCATAACAGCACGCTGCTCATAATCAGTCAGAGTGGTCTACCCATAACAAACCCACATGAGAGCCACAAAGCACCGCAAATGCATAAATTTACCAACACGTTAGCCATCAAAAAGACCTTTCACTGATTAGAACCAGGAGAAGGCCTGGCGGATGGAAAGACTCGCTCTCCTGCTGGAATTCTGTCATATATAGTTATATATATACATATTGATTTATTTATTTTTGATTTAATTAAAACTACAAGATGTTTAATATAATATTTGTTTTAATATAATATTAATATATTATTCACAAATCCTGGGAAATGTACTACTTCTCGCCTTTTTTGAAATATCAAATATCAAAACATACTATTTATGATCCAGTGCTTGTTGTCTGTATATGCAAACTAAACCCCACAGGCAGCTCATTTTGCTTGCTTGGCTTTTGTGATGTCATATAGTCACCCTTTCAAGCTACAGTTGTTAAGCCCCGCCCACTCACACTGTATATTTTATTTAAACAAATGACTGAACATTTCATTTTGTCACTAGCAAAACAATCAAAACAACATGCTTCAGTAGGGACTTTGTGACATTATTACTTTTGCATTTGTGCTTTGTTACATCTGTTACTTCATTACATCAATAATTGTTACACTGTTACTGCATTACATTTTGACATCACAACCTGTAACTGTTGCATCATTACTTGGTACTTTGTTACATCACTGATTACATCAATATTTGTTGCAGTTACATATAACATATTATTGTGTTTCTTTGTCAAATCATTACTTATGTTGTTACATCATTACCTGCAACATTTGTATTGTCACCTTGTGACATTTCTGTTACATCAATATATTGTTACTCCATTACAATGAGTCTTGTTACATTAATATACTGTTACTTGTATCCAGTCTTTCTAATGAGTGAGTTCAGCTATTCTAAGATCGCGGACCTGACCTTGAACTTAGGACTTTAAGTGACATGATCTCTAAAATTAAGTATAATTTATTTCATTTATTTATAGGCTGAACGTTTAATTTGATCATAACCAAGATAAATGAAAACATGTTTCAGTAGTGACTTTGTTACATTATTACATTTGCATATGTTTTTGTTTTTACATCTGCATTTACACTGTTACTTCATTACATCAATATTTGTTACAATGTTACTTACATTACTTGTAACTGTTGCGTCATTACTTGGTAATTTGTTACATCATTACTTATTACATTTGTACTTTGTTACATCACTGATTACATCAATGTATGTTACAATTCTATCATTACTTTTTTACTGTTACTTTGTTAAATCATTACTTGTTACATTGTTACATCATTAATTGTAACGTGTAGTCACCTTGTGACATTTCGGTTACATTGTTATATTGTTACTCCATTACAATGATACTTTGTTACATTAATACTTGTTACATTGTTACATCATTATCTGTATACAGACATTCTTTCTAATGAGTGAGTTCAGCTATTCTAAGATCGCTAATCTGATCTGGGACTTGGGGCTTTGAGTGACCTGATCTCTTAATAAAAGTAAAGTATATTTTATTCAAACAAATGGCTGAACGTTTAATTTGATCACAACTAAGACAAATAAAAATAACATGTTTCCATAGTGACCTTGTTACATTATTACTTTTACATTTGCGCTTCGTTACATCAGCACTTATTACACTGTTACTTAATTACATTGTTACTGCATTACATTCTGTCATCATTACTTGTAACTCTTGTGTCATTACTTGATACTTTGTTACATCCTTAATTATTACATTTGTATTTTGTTACATCACAGATTACATCGATATTTGTTACAGGTACATCATTACATACATTACAACATCAGGTTTTGAGTGACCTGATCTCTAAATTAATCAGATTCTTCAAACAAAAGACCCAACATTTCATTTTGCCACCACCAAGACAATCAAAACAAAATTTACTGTTTCAGTACTGACTGTTTCAGTAGTGACAGTTTTCACGTATGTGATGTGCAAAGACAGCTTTCAACTGTTTAACACACCGAAAATCTCAATACTTTTCATTAAATTTTAGGACGTGTGCTGGTAGGGACAATTCCTAACGATCTGCACTCATTTTTAGGCTTGGGGACACATTTACTTCAACAAGGGTATCGGGTTGATATCGGCTGGATATTCGGTTTCGACCAATACTTAAAGTTTATGTATCAGTAATGGAGCTGAAAAATTCTGATTCTAATTAAGGTGAGACGTAAAACCCAGTCCGTAGCTGACGTTTAACATATTGTTGCTGTCCAGTCTCTCCAAAATGGCAACTTTACAGAAAAGACCAAAAACTTTTACTTTACTTTTATTGTAAGTCAATGGAACCAGATTTTTTTCAAAGCTATTTTGGAGCACTTCAATCATCATGAATTTTTTTACGCAATGTAAACGACCATTAACGTGTTCAAATGACGTGAAAAACAAAAAAAAAAACTAAAAAAAACAAATGGAGATTCATGTTTTTCATTGGCCAGCGACAGTATACTGTAAGTTTATGTGTTTGTATCTGTGTTTGAATCAGAAACAACTAAAGAAGAAATCTCTCGTACCGCGTCTTATCGTAAGCGCACCTAATAAAGTTTAATTTACTGCATCCTGACGCCTCAGCTGTAGGAGTCTTTACTGTAAGCCGTGTCTGAATCAGAACGCTGGACGAGGCGAGCGCTTGGAAGCTACGCAATCTCAGGACCCCCGAGCGTAATTTTTTACGTTCTTGGCTCCGATCTGAAGGCCTATTACTTAAAAAGCACGAGGAGTGAACGGTGGGGGGAGAACGCTTCACTCCAGTTTGAAAATCCGGAGGAGATTATTACTCAGCCGCCACGCTGAGACATCCACAAACAGAGAGGACGCACTGACGGAACACTCGCAGCTTTGATTAAATCAGAATCAGAACGGCTCAGAGAAACACAGCCAGGGTGAGCGTGTGGGTGGCGGCGGTGGAGGAGTTGTTTGGAGGGAACAGAGAGAGAGAGAGAGAGAGAGAGAGAGAGAGAGAGAGAGAGAGAGGGAGAGAGAGTGAGAAAGGAAAAACCTTTGGAGATGAAAGGAAAACGGCTCTCGTGTCTCCGCGCAACAGGAAGAGGAATGACACGGCAACTGATGTGTCTTAGCAACAAGGGGTAAAATGGGTTAGAACCACTTAAAGAGCTTGTTCTGAGAAAAAAAAAAACCTAATACACACAGTTTTCCTGCCTCGGTCGTGTCCCAAATACAGTCTAACAGCCACTGTTTGAACTGTGATTCTTAAGTTGTAGCTACAGGAGCGACAAGGCTAATGTGGCTAACAAGTAATGGTAGCCTATGTGAACCAGTTAGCGTGGTGCCTACATCTTCGCAAGGTGGTCAACAGCGTGCCTACATCTTCACACGGTGGTCAACCTCGTGCCTACATCTTCACATGGCAGTCAACCGTGTGCCTACATCTTCACACGGTGGTCAACCTCGTGCCTACATCTTCACATGGCAGTCAACCGTGTGCCTACATCTTCACACGGTGGTCAACCGTGTGCCTACTTCTTCACACGGCGGTCAACAGCGTGCCTACATCTTCACAAGGTGGTCAACCTCATGCCTACATCTTCACACGGTGGTCAACCTCGTGCCTACATCTTCACACGGCTGTCAACCGTGTGCCTACATCTTTACACGGTGGTCAACCGTGTGCCTACTTCTTCACACGGCGGTCAACCGTGTGCCTACATCTTCACACGGTGGTCAACTTCGTGCCTACATCTTCACATGGCAGTCAACCGCGTGCCTACATCTTCACACGGTGGTCAACTGCGTGCCTACATTTTCACACGGCGGTCAACCGCGAGCCTACATCTTCACAAGGTGGTCAACCTCGTGCCTACATCTTCACGCGGCGGTCAACCTCGTGCCTACATCTTCACACGGCAGTCAACCGTGTGCCTACATCTTCACACGGTGGTCAACCTCGTGCCTACATCTTCACATGGCAGTCAACCGCGTGCCTACATCTTCACACGGTGGTCAACTGCGTGCCTACATTTTCACACGGCGGTCAACCGCGAGCCTACATCTTCACACGGTGGTCAACCGCAAGCCAAAATCTTCAAACGATGGTCAACCACGAGCCTACATCTTCACACGGTGGTCAACCGCAAGCCAAAATCTTCACACGGTGGTCAACCGCGAGCCTACATCTTCACACGGTGGTCAACCGCAAGCCAAAATCTTCAAACGGTGGTCAACCGCGAGCCTACATCTTCACACGGTGGTCAACCGCGAGCCTACAGCTTCACACGGTGGTCAACAGAATGCTTATATCTTCACACGGCAGTCATCCGCGAACCTACATCTTCACACGGTGGTCAACTGCAAGCCAAAATCTTCACACGGTTTAACTATGGGCCTACATCACACACTAGTCAACCGTGGGTCTACATCACATTCTAGCCAACCGCATGCCTACATCATCATATGCTGGTCAACCACATGCATGCATCATCATACTATAACGTTGTTAATGGTACAAAAAAAAAAAAAAAAGGGATTATTTTTGTGCTTCACAACGTTCTGCATGTGTCCATCCACCATTACTGTATTTTAAGACTAATGTCTTCTCAAACATCTCAGACCAACAACCTCAGACCAACATCAGGCAGTGTATTCATAACCATTTCATGTAATAACTTGTTGAGGGAGCTTATAGAGGTGGACGTCTGGTTCCATTTACCAGCACTGTGAAGAAATCTGGACTGAAGAAGTTTCTCTACAACTGGGCATTTCACACCAGACCACTCAGAATTCAATCTGTTCTTTAATCATCCAGATGGCTCTTATTTCTAAGGCTACATCCACATACACAAAAACACTCCATGCCCGATTTGGGACATATGTGGTACTGAAATCAGAAGCGTATCTGATATGCTGCATATGTGACTCAGCTAGATCAGAATTCCTGTGACTCTCGTGGTCATCGCTCGCTACCAACACCTCAAACACTTGTTCAGATGTTTCCATACAAATAAGTCTTAATTGGCTTAATTGCAAACGCTTTGTGTTCAAAGAGATTTGGAAAGAAATGGGCACGGGGACCAGCCTGAAGGTTACCAGGGATGCAAACCATAGAAATATCCACAGCTGAACATATACAGCAGGTGATAAACACAGCTGTCTGTCACTGGAGCTTCGTGATCACTCCTGTAATGCTGGAGAAGATGAAGCATTATTGTTTTGGGCTTGAGGGTCAGTGTAGAAGCTGTTGTATATACATCATATTTAAAAGATAACGTGAAACAGTTAAGGAAAATGGGATTTAGGTCATTTATACATGCGTAAGAGACTCGATTACAGGGTTCTTGATGTTGTAAGACAATATTCTGTTCTTTAGTTCATGTTAATAATAGATAATGTTAATAATAGATAATAGTGAGTCGTGCAGTGCTGAAAACCACATAATCAACTTTACTAGAGGTTAACTGAACACTGATTAGCCCCATGCTAACAGGGTGGGGTATACATTCCAGTTTGGGGTATACATAGTCCGTCTACGGAATCTAAGCAGCTGTTCTAAATTCGCAGTATTTTTTTTTTTTTAATTGCATGCATTTCTAAACAACAACAAAAGTAATAATTAACATAAAGTTGCTGTCCAAAGGAGAAAACACAGAAAAGATAAAAAAAATAAAATAACAACAACCAGAAAGAACAAAAAGCTATGCATTTAAATTCACAATATTTGTGATGTCACAAAAGATTTTAACTCTGCGCACGCACACTGCAGTGGTTTAGTACTGAGTGCTTTATTAATGAGGCACAGACAATCTATGGGTCACATGTCGAGGATGGATGGTCATGCATAAATTAATTAGGACCATTTTTGGTAGTAAAGAGAACCTAAGTGGTTAAAAATAAATAAATAAATAATTTAAAAAATAATAATAATAATAAATCTAGCATACAGGCCCTTTAAAACTGCAAAACTAATCTGAAGCAGCAAATAATCTCTCTCTCTATGTCTCTCTCTCTCTCTCTCTCTCTCTCTCTCTCTCTCTGAGGGCGCTAACAGGCAGCGTGGTATTTTGGGAACAGACAGAGGAGGATGAGTTTCAGGAGCTGCGCCGCAGTAATGAGCTAACTGATGAACTGCGCTCTAATTGCCGTTTCATGGAAAAACAACAAAAACAGTGTCTGAGGAGAAGTTCCCCTTGTTTCCAGACCCCGACACGCATTCCTGCTATTTCTAACCGTGTGGGAAATTTCATTTGGTGCGGCGCGATAAGAGGCCTTCAGTGTCGCCGCACGACAGCCTGAACTCTCCTGATGAATTACTTCTGCAGAGCAGGACGTCTTTAAAAAGACAAACCCAACATAACAACACACCGTCACACCCGCGTCCTCGCCCAGAGACAGACAGAGAGAGAGAGAGAGTAAAACAGAGGGGTCTGTGTCCAAGAAAGCTACAGCGAGTGAAACTAGATTAATATTAGAGTTTAAAACTTTTCACCCCCAAAAAGATCATTAGATTCTCTACGTCTACGATACATAACGCATAAATGCAACGACATGAGGATTCTAGGCCAATGCTGATATCTAAGACTAATATATATATATATATATATATATATATATATATATATATATATATATATATATATATATATATATATATATATATATTAGGGGTGTAAGAAAATATCATAATATAGAATATCAGGATATTATGTTTGATGACACTGTATCGATTCTAAAAACATACACAGATTCCTGGCAGACAGCTAACCATTGTTTGTTGTGTTTAAACCTCTGACCTTTAGATGGCAGTGCTGTAATCCATTTTCAGCTCCACTCAAACATTAACAAGGGGCACAAGGGCGCAATGCTATTGTAAGTATTGGCAAACCTGTTTTATATAGTGGTGTGTTTTAATAGTAGAATTTGAAAAATCACAGTATATTACTTTGCTTGCAATATCACAATATATCAAGATATATTGAATCGTGACCGCTATACATTATATATATATATATATATATATATATATATATATATATATATATATATATATATATATATATATATATATATATATATTAGGGCTGTGTATATATATATGTGTATAGTACACACATATATACAAATACATACCGTTTCACAACAAACCAACTCTGAAAGACGAAATTTTAAAACAAAATTTTAAAAATTGGTGGTATTGCCCTTTAAAATGCACTGAATTAACAGAAAAAACACGCCTAAAGTGGTTTATGGCTTTCCTTAAACGACTCTCTGGTTGGTGTCTGTGATGCGTATCCTGGTGTGACATTCTTGCCGTTCCGACCACTTCTACATCTCCCTCCTCTGGAAAACCGAGATGGAGGAGATAACAGGAGCTACTGAACTGTCTTATGATGAGGCCACTCCCGCTGTGAAGATGAAGGATTTAGATATTACTCTCGCCGTGTTTATTTGCGAGGTTTCCTGAAGCTCCGGCAGAGCTTTGATGTTATTAAAGTGCAACGGAGGACACTTTAATAACAGTCTTAAAGCGGAATTAAGACTGCAGGTGGTGGACGCTGCTCAGGTTCTCTCTGTTGCCGACAGAGAAACTGAACCAAAAGGGAAACCACTCCATCATTTGCTTGACCTTCTCTGAGCTTCCATCATTCGCTGTGATATAAAATGATGACTCAAATCATTTGAGCAGCTCAGTTTCCAACTAAAGCTCCTACGTCTTTAAGCCCAGTGAGCTCTGATTGGTTAGCTAGTCCACCACTGAGGCTGCTCCTGCAATGGTGCTGGATCTGCTGTACGAGTTTGAGTCCGATCCTGAATGTCAGGTGGAACAAGCTGATGGATCTGTTGTCGCAAGCTCGACCAGAGCAGGAGTGGTCAGTTTGTACTGTTTCGGCTCTCTGTGTGAGGGGTGTGTCAAGCTTGCCGGTAGACGTACGATAAGGATGGTGTTACAAGATGACATCACCAGGGAACAGAGGAAAAGTCTGGAGAAAAGGACTTTCTGTGGGAGAGAGTTTCTCCCTCGGGCGTGTACTTTGGGCGTGGACCTGCACGGAAAGCTATAACACACTAAAGGGAAGAGAAAAACTGAATAGAGCATAAATGGGACCCCCTTTAAACTTCAAGACTTGTAAATATGAACACCAGCTACGTACCAGCTACTCTAAAAACAACAACATGGGACAAAACAGAGGCAGACGATATGGCAAAAATCATATAGGGAGTGCTACAGTTTAAAGAATATTATCAAAAACTGGGGGCCCAATAATATTTATTTAATATTTGGTGTTTTACAAGAACTGACAACATGTACAATATTGTTAGGTTAGTATGTTCTATTGCAGGGGTATTTAATTAGAGTTCAGTAAGGTCCAGTTAGAGGAGATTTCCTCAGACCAAGGTCCGGACCATCATCATTTCAAACGTATGTTATGATTCAGGGCCAGATTCTGTATATTTAAGTTACCTTGTATCAGCATCTTATACAATCAGCTACGGAAACACCAACACATCACACATACCGTTCAGTATATTTCAGTATATTTACTGTTTCAATGCTGAACTGAATTAATTATTTATAAAATCAAGTAAAAACAAGAGCTACATTTAAAAAAACTGAATTCTTTTTTAAAAAAGTGCAACTTAGTGTTTATTTATAGAGAAAGTAAATAAAACGTGTGTCTTCTTGTTAACTCAGCTTCACAGATTCACAGATTCTCCAAAACTAGACGAGCAGGTCCATTCCAGAACCGTTCCTGTTAAACACTCAGTTTTCTCTGTTCACTTTTCTATTTTTAGAGCTTGTTATACTTTCTGACTCGCTTTAGTCTCCGGATGCTGCTCCTCGCTTCGTACCTCGCCTGTGTGTGCGCGCCACACGCTCCAATCTGCACAGATCCGATTGGCTGAGGAGCCTTTGGTGATCTTACAGTGCACGTGATTGGTCTCTGAGTTCACTGCGCCGTAAAGCCCGTATACTGTAAAGACAAGAAAAGCTCCGCCTCTTAAAATAAACACAGTCTAAATTAAATTATTCTAAATAGTTTATCGGTTTGGGTCCGCATTGGACAACGTCTGGGTCCGGATCCGGACCGTGCTCCGCCTATTAGTGACCACTGTTCTATTGGATCATGACATAGTTTGTTACAATAATAATATATATTGTAATATTACTTAGCCTACAAGTAGCCTACTCCTTAGTGGACCTTAATTTGGAGGATCTGGCAACATGAGAAGGAAATATAAACAGACAGCAGATGATTTTTTTTCCAGTAGGACGGGAATTGTTGGCGTGACGCTGGTTACAGAACGAGGCAGGTCTATGCTGTTCTTTGCATAACTGAGTGATGTGAACATTTCAAAGAGTTTGTTTAAGCCTTCCACTGAGCCCTGAGCGAGCGGCTCCTGATCTGCAGACGACGAGGTGAGTTAACTTCCTCGGGCTACACACGGCGGATGGCATGTCAGATCATGTGTTGTAAATATCCAAAATTACCCGCTCTCACTGTTGGCTTTGTGGAAACGTCTGACGTGGGAATTCCATCAAAACAAGGAACGACAAGCGTGTGGAGAGTGCGTGTACAATAAATTTACCACCGCTTGTGCTGACACAGTGAAATCTGTAAAAACATTCAAACGTTCGGTTTAATAAAAAAAAACAAAAAAAAAAACCTGGCAGCACATGTGAGTGTGTCTCAGGGTGGGATTTAATCGCTAGAAACGTATACAATACTTTGTTACATGCACTGCAAATACAAGTTAAACATTTGGTGCTAGAATAATCAAAGCAGCCGCTTCGAGTACAGCAGAAAGGACTGCATTAGCACTGCAAGGGAAAATGAAATTCTAAAGTGATCCTAAACTTTTGAGCAGTAGTGTGTGTGTGTGTGTATATATATATATATATATATATATATATATATATATATATATATATATATATATATATATATATACTACCACTCAAAAGTTTAGGATCACTTTAGAATTTCATGCAATTTTCATGCATTTCACAAACAATACTGTCCATTTCTCAATGAATGTAAGTGTATCAGATGATTTTTAAAGAATATAAATGTTTGTATTAAAGTCTATTTTTGTATAGAGGCTTATTTTGCATATAGTCCTATTATCAGTAATTCTCAGTCCTCTGTCTAAATCTCCTGGTACGGCCTCCAAAGTTAAGGATGTTATTGGACTAATTGGTTGTTAGGACACTCTTGCTCAATTGTGATGTACAGCTGAAAAACATTCTACTAATAAGTGAGTATAAAAGGGAGAACAACATTCTAGGTTAGTTTAGTATCTGAAGATCAGCAGTTGATGACTTGCTGACCGACTCAAAATGACCAGAAAGAAACAACTTTCTTTAGAGACCCGTCAGTCCATTGTTGTGTTAAGGAAGAAGATACTCCATTGAAAACATGAACATTTCACTGTGATCCCAAACTTTTGAGTAGTAGTGTGTATATATACACACTACACACACACACACATACTTTTATATATAAATATATTGTGGTTTTGGGTGAACAAGGTGAAGAACAACTCTGACCAGATCACCGTTTTAAATAACTGTGCAGACCAGCACTGAAGATTATTACATCACTGACCTCTTGGCCTTTCATTCTTTGTGTTCATGCACTGCAGCCCTACTGTAATAGCCTACAAAACACATTTACATTATAATATTCCACTCTGTTCACTCTGTTCAGGACCAGCTGCTATCATACATCACACTAATGCACCAGTATCACTTGTATATACTAAATATGTGCCTTCATACACAGTTTCCAGCTCTGTTTGCTCCCATTCACACAAACTGTACACATATATATATATATATATATATATATATATATCAATCATAATAACAATAAATCTCAAATTACAAATACTACATAGATGAAAACCTTGTTTTTTACTTTTTTGCATGATAAAGTCTTTTGTTCAGTCAGTGATGATCCTGAAGTAGCTATACGTAATGAGAACTGTCTATGTCCAGTCATAAACCTAAACATAACTTCAGCAACCCAACAGAACAGCTTCCACCGTAGGCCAGTCCTGCTTTCCTCCAGCTCCGCTATCAAGTCACCATTCTCGTCCTGACATTGTACAAAAACGAATACAACCGCACACACAAAGTTAATTAGGAAGAAATAAAACGCTCTGCTCTGTTTTTACACACATTACAATCAAACTGTTACAGGAATCACAAGAAAAGGCAACGGAGGTTCAAACGAGTGCGTCTGCAGATCTCCAGCCGTGTCGAGATGGAAAAAGAACTAATGAACTAATGATCAATGAGCTGCAAACATAAAAAAAGAGAAAAATCTCCTCCTCTCCGTGTGGGCGCGCAGTAAATGCTGATTCCAGAAGAGTCTCAGTGGAGAAAGTTTTTTTTTTTTTCACTACAGGCGTGAATTTTTCTCCCAGTGGTCCATTAAAGAGGTAATGAAAGTTCTGGAAGAACACACAGCAAAATGAGGTTTATATTATGGATGCAGAGATACAGCATTTCTGGGCTGATGCCAGTACCTGATACTTTCTGGTGTAGCGCGAGTTAAGACATTCAAGCAGGCGATCAGGACCCAACATCCTCTATAACAGAGAAAAGCTGATCTTCAAGATCCAGAGTGATAAACTCCACAACCTTTGCTGCAGTATTTGTAGCTCTTGGGCTGTTTGGGGGATTTTCTTTTTTCTTTTTTCTAAAGGAGCTGATCAACCAGCTGAGCAGTTGCTTGCGTGCACTGTGCTGTCAAATCTAAGCCTCAGCCCGACGCTGATCCTTTTGGGGGGAAAAAAAAAATAAAATAAATAAACAGCTGATACTGATATGATTCCAAAATTATTCCGATATGATTTGCCACACTTTTATTGGCCTGAAACCACAATTAATCCACAGTGTAGGCAGCATTGACAAGTTTGGTGGTTTCTTTAGGTTTGGCACTGAACAAACGCTGTACAACTTAAATCAGCTATGCCAATACAACATATTTCATCATAAATATCTTACATAATCTGCAATATATATATATATATATATATATATATATATATATATATATATATATATATATATATATATATATAGCCAGAACTTTATCTACCTCAGCTTTCCCAACTGCATATATAGAAAAGTGCACATCTGGTGCAAGAAATGGTGCAATATTGATGTTTATTAATATTTTTGGGGCAGGACATAGGCCAAACACTATTGGCTGATGGTACCTGGTCTTGTGACTGACCATTACTATGAACAGCCCCTCAAACTACAACAAACATGGTGGAAGGGGAGCCGACAGGAAAGCTAGATTTAAACTTTGGATTATTTCACTTGATGATGATTTAATAGTCTTATCATTTTTCATGAGCCTGTATTCACTTCGATTTACTTTGATAAAGAGAAGATAAGCAAAATGCGGCACTTTGTAGTTTTGTTATAGATAAATAATAAAAGGAAAGTATTTTAAAAAAATAAAAAAATAGAAAATTGTGAGAAAATCGTATCGTGAGTAGACTGTATCGTTACATCCCTAATATATATATATATATATATATATATATATATATATATATATATATATATATATATATATACCTTCACTCACTTTCACACCTTTGTGATTTGATTGGATTTATAGATACAGCAAACATAAAAACATACATACATCATACATAAAAACACCAAATGTCTGATCAACCATTTATCCTTCTGGGTCACGAGGGCTGGACGTGCTGGAGCACTCATTGGGTAGAAGGCAGGAAACACCCTGGACAGGCCGCCAGGTGAACTATAACTGAAAAACTACTTTTATTATGAGCAACATGCTTAAAAATGATGGTTCTCCAAAGATTTCTTAGCAAAGAAAACAGTCCCAGTTAAAGCCCTGAGCATTGGCATGCTTCATTGGTTCTTTGCATGGTGAAAGGGTTGTTCAGACTGTATGGTTCTATACAGAACATTTTTGAAAATTATTCTATGCAGCACTAAAAACTACCGTTGACAAAAGAGGAACCCTTTTTGGTTCTATATAGAACCATATACACAACACATTCTCTATCAACCTGAAGATCAGCGTCACCATACTAAGAACCATACAACGCATGCAAACGGTTATTTGATTGGGTTTTTACTGAGGAACCTTTGAAGAACCATCTTTTTTTAAGAACGCACCACAGGAGGTAGCATCTTTTGTAGCTGATAGTGTTTTCATGGCGCTCTGTAAGAATGCACTGCGTAGCAACTGTCCTACAAGCTGGCTTCAAAAGACTCTGGTTCCAATATTCATGAAGAAAAACAGGCATCAAACTGAGAGCCACGTACAAACAAGATTCCCGAAAACATGCGCGGGGTGGGGTCCTGCTGCATGCTAATGGCTCTATTGTGCTGCATGTGTGTACGCTGCGCTTACATGCAAGTTGGGATGTGATTAATTAGGCAGTTATTACTCCACTCCAGCTCGAATAGCCTGCCCTCTCTTTTCTCCTCAATGGCCTTCTCCTCTTACTGCCTCAAAGGGCCAATTTGCTTGTTCCAGAAGGGATTACAGGGTGGAGTTTAGGGCTGAAATCCATCTAAGAGAGCGAGAGAGCGAGAAAGAGAGCGAGAGATAGGCCCCTCACTGAAGAGCCTTTAACCCTTACACGTCTACTTGTTGTTGTTGTTGTTGTTGTTGTTGTTGTTTAGTGGTGCTATTTAGATGCAATTAAATATGTAATATGTAATTACATAATTCATTACATTCGCTGTCAGGGCGAACAAGTTTGAGACCTTTAAGGCTGATAAACAAAATCAAATGCGTTTCCATCAAATCCAAACCACAATGACCCACAGTCAGTAACGTGATCTGGACTAAAGAGTCAATTCATTGAAATAGCAGAAATAATGCAAAAAATAAATAAATAAATAAATAAACAAGATGACTTAGTTAAAGGTTAATTAACGTTGCTCTGCTGGAACTTCAACTGACAATGAACTTCAGATGGAGTTTAATGCCCTGCTGCTATGGAACCCCCCCGAGCACATATTGAACATCCACATTCCTGACTCCAGAGGGGATTTTATACCACCAGACGTCACACCAACATCTGCTCCTACACACGTTCTTCAGCCGTATGAAGAACCTTCAGCATTCCTGGTCAACTGATATGGTTAAAAACCCAGGAAGCACAAAGCCACAACCGAGTTGTCCAGTGTCTAATGGACTCCTTCAGGTTCGGACTGTAACAACACACCTTCACTGTGTGCTACAACGCGTCTTCAGATATGGATCAGTGTAAAGGTGTGTGCCCAAATCTAGTTGGACCCACCTAGAGGCCAACTCACCTGCTTGTCTTCAAATGAGCTGGTGGTCAGTTGACTCAAGCAGCGTTCATGATATTGTTAAGGATTTGAAGGTTGATTGGAAAGCCTCAACAAACCAATCCAATTTCAATTTAATTTAATTCAAGTTTCAACGATGTTGTATCAAAGCAAGTGACAACATGTATCCCCCAGTAAGCAAGCCAGAGGCAACAGTGGCAAGAAAAACTCCCTCAGACTGGAGGAAGAAGCCCTGGGAGGAACCAAGACTCACAAGTGGAGACCCATCCTCCTCTGATCAAACAGTATTTACAGTTTAAACTAAATACCTAAAAGAGTCTCTGTTCGAAATCTGGATAGCAAAGCTTTAGAAGCTGCACAGGTAGAGGCGGTCTCTGACTGAGGCAGTCTCTGACTGAGGCAGTCTCTGACAGAGTCTTTATGTAAAGTGGGCGTGAGCTGAAACAGTCCCATCCTATCTCAATGCAGGTGCATCTGGATGGCACAGTGATGTAACTGAGGGTGTAGCAGTTGACACAAATGGACAGGAGAGCTGGCTGGTGATGGGTGAGGAGGAGGTCCTGATGGTCAGTCCAGGGAAAAGAACAGGCTGTGCTCATATCGCCAGGCTGAAGTGACTGAAATCTGATTCATGGGCATGTGACATGAATGTGAAGTCCTTAGCAGTGTCTAAGGTCTTTAGTGGTGGGCCTTCCTAAAGATATGAGCTTTTTTTTAGTGTTGGTGACAGACGTGACATGTATAATGACACATATAATGTGTGTGACCCCCCGCCCCATTAACACAACACATCAAGAAATGTTTAAATATATCATAAGATAACAATAGTCACTAATATTACAACAGTACTAAGAAGCAGTTCATAGGGCAGAAAGTGAAATATTGGAACTTGATTGATGTAACCAGGCAAGAAATCAGAGATCTCATCGAAGCTAACGAGAGAAAAAGCAAGACGCTGGCAGTAAATGAATGTCTCCCTTAAGGCTACAGCCAGATCCACCAATCAACACGAAAGCTAATCAGCCAGTGATAGCACAGCAATGAAACACAAAAAGATAAGAAAGAAAGAAAGAAAGAAAGAAAGAAAGAAAGAAAGAAAGAAAGAAAGAAAGAAAGAAAGAAAGAAAGAAAGAAAGAAAAAATAGATGGGGCAGGTGGAGTGGAAGATAAGAGTAGTAGATGAATGTAGATGAGCAGTAGTAGATATGGGGTAGATGTGGGGTAGTAGATATGGGGTGGTAATGGAATAGATATGGGGTAGTAGATATGGGGTGGTAATGGAGCAGATGGGCAAATGTAGATGTGGAGTAGTAGATATGGGATAAATGAGGTTTAGTAGATTAGGGTAGTTGTGCAGTAGTAGATATGGAGTAGATGTGGGGTAAGTGAGGGGTAGTAGATGAGGGTAGATGTGCAGTAGTAGATATGAAGTAGATGTGGGGTAGTAATGGAGTAGATGTGGGGTAGTAGATGTGGGGTAGATGAGGGGTAGTAATGGAGTAGATATGGGGTAGTAGATGGGGGTAGTGGACATGGGGTAGATGAGGGGTAGTAATGGAGTAGATGTGGGGTAGTACATAGGGGGCAGATGGGGGGCCATTGCATATATTGCAACTGCGGATTCCAGTTTAACTCCAACCTGCTGTTTCTGGCGTCTCCTGACAACACGGAGAAACATCTGGTTCCCTAAAGAACCGTCATTCCACTAGTTCTGTAACAGCAGGAGGTTTAAACGTTTACTGAACATTAACAACCACCTGGGATATCACAGCAACGGCCTAGCAACACCTTAGCAACCAGGTGGGATGTCATTCAACAGCTCAGATTTCTCTGAGATTTTACAGCAATGGCTTACTAACATCAGAGCAACCATTTTCCATAACAACCATCCAGGACACCACAGCAATGGCCTAGCAACTCCTTAGCAACCGTCTGACCACAATCTCGCAATACTGTAGCAACCACCTAAGATAATATGAGCCTAGCATGAGCCTAGCACCACATTTGCAGCAACCATAGCAACACTTTAGCAACATCTTAGCAACCACCTGGGAGAGCACAGCAACAGCCTAGCTCCACCTTAGCAACCCTCTGAGATAACAGAGCAACAGTCTAACAACACTGTGGCAACCACCTGGGACATCACAGCAACACCATAGCCATCACCAGGAATAAGCCTAGCAACATAAGAGCAACCATATGAAATGACATAGCAACACCTTAGCAACCACCTGGGAGAACACTGCAACAGTCTAGCACCACCATAGCAACTATCTGAGATACCACAGCAACAGTCTAACAACACCGTGGCAACCACCTGGGACATCATAGCCATCACCAGGGATAACACAGCAGTATAAGAGCACCCATATAAAATAACATAGCAACACCTTAGCAACCACCTGCGAGAACACTGAAAAAGCTTAGCACCACCTTAGAAGCAACCCAGGATACCATAGCAACATCATCATAGCCATCACCAGGGATAACACAGCAACAGCCTAGCACCACCATAGCAACCATCTGAGATACCACAGCAACAGTCTAACAACATCATAGCAACAGCATAGCCATCACCAGGGATAACACAGCAATATAAGAGCAACCATATAAAATAACATAGCAACACCTTAGCAACCAACTGGGATTGCATGGTAATGACTTTGTTGAAGTTTTTGATAGCAGGTTTAAAAATTCCCTACGACATAAAAGCTTTTCCAGGCCAGGACTCATTCCGGAGAACGTGCTACACAGCCTGGGTCTAAATCTCAGCCTCCCTCTCCGATCACAGCGCAAGTGTACATTCCTGGATTTTGTCCCTGCGCGCCGGTGCTCCTGGCCCAAAGCACGCTTTCCTCGGCACTCCTGCCAGGCAGATTCCTGGGGTCCCTGTTTGTGAAGCTCTCCATTGATTTTGTCAGCCTTGATGAGTGAGCCCACGGCCTTTCCCACAATCCCCCACTGAGGAGGACTTCTCCCACAATGCCCAGCAGGGGAGCTGGGGGCCCAACAAAAGAGCCGTGAGCAGAAAGAGCCGCAGTTAAACGTGCTGGAAAGAAAAAAAAGTTTCTCCCTTTTTTCTTTTTTTTTTCTTCATCCCTCCTTTAAACGGCCTCCTTCACCTTAGAGAAAACCTGAGCCACAGAAAAGGACTGCAACCGGAATGATTGATTGATTGGACGGAGGTAAGAGGAGCCAGGAGCTCTCGCCAAAACATCGACAACAGTCAGAGACGAGCGCATTCAAACGCAAAGTCAGAACAACAGCCCACCACTCCAAATCCCACTTCCGTCGCCACGACGCACTTCCAGTGGAAGATTAAAGGGTCCATATCATGGAAAACTGAACTCTGCTCTCTTTCCACCCAGATGAAAGCATTTGATGTCGCATGTCAATGCTGTTAAAGTCACAAAGCATACTTAACAACTTACTAAAATCTAACCTGCTCTGAAGTTATTGCTTTTGTGATGTCACTAAACCAAAGCAACTACACATAAGCATCTATTCAGCCTACAGCAGTTTAGCCCTGCCCCTTTTCCACGCTGAAGTTGTCTCAGGCCTGACTGCTTTTCAAATTAGGCACAGTACAAGGGCAGCCAATCAAAACAGAGCTCATTTGCATACCATATGCAAAAGTTTGGGTACACCAGGTAAGACATATTATTAATGCACAATTACTGATTATGTGCTGAACAAACGTTTATGAGGAAATAAGCATTCGTTCGTGGTCACGCTGGGTGAGAGCTGAAGTACCTTCATGCAGGAATGCACTAATTTAACTAAACCCAAAGAAAAATAGTAATAGAACATAAATTGTAGGACATGGGCCCTTTAAATTTGGGAGAAAGCAAGCAAATCTAGGGCTTAAATGGTGTCCAAATACTTTCTGTGGCCCACGGTAATTGCAAGACTGCTGTGTTGTGCAGTCCTACTCCAGCCCTACCACGAAAAGAACACAGAAGCTTTGGAGACTGATGTTTATAGTCTTATATCCTTTAAAGGGTTAAAGATGCCATTCTTCATGCCACTGCAGGCCTCGTCCTGAATCAAAGCCCAGGCCGGAGTTCGTTTTGGGAAACCCCCCTCGGTTTTAAAGCGCGGGAATGTGAACAGGTGGAGCGCTGGCAAGCCCGCGTGTGTGTTCACGAGCGCATACTCTCAGCTCGGACACCGGACACCTCGCACGGGACTGACCGCTGACACGGTAGCGGGGCGGCTGATGCAGTTTCCTGACTGGAGGTTTTGCGGCTCCCTTAAAAACGACCGAGTCACTTCAGTTACAGCGACGACAGACAGAACTAGTGTAGCTCCGAGCACAGACGTTCCAGATTCCGAGAGCCTGGAGGAAACAAACGGCAACCTGAATAGAAATAAAACTAAAACTACACTTTTCAATTTTCATATTTCATCATTTGAAAACGCCGCCCTGTGCAAGCTTCATGATGAACGGACCAATAGCAATGCTCCAAAATCACTTAACATTAACTTCCATTAAAAGTAAAGGACGGTTCTGATCTCTCCTGTAAAGGTTCTATTTTGGAGAAACATGTTTTTCTTTGGACAGCGATGACTGGCGTAAGGTTTTCATGTTGATTTTTGGTCCCATCTGCAGTTTGTGGGCTCATTGTTTGAAAAATGTATCATCAACATAAACAATGGTGTAAAATGAGTTACTGATTAGCCGGCCTGCCATGGTACACGCTTCTGGAAACATTTCAAATTAATTATTAGATTTCTGCCTCTGTGCTATATATAAATACTCTAATACAAACTATTAGAATCAACTGAGACTGTTAAAGATGATGCAATCATTTGCATTGTGTTACCAACAACTAAGAGCGTAGGAGCGGGTTTGACATTAGGTAGGGACACAATCGCTAACATGAATCAAAGCCCACCCTATCCCCTAAAATATTACCTATGAGCTGATTCCACTGTAGGTAAGGTAGTAAATCACTGTATGTAGTGACGTATAACAACATTTGTGGAATTACAGTAAATTATAAATAATGAAACAAAAAACAACATTTCCTGTACGTCTGATTACTACTAGATAAATCCAATTAAAGACCACTTTACAAACTAAACAAGATAACAAGATACTGTTGTCAGAAAACTTTTAAATTAGACATGCAATATCTGGATTATATACATATATAACCAAAATATATATTATTTTCTTTGGAGCATAATACTGAAATAAAATGATAGAATGACGTATGTTAAGATTTCCTGACTAGACAAGACTAACATTAGTGTTAGACAGTAAGGCTGTGTCCCAAACAGCACCCTCTGGAACATTACATACTGCACTACTGACAGCACTTCTAACAATAATGGCCTTTTATATATTCATTAATTAATTTATTTTATTTATTATATTTTATTTTTTTATGTATTTAGTGTAGTAGCAGTCTGGGGCGTGCAAGTTTACGTTTCAGAGTGCTTTCTGACTAAAATTATTATAAACGTTAGCTAACCCAAACCCTCCTAGTCTGTTACCATAACAAGTTTGTTACCTAGTCTAAAAACATACTTTACTTTCAATGTAAGTCAATGGAACCAGAATTTTTACCAAGCTATTTTGGAGCATTATTATTTGTCCATTCATTATAAAAATTTTACACAATGGAAACGACTATTGTTGTGATCAACTGATGAAGAAAACTCAAAATCGACAAAAATGGGAATACATGTTTTTCATTGGACAGCGACGATATATTGTCATCATTGCTATTCATTGCTCTCATCACTGACCTCGCGTTTAAAGCTGGGGTGAGCTACTCGACACTCCAACGAGGCGAGAGCTCGGGTCAGTAAAGCTGCTGACTGCAGGATATTTCTAAACAGGCAGCTCAACACAAGCCTTAACAAAGTGAAACAGCCAGATCACCTAGCAACCAGAGCCAGTTGCTATCAACAAACACAGCACGTGAATTGCGAAGAAAATAAAAGTGTTTTTATTGATATTGGGTGGGACACGTACCCCCCGCTCCCACCCCCCCCCCGGGTCCAACGCCAATGCAAACAACGGTTTCAGTCAGCAGCTCCGCCTTTTTTTAAAGCAACCTCCGTCACGTAGAGAAGCGGAGCAGATGTTGACTCTTCGGCTGGCACGTATTACATATTGACACAACGTTTCTGGATGAACAATAGCTTTAATAGGATCCACACAAAAGCAAGCGGCTGCTTTCTGTTCTTAATACCGTCACAGACCAGCGCTTAGACTAGAGCCCAACATCGAGATCACTGTTGACTCTTAGCACTACTGAGAATAAGCTGAAAAAAAATAAAAGGCCAGATAATAAGGTCTAGAGCTAAAGCTCGGCTTTCCTTCCCAAATCCCCTCCTAATAATCCCCATAAGATAACCTCCACCGTGCCCCCACCAATCAAGGCAACGCGGTTTTACAGCGGGGATAATTTGGCCCTCAAAGCCGGCTAACGCACGGATTGCTCGCGACTTGCTCCGCCGCCTTTCGCGCTTGCAGGTAACGTTAATGGCGTTGGGTCTGAAGCCGCTGCCTGTGAGATTATTAAAGCAGAACTTGGATCTCGACCCGAGAAGCGCTATAAATCCCCAAAAGCCTTTTCCAACAATAAGCTAGGGACTCCGCAGAGCAGTCCGGGCTAAAGCACACGCATTACTGTACACGCCTCAGAGGCTCCGGGCTTCTCTCCACTTTCTAGTGCTCTGCTCGTTTCAGAGAAACACATGACCATGAAAAAGCCGGCGCTGGTGCCTCCAGGCTGGAAGATGTAAAGCCCAAACGGAGGAAGCGTGTACATAAAAAAATGATATTAAAAATGTATGTTCAATATATGTGATGTTTAAGACACACGGCCCCCCAACTGGTGTGGAGAAGCGTGGACTGTCTGGGGGGACCAGGTTCACTGTTTTAAACTCAATGTGCTAAATATATTTAACTGTGTCACTTCAACTTCAATATACATACGCAATGTAAAGAAATACAGGTGATATGATATAAGAAGTTAAACGTGGAGATCATCGCCGTCTAAAGAAAAACAAGTAACTCTGAAATGATTTGAATCAACCGAGACTGTTAAAGATGGTCACATAAGAAAATCACATTTTATTGGTCCAATCCTACACTACCACTCAAAAGTTTAGGATCACTTTAGAATTTAATTTCATGCTATTTTCATGCAATTCATAAACAATACTGTTCATTTCACAATTAATGTAAGTGTATCAGATGATTTTTAAAGAATAAAAATGTTTGTATTAAAGCCTATTTTTGTATAGAGGCTTATTTTGCATATAGTCTATTATCAGTAATTCTCAGTCCTCTGTCTAAATCTCCTGGTACGACCACCAATCCAAGTTAAGGATGTTATTGGACTAGTTGGTTGTTAGGACACTCTTACTCAATTGTGATGCGCAGCTGAAAAACATTCTACTAATAAGTGAGTATAAAAGGGAACAACATTCTAGGTTAGTTTAGTATCTGAAGATCAGCAGTTGATGGCTTGCTGACCGACTCACAATGACCAGAAAGACACAACTTTCTTTAGAGACCCGTCAGTCCGTTGTTGTGTTAAGGAAGAAGATACTCCATTGAAAATGAGAACTTTTGAGCGGTAGTGTAAATGAAATTTTGGAATGATATAAAAGGACAAATTGTAGAGTTAAAATTATGCAGAAAACTAAAGCAAAAAATGGAGATGCTTGGTTTTCACTGGACAGTAAAGCGACAATATATTTTTCCAATAATACATAGTTTGTAAGATTGATTTTCCAGGGAAAAGGTTCATGACGCTTTGGGAATTACTTAAGCATAGGCATGAGACTGTAACAGAATGGCAGATCTTCCTTTTACATGCCTTCAAAAATGTAACATACAAAGGAATCGAAATTTGTGAGTTATTTTCGATTACCTGGATTTCTACATTCAGTATCAGTCAAAAGTTTGGACACACCTAACTGCCTATATACGTTTATAACTATAAAGACATTTGGATCTTAAAGTCTTGAAAGACAAGTATAAATAGTTGGAGCCCATGCACGAATAATATTAAACACTTTAAACAAAGTAATTTTAACAATCAAACATTTTACATTTAAATAAAAAATGATAATGCACATTTTTTATAATACCTAGAAACATCCAAAACTATAACCCCCTCCCCAAAACTGTTTTCCAAGAACAAGATCTCAGCATGTGTTATCTTCTTCAGTTGCTGTTAGACTGCTCATGTAACTGCATCAGAGCAAAGACTATAACCTTAATTAGACTATAAACGTTAATTAACCACAACCAGAAACTTTATTTTTATCCAGAAATGTTTTTATAGTTTCAATATTTTCACAAATATTCACTTATATTATTTCTATTGAAATAGTAAAAATAGAGAAAAGCTGGGTAGGTGTCTCCAAACTTTTGTCTCACATTGTATGATCTGATTGGTCTAATGACAAAAACATCTGAACTGCCAAATCTTTATTCAACACCATCGTACATGTTCTTCACCATTCATGCAGAAACCCAAGACTTTCCTTAGGAGCTGAAGACGTGACTCCCAGCAGCAAGAGAAGAATCTACTCTACTTCTAAAAATAGAAATGCTGTTCAAAAATAGTGTCTCCAAGAAGGTTCATCCTGCTTTCCTGGCTTCTACAGATTTAAAAAAATAACAAACGAAATACAGTAGATGGTCGCTGTTAGGGATGCACCGATACCACTTTTTCTTTACCGATACCAATACCGATACCAGCTTTTCAGGTATCTGCTGATACAGAGTACACATACTGATACCAACTCTGACTTAAATGCTCGATATATGGCTATAAATCCTGATATTTATAGTGTTCCACGTTTTATATGTTGTATTTTTTATGTCTTATCCTGAATAAGATATAATAACCTTGAAAGAACAACATTTACTGGTTGAGTAACTGCATATTATAAAGTTTCAGAGCTATGAAAAAATAAAAATTGTCACAATGCAGAAATATGTGCAGCCATTCAGTCAATAAGCTTCATGGCATCTGCGCTCTCTATTGCCGATACCGATACTGTGTGCCAGTATCGGCGTCAATATCGATACGGTATCCGTTACGGTATCGGTGCAACACTAGTCGCTGTCCAAAAAAGAGTTGAGTATCCCATTAACGGCCGCTTCAGAGAGGACCAAAACCCAAGTTTACGTTCAACTTCCAAGCTATTTTGAAGAATTTTTAATTGGGCCAATCCTCATGAAATCTTCAAACACCTTGTAAATCACAGATGTCATGTTTAAATGATGTTAAATGAAATAAAAACAGACAAACATTGAGATACGGTGAAGTTTTCAGGTCTTATTCTTGAGAACGTCGTTCGTGCTTTGGGTGAACATAAAAAAAAAAACTTGGATACATCAACGTACAAGGTGAAGAACGCTTTTCCTTCTCACATACGGTTCGCAAGCGGTGGCGTCGTGACTGTGATGGTATAAAGGAGCTATTGTACATCTGGAAATCACAAACCGCACCAACTGTTTCCGAAAGTCCTTCACCGTTTTAAAGGCTTCAGTTAAGCCGGTAACAAAAACACAATACACGCTGCTCACTTTTAAGAGATATTGTCGGAGAGCGGCTCGAACAGCTGCACAGGCCGCTCTCCCGAGGAAGGGTTGGCTGTGTTTGTCCTGCAGAGTGTCAAGACCAGGGCCACTGATCCCTCTATGTATTTTAGGGGCCCATTTGGGTCACGGCAAAGACCGCCTCCAAGCTGCCGCCTTTGGGGGGAAAGTGTACGAGCAACAGCTCTCAGGGGCAGGTCGGGGGGCTATGATCGATAGGCTTGCCAAACCCCATTACTCCCCTGAGGAGAGTTGGGTCTGTCTCTGGACACAAGAGCGGAGGGGAATAAAACTCTGATCTTATTTGCGAGGAGACAAAAGGGGGCAGCCCCAGAGGTCCTTCAGGCAGGCAGTGTTCAAACAGAAGTCCGGTGCGAGAGGGGGTCCCAGAAGGGACGTCCCCCCATTGACTGCCGGAGAGCGGCTGACAGGTCAGCACCGAGTAAAAAATGGGGGTGGGTGGGTTTTTTTCGCTCGTGTTCCCCAAGAGAGTTGAAACACAGACAATGTGGTCAAAGCACCTCGCACTGAGGCTGTCTGTCCAGCCAGCTGGCCAACCATGCAGATGAAGTGTGGACCCCTGCCCGGGGGGGGAGGGGAGGGTGTTAAATCAGGCACCTACACGCCTTTCTGATAAAAGAGAACCCCCTGCCCCTCCTCGTCCCTCCGCGCCACCAAATTGCAATCGCGGGTAGATGCATCCGCTGTGTACCTTCAATGATTAGACCATCAAGACAAGGTTCCTATGAGAGATCCCTCAAGGGTTCCTGGTCCACGTCCATCTGGCACAAACCTTGGAGATGCTCTAAAACCACCCCGACTGTACGTCCGCAGATGGACGAGGATGGTGCTCTCAAAAGACTTTAGAACTCCATTAGAAGAACAAAGAAGCTGAGGGTCAAACAATTTATGGTCGGATTGACCCAAGAGTGACCCTTCACCTCAAATTCAATGACCTGGAAGTTATTTCCTGTTTGGAGCAGGCTTTTGCTAACTCTATAAAGCCTTTTTTACGGGAACTGAGGGAAGCGCCGCAAGAAAGAGAGGGATCCGATCATTAGCTGAGCACAATGGGCACAACTGTGTAGCAAGATCAGAGGGGGATTTCTTAGAGGTCACTCTCTCAACCTCCTAATGGCGTCCAAAACAGATGAGGGAACAATATGACTTTTTAAAACTGGTGACAGCAGAAGTAAGAGAAGCAGGCCAAAGATAAATTGGGATAACTTGCCGAAACATGCCTGGTCTTGTGAACAACGACTTCTGGACCCCCCGAAAAAAAAGCCCTTTTAATTAGCGAGGGTTAGGGGCCTGTCTCTTTCGCAATGGCTTGCTCTTCAATGAATGTCCCAAAGCTTTGCATCCATGAGATCAGAGAAACTTGCAAAGCGTATCCTTCGCCAGGCCTTCTGAGACTAGCCCGGGCCATGGTCTGTCAGTCTGGAGCCTGTGGCCTGTCCTGCGTCCCAGCTCCAATCAAGCGAAGGTCACGGTGGCTACGTTTGCAGGGCAATGTGGACGGGGACAGCCTCTGGCCCACATCCAAGCCCAGACTCCAAATGACCTCCCCTCCTCCCTGACAGAGAACCACTTTTGAAGTGCTAGATAACATTCATGTACCGTATCAGGCTTGTCCTCCTCCCCAGCCCCTCGCGTCTGGGCACCACGCTGATAAACCTTAAACAAGGCAACAGTGTGATGCACAAACAGGCCAAACGAGACTGCGGCTCTGTGGGCAGGACGGCACAATGTCCCTGTCTCCGAGCCATGGGAGAGTAAGCTTATGTTCTTGGAGTAAGTGAATTATTAACCTCCAGAAAGAGGAAAAAGACATTCCTTCTTCTCCGAAACATTACCTCCTAATCAAACGCAAGACAGACCACGATTGAATGACTCTGGCCATTAGAAGCATATTTCCAAGCTAAATAGAACATGAATTTCCTTCTCCAGGCTAATTACATGCTAATGTATACAGTCTCAATCCTTTCTAACGTTAAAACTTAATGCCTAACCTTGGCCTGACCTCGGGATCTGTAGGTCTGAAGCACAAACGTGGTCACATATATTTTTAATAATAAAAATTAGAGATGGAAAGATCAATGAGCTATGTATCGGTATTGGACGATTTTTTATTATTGATCGGCCAATATTTCTCCAATTTAGCCGATCCCGAGAGCTGATCGATGGCGTTTCTGTATTTCCAACTAGCATTTTGTTTTAACCCCCTCTGGCCAGGTCCTTGCAATTCCTATCTGAACCATTAGGTGAAAACACATACCCTTTCATTTTGTGACGCAGACTCATCCAGGACATTCTGTAACATCTATAAAATCAATGTGTCTCGTTGGGGAACCAAGACAAAGACATTAAACACTACTAAACACTTCAGAGTACAACACGCAGCTGAATACAGTGAGTATAAGTAAACAACAGAGCTAGCACACACAGCTAGCACAAAACAAACAACCCAGAACACCATACAGACCAGACAATTCAAGATCTACATTTAATGATTACAGATTTTTTCGATTAAAATAACAGAGTCTGCGTTTAATGACTGCAGTTTTTACTGCATTTATTTAATTTGCTTTTTTAGTTTTAAATTTAGGGTCTAAATGTAATGATTGCAGTTTTGGTGATATTTGTTTGATGTACTTTGTTTATTTGCTGTTAATTTAGTTTAAAAAATATTAAGCTGTTTCATATGAGCTCGTTAAAAATGGTAATAAACCAGTTTAGACTATGTTTCATGACTTGCTTGCGTTAATAACTACATGTAGCTCTGCCGTGGCATATAGCCCCGCCCTCGATCGGTATCAGCCATCAGTTGATCGCGGTGAAAGGTGATTGCCGGAATCGGCCTCAAAAACACTGATCGGTCCATCTCTAATAAAAATGCATCTTGTCGGTTTCAGTAATGGGCAGGGACGCCAAGAAGCTGCAAACAGAACATTTCTATGTTTAAAGAACGATAAACAAAGCGGCAGTTAATTCTAAATTGAACATAAATTGATTGCCCTTGTTCACAGAATCCGGGCGAAGGCGGGGAACACCATGGACAGTTCACCAGTCCATCACATGGCCAACACTCACTCACGCACTCACACCTACGAGCAATGTAGGGTAACCAATCAACCTAACATGCATGTGTTTGGATTGTGGGAGGAAACCGAAGTACCCGGAGGAAACCAACTCAAGCACGGAGAGAACATACACACTCCACACAGAACCACCCAGACCGGGAATCCAACCCAGATCATCTTACTGGGAGGAGACAGTGCTGACCACTACACCACCATACTAACCACTACACCACCATACTAACCACTACACCACCATACTAACCACTACACCACCTTACTAACCACTACACCACCATACTAACCACTACACCACCATACTAACCACTACACCACCATACTAACCACTACACCACCGTATTAACCACTACACCACCATACTAACCACTACACCACCATACTAACCACTACACCACCTTACTAACCACTACACCACCATATTAACCACTACACCACCGTACTAACCAGTACACCACCATACTAACAACTACACCACCATACTAACCACTACACCACCGTACTAACCACTACACAACCGTACTAACAACTACACCACCGTACTAACCACTACACCACCGTACTAACCGTTACACCACCGTACTAACCGCTACACCACCGTACTAACCATTACACCACCATACTAACCACTACACCACCATACTAACCACTACACCACCGTACTAACCACTACACCACCATACTAACCACTACACCACCTTACTAACCACTACACCACCTTACTAACCACTACACCACCATACTAACCACTACACCACCATACTAACCACTACACCACCTTACTAACCACTACACCACCATACTAACCACTACACCACCATATTAACCACTACACCACCGTACTAACCAGTACACCACCATACTAACAACTACACCACCATACTAACCACTACACCACCATACTAACCACTACACCACCGTACTAACAACTACACCACCGTACTAACCACTACACCACCGTACTAACCGTTACACCACCGTACTAACCGCTACACCACCGTACTAACCATTACACCACCATACTAACCACTACACCACCATACTAACCACTACACCACCGTACTAACCACTACACCACCATACTAACCACTACACCACCATACTAACCACAACACCACCATACTAACCACTACACCACCATACTAACCACTACACCACCATACTAACCACTACACCACCGTACTAACCACTACACCACCGTACTAACCACTACACCACCATACTAACCACTACACCACCGTACTAACCACTACACCACCGTACTAACCAGTACACCACCATACTAACAACTACACCACCATACTAACCACTACACCACCATACCAACCACTACACCACCATACTAACCACTACATCACCGTACTAACCAGTACACCACCATACTAACAACTACACCACCATACTAACCACTACACCACCATACTAACCACTACACCACCGTACTAACAACTACACCACCGTACTAACCACTACACCACCGTACTAACCGTTACACCACCGTACTAACCGCTACACCACCGTACTAACCATTACACCACCATACTAACCACTACACCACCATACTAACCACTACACCACCGTACTAACCACTACACCACCATACTAACCACTACACCACCATACTAACCACAACACCACCATACTAACCACTACACCACCATACTAACCACTACACCACCGTACTAACCACTACACCACCTTACTAACCACTACACCACCATACTAACCACTACACCACCTTACTAACCACTACACCACCTTACTAACCACTACACCACCATACTAACCACTACACCACCATACTAACCACTACACCACCATACTAACCACTACACCACCATACTAACCACTACAAATACTGAAACCCATACTAAAATTTCAATACTGCGAGTGAACCCAAACTTTTGAAGGATTGCGAATGCTGAATGAGAGTTTGGTCAACGTTCTAAGTTTTCACAGAGGGTGAACGCAAGGACTGCCCTCTAACCCGACTGATGAGAAGCCATTAGTGGTCTGATTAGTGGTCTGATTAGAACAGGCTAATTAGCGCTCGGAGGGGATAAAGTCTTTTAAGTCACCGCATGGTTATGCTATGAAAACTGACCTGACCTTGATACAAACCATGAAAAGACAGAGTTTGATATTAGATAATAGCAGCAAAAGAACAAGCCAGACTGTGAAAGAGAATCAAACAAACGTCCGGTTCCCTTCCAGAGCCGGAGATCTTCGCTAACTACAGAACCGCGCTAACATCTCAAGGCCCAACACCCATGCTGGAGAGCGCCGGGAGCCGTTCGAGTGAGTGCTGCATCAATCCGGTCATGAGATTTAGAACCCTGACTGGAGGCCAGCCAGAGATACGCCCCCCCCCCACCCGCCCCGTTATCATCACCGAGATATTTTTTCAATCTAGCATGCAAGAGACGGCGGGTCCACAGGACTCTGAATGAGTTCACTGTGCAGAAGCCAAAGGGTTTGTTTGATCTTTAGCTCTTCTCTCCAAAACCATGTGACAGCAGACACGAGGCCCTCGTCTGCATTCTGTCCGCTGGCTAACACTGGAGCAGCGCTGGAACTGCATTCACACCATCCAGAGTCGGACTTCACCAACGCTGAGCCTGACTTCACAAAGGATTCATACTAAACGTATACATCCTATATACATATATGTTATCTTATATCATCGCTGTCCAAAGAAAAATATACATCTTCATCTTTGTCTTTTTTATTTTTATATATTATTGGAACACAAAGATAACTGGACCAATAGCAATGCTTAAAAATAGCTTTGAAAAAATTCTGGTTCCACTTACTTACATTAAAAGTTAGGTTTTTGTCCTCGGTTGCAGTTTCAGAGATCTTTGGACAGCAACGACATACATAACATAACTTATATCTCTTATATACCTTAAAAACAGCTACAATCAATGGAAACTATATGGTACATGTTGGAATCTCATATGACTGACATTCGTTACACATATGGAACAATTAAAAACAATACACGTCCGATTTATTATAATACAACTAGGGCTGCACCTAACGATTAATTTCATAATCGATTAATCGTACTTTTTTTCCGATTAGTCGATAAATCTAATGACTAATTTTTACATTTTGTGTGTGTGTGTATATATATATATATATATATATATATATATATATATATATATATATATATATATATATATATATATACACACACACACACACACACACACACACACACATAGTCGAGTCAGAACGTAGACTCTTAACCACTTAATACATATATACATACATACATACACATATATACATACATATATATATATATATATATATATATATATATACATACATTATATATATATATATATATATATATATATATATATATATATATATATATCTATATATATATATATCTATATATATATATATATATATATATCTATGTCTATATATATCTATATATATATATATATATATATATATATATATATATATATATATATATATATATAGTGTCTACGTTCTGACTCGCCTCATATGGTCTACACGCCTCATGCTCAAGAAATTGGACAGTTTGTGGACTATATATTTTGGCAGAGAATCGTTTGAGAACCAGCGTGTGAACCTACGAGTGTTGTAAAGCTCCCGCGGTATCTAGAACAGTCTTAGGTTCTACACTGGACGATTAAGAAACGGTTAGCAATGCGTAGTCCAGTGACTCTACTGAAAGAAACATGTTAAAGACTCGTTTATGCTGAACGTTAAATACGGCCTTCTGTCCGTACTCTGCGTTCATTCCGTACCACTGGAGACAGCGGGGGCAATGCTAGCCGTGACCACTTCCATACGGACACGGCGAAGAAGAGACGGCGTGACTTTTAGAAATTTTCGAAAATACCTTCTCCGCGGCGCTTTGACAAACAGTCGTTTTTTCTTTGTTTTTGAAGTAAATGAAGAACTACAACCTCATCCACCACCGCCATGTTTGATTTACTCCAAACTGCCCGCTACTGGACGTGTTGCTCAGCAACCATGTAAACGGAGCTGACGCAGAGAAGTGTGAGGGCAGTGACGCTATATCGCTTCAAACGCACGCAGACGGAGTACAAATCAGCCGCTACATGTTAATAGTTTTATAAATCTGTGTTTCTGTGTGAAACACTCCCACAACTTTAGATACACACAGACAAATCCATGCTTTCAGTAGGCGTGGCCATGTTTGTGACGCATCAACGCATGTTTTGCTAATCGATGTAATTTCGTAATCGACGCTTCGCCCTAGCCCTAAATACAACTTATAATTATGTTAATTTTTTCAAGTGGGTTACACTGATTTACTTTCATTTAGATCATCCAGCCTAGCCTAGCCTAGCCTTTTAAACCAGTAACAAGAGTGCTGGTCATCACCTAATCATCAACACAAGTGGACAAAAGATTATATCAATGCTGCCCAACCAAGTAACACGTATCCCCAAAATAGTAACTTTAGACTAGAGGCCAAAAACCTTCTTAACTTTCAATGCAAGTGAATGTAAAGAGTTTTTATTACAAGTGATTAAGAAGCATTTCTATTGGTCCATTCATCGTGAAACTTTTACAGAATATAAACAGCAGCTGTTGTGTTCAAATGATATAGAAAAACCAAAAAATCTACAAAAATGGAGAGATTTTTCTTTGGACAGCAACTAGATTACAAGAACAAGAAATCCTCAATTCATGATTATGGAATTACGAATAAGTCACACTGGAGGACTAGCAGGCTAGTTTAGCTCTGAGGGTTTCCAAGGAATTACGAACGAAGCCAGGCCACAACCTCTGACCACACTTACCTTACCTACAGCGTTCGACCAGCTAGTCCATAGAACTAGTAACCAATAGAATGGGGCCCTACAGAGTAGCTGTACATGAGCCTAAGGTCACCAGGCCTGAGCTAGATGGGTACACAGCACCTCAGCATTGGGCTGTGTAGCAGTGGAACAGCTTTTCTCTGCAGCTATGGAGCTTTAGAACTGATCATCCATAGATCATCCAATCAAATCCGCACAGCAAATGTTCTCACATCTCGTGTAAAGCCCACCAAGAAGGACATTAGAGGCTGTTACTGCAGTGAAGTAGGACAAACTCACTGTAAATGCTTCACATTTCAGAAAAACCCTCGATAAGCGAGACATGTCCCACAATTTGTCCTGTGTACATCCCTTATTTATTCAATATGCTCAGAGACGGCAAAGGTTATAAACTCAGTTTCTGATAATCGTCAGAAATCCAAAGACGTCACATCCCCAAATAGAAATCCGGTCCCAAAATATCCATTTCCAATAAAAGGCATTAGTTTTTCCCGACCCTGAGAGGAAAATGCACTCTTCAATAACAATTCCTTATTACACGCTTAATATGTTCAGGAAGTGCAAAGCTTCAGGAATCAGGCTACAAATGTAAGTCCTATTTCTGTTAATTGTCCGTGATACGGAAATGTCATGTCCCCGAATAGACATCCTGCAGTGTTCCGGAGTATCACTTTCCAAGAGGACGCGGTGTTGTGACTATGAATAGATGACGCACTTTAAGAAATAGATAGGTTGTGACAGGGTTATGCTGCTGTTGGGGGTTTGAGGCAGAATTCACAACAACATAAAGCTTTAATACCTGCTATCTGAGCAATTCTGTGGCAACGGCAAAGCCTAAAGCTCCTACCGGGAAGAATTTCATGCATGCACTGGAACATGCACATACAGTCACATGTGCATACAAGCATGCGATCCCCGTGCAACACCAGCTGCCTTTCGCTTTAAAGCTGGAAAGTAAACACAGCCACCAATTCACACAACACATGGGGGGTTAGGACGGATACGGACTCTATACAGACAACTATGGTAAATCATATCCAACAACCACCGTCACCATAACAACCATCACAACAATTACATCAACCACCACCAACACAACAAACACAACTATCACTACAAAAAACACAACCACCACAACACCTACAACCACTACAACAGCAATCACAACCAGTACTACAAAAAACACAACTACTACAACAATCACCAAAACAGCTACAACCACTACTACAACCACCACAGCAACCACAACCAGCACTACAACCATACTCACCACCACAACAACCACAACCACCAACTCATCAACAACTACCACAACACTCACAACCAGCACTACAAAAACCACAACAACCACAATAACCACCAAAACAGCAACAACCACTACAACAGCAATCACAACCGGCCCTACAAAAAACACAACTACTACAACAATCACCAAAACAGCTACAACCACTACTACAACCACCACAGCAACCACAACCAGCACTACAACCATACTCACCACCACAACAACCACAACCACCAACTACCACAACACTCACAACCAGCACTACAAAAACCACAACAACCACAATAACCACCAAAACAGCAACAACCACTACAACCACTACAACAGCAATCACAACCAGTACTACAAAAAACACAACTACTACAACAATCACCAAAACAGCTACAACCACTACTACAACCACCACAGCAACCACAACAATCACAACCAGCACTACAACCATACTCACCACCACAACCACAACCACCAACTCATCAACAACTACCACAACATTCACAACCAGCACTACAAAAACCACAACTACAACAATCACCAAAACAGCAACAACCACTACTACAACTACAACAGCAACCACAACCAGCCCTACAAAAAACACAACTACCACAACAATCACCAAAACAGCTACAAACACTACTACAACTACAACAGCAACCACAACCATCACAGCCACCACAACAACCATACTCACTACCACAGCCACTACAACAACCACCAACTCATTAAAAACAACCGCAACAATCACAACCAGCACTACAAAAAACACAACTACTACAACAATCACCAAAACAGCTACAACCACTACTACAACCACCACAGCAACCACAACAAATCACAACCAGCACTACAACCATACTCACAACCACAGCCACTACAACAACCACAACCACCAACGCATCAACAACCACCACAACAATCACAACCAGCACCTACAAAAAACACAACCACCACAACAACCACCAAAACAGCTACAACTACAACAGTAATCACAACAGTCACAACCAGCACTACAACAGTCATACTCACAACCACCTCATCAACAACCAACACCACCACAATAACAACAACCACAATCTGCTTGCAGATATAACCCATAAATGGCTCTTGCGGTGGTTACAATTCACAGAAACCAAGAAGACAGGGTGAGCTGTCACAGCAGTAAATTACAGACAGACAGACAGACAGACAGACAGACAGACAGACAGGCAGACAGACAGACAGGCAGACAGACAGGCAGGCAGGCGGGATTGGGTGGACACGGTGCAGACTAATAAATCTACTGCGTCTGGGTCAAAGGGCATAAAGCCAGAAGCCAGAAATTCAACTGAAATGATCTCAGCCATGCTTGTACCACACACTATATCTAACTCCTATCATAAAACTTCCATAGCTTATACACTTAGACACTGCTACCGCTACAATCTATGGAACACATATGGTACATATTCTCTATACATATGGGACATGTTATTATTACATATAGCTGCTTGTATATAATATATATCGTGGGTGTCCCAAAAAAAACCTTATGTATCTCCAAACCAGTAACTTTACAGGAGAAGTCAAAAACATCTGAGTTAATGTAAAATGGGGTTTATTACAATCTATTTTGAAGCATTTTTATTGGTCCAACCAGCAGGAAATTTTCTCAAAATACAGAATGAACTACAACTATAAAACTATATTTCAATTAATTTATGTTTTGTGTGTCTATAAGAAAGGAGGGGCATATCAGCCAATCAGCATCTCCGCATTAACGTTTCTTCTGTTTGACGACACTGTGTAGACACTGTCACACCCTTAGTCTTTACATACAGCCTATGCAATATTTATGGAACATATGTATGACCTCATGTCCTGACAAGGTATAAAAACAAAAGTAAGTGTGTGTGTGTATATGTGTGGGGGGTTTATAAAAGGTACAACTCGATGCCAGTCATGCTTAATATAAAGGGAGGGAGAGCTGGCACGATGCCAAGTGGAAATATCTGACCACAGGCTACGGGCCGCCAGGCGCCAGATGAGATCCTTTTCTTCTGCCCGCTGCTGCAACTGCCCAGCACCTGTCACACACGCAGCACTCCCGAGATCTGTGCATTCAACAGCAGAGCTGCAGTGAGGGGTGGTGGGTTGGGTTGGGGGGGGATGAAAGCACACATGTCCCAAAGCCCCGGCACCTGTCAGGACCGCGCTCAGCGCCTGTGTGACGTATCTCTGAGCGCTTGAGAGCGCAGCGGATGCATTCACAGCGTTCCAGCCCAAATCCTCCCCCTCCCCCGGTGTTCACTTTCAAACCAACAGCCAGACCCCCAGAGCCCCAAACATCACCACACATGCACACCAGATCACACCAGCCCCGTCTAATCCCTATAACATCAACACGAAGACGCAGTTCATTACCAACAAGCAGGGTGAAACCACAACCCTACAGCGAGAGTCGCAACCAAATACACAGGCGTACACAAACCAGTTTCATCCAGTTTCAACCTCCAACGAAATGAAGTACATGCTGCGTTCACCGTCTCCCTGTGGGCTGATGTCCAGCATATTTCCATCTACATACAGCCGTGGGCAAAAGTTTGGGCATTCCCAAACTTAGTAAGTAGAAGTTTAAATATTCCACTTCTGCACATTTTAAAAGGCAATTATTGTTTATCTGCTGAACGTAACGCACTGGAAAAATATAAAAAACATGAAATGAGGCCTGTGCAAAAGTTATAATATTTTTTATTTCCAATATCAGCAACATTATAGCAATGACAGATCGAAATTTGATAAAAAACACTATATCGTCGTCGCTGCCCAACAAAAAAAACAAGTTACAACTTTACAGAAAAGACCAAAGACATACTTTACTTTTAATGTAAGTCAATGGAACCAGAATTCTTTCCAAGTCAGAGCGTAGACTCTTAGTCTTTTACCATTTATAGATCACGAGCGTTTAAGATCCCCTAATACATTAAGTCTAGAATGGCTAGAATGGTTTTCCTCATGCTTCTGAGCCCACCCATACACACACACATGCACACACACACACACACACACACACACACACACACACACACACACACACACACATATATATATATAATATAACAATACTGTCCATTTTTACACAATGTAAACGACCACTGACGTGTTCAAATGATGTAGAAAACTCAAAATCAACAAAAATGGAGATAGATGTTTTTTAATAGACAGCAATATTTAAAAAAAGTGTTTTCTCTGTAGAGGATGTGTTTCACTTAGAAAATCAACCAAAAATGCTTTTCATGCTTTAGTTCATGTTCATAGAAAACAGTGAATCTTATAGTGTTAGAAAAACCATATGATCAAGTCCCTGTAAGAGACCCTGAACAGCTTCACAAGCTTCAAACCCTCCGCTACAGAGCTTTGTCACTATGGGAGATGTTTCTGATCTCTGCTCCGTAACGCTCCGGCACAACTTCGACGGATAAATGAAGTTATGCTGTTATTACAGACTCTAATCAGCATACGAGGCTCCTAGAGGAGTGAGAATGCAGAAGTCCCATGTTAATCCTAACAGCATTAATGTGAGGCTGGTTGCCAGATCAAATCAGAAAAGGCGGATTGGACTTTTCATTCTTAGACAGTGCAGAAACGCCTCCTTACACTATATGACAGTAAAAAGGTTAATGAGTTGAGAGGCGGTGAAGCTAAACAGCTAACTTTACCTCTGGAAGTGGGGACGTGCTTCCATTCAGCTAGGCCCATAGAACGACGGCGCAATACTGTTTGTTACTGGTCCCAGACATCTCAGCCTTGTAATACAGAAACTCAGATACCACACAGGACTGCACACTGCAAACAACCAGCTTACTTACAGTTCTCTCTGAGCATCCTGACCAATCACAGCCCCAGATACAAAGTCCTTCTATATACTTCTACATAAAGTCCTAGAAGCACACAGACCTATATTAAATCCAAGAGCTAAATCATCTTCTATGAAGTCCTAGAACCATATAGTCCTACATAGTCCTAGAGCCAAATAGTCCTACATAAAGTCCTAGAGACAAATAATCCTACATAAAGTCCTAGAGCCAAATAGTCCTACATAAAGTCCTAGAACCAAATAGTCCAACATAAAGTCCTAGAGCCAAATAGTCAAATATAAAGTCATAGAACCAAATAGTCCTACATAAAGTCCTAGAGCCAAATAGTCCTACATAAAGTCCTAGAACCAAATAGTCCAACATAAAGTCCTAGAGCCAAATAGTCAAATATAAAGTCATAGAACCAAATAGTCCTACATAAAGTCCTAGAGCCAACTAGTCAAATATAAAGTCCTAGAACCATATAGTCCTATATAAAGTCCTAGAGCCAAATAGTCTTACATAAAGTCCTAGAGCCAAATAGTCAAATATAAAGTCAAAGAACCAAATAGTCCTACATAAAGTCCTAGAGCCAAATAGTCAAATATAAAGTCCTAGAACCATATAGTCCTATATAAAGTCCTAAAGCCTAAGTCCTATATAAAGTTCTAGAACCATATAGTCCTACATAAAGTCCTAAAGCCAAACAGTCCTATATTAAACCTAGAACCAAAGTCCTATACAAAGGCCTAGAACCACTTAATGCTATATAGTCATAGAGCCAAATAGTCCTATATGAAATCCTAGAACCATGTAGTCCTAAAAAAGTCCTAGAACCACACAGACCTATATTAAATACTAGAACCAAACAGTCCTATATAAAGTCCTAGAATAACTTAGAATAAGTTCATAACACTACAATAAAATGGGTCATATCCTAGCAGAACCTTTTTCAGTGCTATATAAACCAAACACATTCATCACTTCATCAGAACCATTCCAGCATGAAAAGAACCATTTAAGCTTGCAACTGGCTCTTTAACTAAAGAACGCTTGGAGAAGACTGCAGTCTTTGTTAAGAGTGAAGCTTCTGCTGTCCAAAAAAGTTTTTTTTGAGGCGACAATCACCCCCACGTCCCCCGAGCTCACAAGCAACAAGCCAGTCGGCATTCAGATTTTTACCAAAATCACAACAGCTGAAGCTCTGAGAACCACCTCCTCATCTCACTCCCACTTCCAGACTTTACCCTCCATGACCAGCCATCTCAATATTCCCAGCATCATCGGCTCGGCCAAAAGCTCTAGACTGGAGCCAGTTTTAACAACTCTAGAAGTTCGATTACAGACATTTTTCCATAAACATCCCCCCAAAGTGTCTGAAAGGGGCAGCTGTTACATGTTTAGACAATTTCATAATGAATGCACCATAAAAAGGAGAGGAACTCTAGAAGGTAGGACAGTTAGATCAGTCAACTAATCCTCTAATCAATAGTTGGACAGATAAGCAGACGCCAGGAACTATGTAGGCCTGGCTCCACGTAGGCCTGGCTCCACGTAGACCTGGCTCTATGCTCTCCAGCCATACATTGGTGTGTTTTCAGTACAGAAGTGTTTTAAGCCTCACTGGCCCAGAGTTAATCTAAGCCCCATGTGGACCAAAGCAGTCGGGCGGAGATTACCAAGGTCAGGAAAGGCCGGTGACATCAACCCAGCGTAATGCTCCGGCTACAAGTTTCCGGCTCCGCGGGCACGACTGGCTCTGATTAATAGAAATATTCTCGTCCTGCAGCACCTCAGGCCAACACCTGGACAGAATCTCAAACACTGGAGACACCTCAAACAAACTACTGACCTCAAACAAACTACTGACCTCAAACAGACGACTGACCTCAAACTTACAGCCAACCTCAATCCATAGACGGACATACATTAACACCAGCTTTAAATACAGCACCACATACATATATATATATATATATATATATGGGTATGTAAAGTACTGTGTAAGAGTTTTAGCCACTTGGGAACATCATTAAATTAAAAAAAAAAACTATTTTCCAGACAGGAACCTTTTATTTAGCAGAACACTTTATTGTTTAAATATTCAAAACAGTATTTATAGAGTAAGTAGTGCTTTAACATATGTCAGTGTGTTTATTTAACCCTTTTCAAGCTTCTCCTTGTGGAAACAACCCAGTATTATTAACAGTTCTCATCTAATACCTGCTTTGACTGCTCAGTACTTCGTTAAGCTAAATCAAGATTGCTGATGAGGTTACGGTTTTGTTACCGTATGTGACTCATCCAGGGCGTTCTGTAACATCTGTAAAACCAATGTGTCTCATGGGGGAACAAAGACAAAGACATTTAACACTATTAATCTGATACGGTTTTAGAGTACACCACGCGGCTGAACACAGTGAGTATCAGTAAACAGCAGAGCTAGCACACACAGCTAGCACAAAACAAACAACCCAGAACACCATACAGACCAGATCTGACCGGTACAAACAGTACAGCAGCAGCAGCCAGAGAGCTAAATGAATCACAGCCAAAGTGACTGAGTTTATAGCGATGTATAACCATGTTTCCGCCATGTTTCATGACTTGCTTGCGCTAATAACTACATGTAGCCCTGCTGTGGTATATAGCCCTGCCCTCCATCGGTATCGGCCGACCACGCTAAAAGGTGATCGGAATCGGCCTCAAAAACGCTGATCGGTCTATCTCTATATATATATATATATATATATATATATATATAAGTGTGTGTACGTATATGTGTGTCTATATATATATATATATATATATATATATATATATATATATATATATATATATATATATATATATATATATATATATATATATACACACACACACATATACGTACACACACACGTAAGGAATTCCTCACCCGAATATGCAAACGTGGCTAATAATGAATGAAAGCCAGTGAGGCTCAGCTTATGTAATGCTAACGAACCCCTGGCCAGCAAGCACAATGCTAATTGACCCTCCACCAGTTAATACAAAGCTAACTGTAATAATTGCACAATGTTGATTGACCCCCCTCAGCAGTTAGTCCAGCTCCGACACCTGCAAAATGGACTGCATAATATGACATAGTACCATAACTTACATTCATTAATCATGATGCACTGCAAAAAAATCAATAAACAAACAAACAAACAAATAAATAAATAATCAAGAGCACATACAGTTTGTGTTCAAATCTACACACCAGTGATTTCTCCACTGTACTGTTTACAGATTAGCTTTTAAAGAAGCATACACAGTAACCATCCACAGTTCTCAGTCTTTCAGGCTAATAGCTGTGGAAAAAAGAAATCACCATTGTGTTGACTGCTGTGTGGGGAGGGGTCAACCAGCACTGGACTAACTGCTGAGGGGGGTCAATCAACATTGCGCAATTATTACAGTTAGCTTTGTATTAACTGGTGGAGGGTCAATTAGCATTGTGCTTGCTGGCCGGGGGTTCATTAGCATTACATAAGCTGAGCCTCACTGGCTTTCATTCATTATTAGCCACGTTTGCATATTCGGGTGAGGAATTCCTTCAGAACAAAAGCAAGCCGTATCGCATATCCCACCTTTCATCACAGTGGGCTCAGGAGCGGAGCGGTCCTGGCAGAGAGGTTGACCACAAGGGGCCGGTTCCCCCCTCACTTCCAGGAAAACGATTCTCCACATGAGAACACATGGCAGCCATGCAGCACCAGCGTGACGTCAGCGTCCAAACGTGCCCCAAATCCATCACCGCACTCGGGACATATTACACAAACCAAGAAGGAGCAAGCGGGACGCCGGGGAGACCCGTCCGGCACGACGGGCTTCTGTGAAGCCTTTTAATGTGAGCCGTTCTTAAAAAGTTTACAGCATGATATGATAGGATTTCTAGATGTAACTGCAAATCGCCGAACGAGCTGCTTTGAAGAGATTTACGAGCAACTGGAAACAGTCCTCCCAGCTCTGGTCAAATATAAGAAGAAAATGAAAGGAGCTGCCGAGGACAGGGGCATGCAAAGTCCTTTAAAGCGACAGCTCAGCAAAAATCAGTCTGCTCTGGATTATTTTTAGTTATTGGCCTGGTGGTAAAATCTTCAAAGTGTTCAGAATAACTGATCAGAAACCATTCTTACTCGGTTACATACACACAAACCAACCACAACACATTAACACCAGTTCTGTAAGAGGTAAGCTCCACCGCCTACTAGGGCCACACCTAACGATTAATTTCATAATCGATTAATCGTACGATTTTTTCCCGATTAGTCGATCTAATGACTTATAATCTAATGACTAATTTTGTGTTATATATATATATATATATATATATATATATATATATATGTATTAAATGGTTAAGAGTCTACGTTCTGACTCGACTTATAGAGGCACAAATGACACGTAGCCTACACGCACAAGTAATTGGACAGTTTGTGGACTATATATTTTGGCCGAGAGTCGTTTGAGAACCAGTGTGTGAACCTACGTGTGTTCTAAAGCTCCCGTGGTATCGAGAACAGTCTTAGGTTCTACACTGGACGATTAAGAAACGGTTAGCAAGGCGTAGTCCAGTGACTCTACTGAAAGAAACATGTTAAAGACTCGTTTATGCTTAATGTTAAATACGGATACGCTCGGAGGACAGGGGCATGCAAAGTCCTTTAAAGCGACAGCTCAGCAAAAACTGACATCACTCTGCTCTGGATTATTTTTAGTTATTGGCCTGGTGGTAAAATCTTCAAAGTGTTCAGAATAACTGATCAGAAACCATTCTTACTCAGTTACATACACACAAACCAACCACAACACATTAACACCAGTTCTGTAAGAGGTAAGCTCCACCGCCTACTAGGGCCACACCTAACGATTAATTTAATAATCGATTAATCTAACAATCAATTCTTTTTTCAATTAGTTGATCTAATGACTAATAATCTAATGACTAATTTTTACATTTTGTGTGTGTGTGTGTATATATATATATATATATATATATATATATATATATATATATATATATATATATATATATATATATATATATATATATATATATATACACACACACACACACACACACACACAGTCGTTTGAGAACCAGCGTGTGAACCTACGTGTGTTTTAACTCTCCCACGGTATCTAGAACAGTTTTAGGTTCTACACTGGACGATTAAGAAACGGTTAGCAATGCGTAGTCCAGTGACTCTACTGAAAGAAACATGTTAAAGACTCGTTTATGCTTAATGTTAAATGCGGATACGCTCTGAGCCTTCTGTCCGTACTCTGCGTTCATTTCGTACCGCTGGAGACCGGGGGGGGCAGTGCAAGCCGTGACCACTTCTCAATACGGACACAATGAAGAAGGAACGGCGGGACTTTCTGAAGAGAGGTGGTCGTTCATTAGAAATTTTCAGAAATTTCTAATGGCCATGTTTGTGACGCATCGACGCACGTTTCACTAATTACGTAATTTCATGATCGATTACGTCGGCGAGTCGTCCCAGCCCTACTGCCTACGAATGCCACTGGAGATGATCATTAGCCCAGAACATTCTTTCTAATAAAGCGCTCGGTCGTCCAGCGTCTTCAGCGCACTTCACTTCACTCCGCTCTGAAACGATAAACATGCCCTTTCCTTCTGGATGAAGAACACTCGCTGTGTTAGTGAAAAGCAGCTTGAGGAAGTAGAGGAGGAGAAGATTTACAATGTTGTCCTTGTGTCTCCAGATTGATTGTGGACAGGTCAAGTGATCTACTGCTGCTTTGGGCATTCACGTCCACTGCACTTCATTGCGAACAAAAGCAGCCAAGTCAACAAGGCCTGGAGAGTTGTTAGCAGGAGAGAGGGAGCGTGTGTGAAAAAGCTGGAATCGGACGGAACAACATCGGAGCCGTTTAGAGGAGTTTTAATGGAGCAGCACTACATCAACGCACATACAGCTCCTGTGTTATTAACTATATATATTATCTTTATTATTATAGATGCACAATATAGTATATATATATATATATATATATATATATATATATATATATATATCCAATGAAAAACATCTCCATTTTTGCTGATTTTAAGTTTTCTACATCATTTGAATACGCCAATGGCCATAGTGTGACAATTTCATGTGAATGAACCAATAGAAGTGCTCCAAAACAGCTTGGAAAAAATTCAGGTTCCATCAAAATACACTGAAAGTAAAGTATGGTTTTAATCTCGCATTAAATATATAAACAGTACCACCCAAAAGTTTAGGATCACCTTAGAATTCAATTTCATGCAATTTTCATGCAATTCACAAACAATATTGCTCATTTCCCAATTAATGTAAGTGTATCAGATGATTTTTAAAGAATAAAAATGTTTGTATTAAAGTCTATTTTTGTATAGAGGCTTATTTTGCATATAGTCTATTATCAGTAATTCTCAGTCCTCTGTCTAAATCTCCTGGTACGACCACCAATCCAAGTTAAGGATGTTATTGGACTAATTGGTTGTTTGGACACTCTTACTCAATTGTGATGCACAGCTGAAAAACATTCTACTAATAAGTGAGTATAAAAGGGAGAACAACATTCTAGGTTAGTTTAGTATCTGAAGATCAGCAGTTGATGGCTTGCTGACCGACTCACAATGACCAGAAAGAAACAACTTTCTTTAGAGACCCGTCAGTCCATTGTTGTGTTAAGGAAGAAGATACTCCATTAAAACAAGAACATTTCACTGTGATCCCAAACTTTTGAGCGGTAGTGTACATAGACACACACACACACATATATATATATATATATATATATATATATATATATATATATATATATATATATATATATATATATATATATATATATATATATATATATATATATATATATACCCACACACTTATATACAAAAACACGTCATCTGACTCCAAACTTTTGCACACAGCTCCACAAACAGTTCTTAACAGGTTCTTCAAGGATGCTTGATCTGTGGCACCATCCCTCCATGGTACCTTTATCTGGAGCGCCGCTGACGACGTTCTGGAAAGACTGAACAAAATCTACTTCTCCAGCGAGAACAAGAGACACAAAACCCAGCACAAACGTTTTAATCCCGTTTTAACTTCCAGTTAGGAACCGCCTCGGCTCCTTCCCAAACGAGTCATTCTAATTAGACGTGTTTCTCCCCTTCTTTTGAAGCCGGGAGAGGATGTGGCAACCCGGGGCCATTGTTTTCGTCAAGCGGGTTCTGCCTGTGCTCCATTAGAAAAGAGAACAAGCACTACAGTGGGTCAAAAGCCGTTATTTGCACACAGATCCTACGCTGAGGGCTTGTTTTGACACTTTGTACCTACTGGCACCCCTGAAAGGAGCCACCGCGAATGGGGCACTTGAGTTCTCCTGACTTCATTAGAGCCCCAGAGCCTTTTTTTTTTTTTTTTTTTTTTTTTTTTTTTAAACGGACGCGCCGCTACTCAAGGCCCGGCCTTCAAGGGCCTATTGGAGCCTGGTATTGTTTTCTTAATGGAGCTTGTTGCTGGGGCCCCACGGTTGGTCTGAGTGTATGCATGCCGGTGAGGGGAACCGAGTATGTGAGGCGGTGTGTGTGTATGTGTGTATGTGTGTGTGTGTGAGTTGTTGTGGCAGTGGAGGGACGTGACATGGATGAGCGAAAGAGGGATTTCCAGGCCAAGGCCAAAGCGAGCCTTTGATGGAAAGAATGGGCGAGAGAGAGCTAGAGACAGAGAGTGGGAGAGCGAAAGAGTGAAGAAAAAAACTAAAAAGCCAGGAGAGAGAAGTGAGAGTCCATTAAAAAACAATGCGGGCAGTAAATAAAAATGCCTTACAATCTCTTTGGAAAGCAGCTTAACGTCTAGGGCTCCTATACGAACAGCCCAACTCAGCCTGTTGCTAATGAACACGGCTGCCTGGCTCGGAAACTTCTCTTATAAAAGAGGAGGACGGACGACAGAAAGCGCAGTAAAATGTGGGGAGCGTATAGAACAGGGATGGCTACGGGTGGGCAACATGACACCATGCTACTGTTGCTGTTAGGGGTCCCGCTTTTTCTTTCCCCATACTGATTCCAACTTCGGGACCGCCCATATGGGCCGAAATCAAGTACCAGTCTGATACCAGCACTTTGTTAGATCACCTGTGTTCGTAGTAGTATGTGTACAAACTGTTGCTGTCCAAATAATTAAAAACTAAAACACAAGTATCTCTAAAATAGTATCTTTAAAGTGGAGGACAAAAACAATCTTAAGCTTCAGTGTAAGTGTGTAAGGGTGTCTTAAACGCTCGTGATCTATAAATGGTTAAAGTTTAACGCTACATTTACACTGCTCCGTCGCGTCAACAGACGTGAACGCACTCCCCCTCTCCAGCTGGCCGCATGTGGGCGTAACAAGGGTGTTCCCTGCATCGTCCAATGGAATCAGGTATGTGCGTTTCCAGGGGTGACGGGGCAGCAGTGATTAATGCTTGTGTTCAACATCAGCTTTTTCATACCATATTTACATCATTTTATAGACTTGAATCAGATGTAAATATAAAAAAGGGTTTTTTTTAATTTAGATCTGAATATGGAACGAATATTTCATACGTTGAGGACACTCATCACGTGACCACCCGCCCTCTTCTCATTGGATAGACGCATTGCGTTTGGTGGATTCATCTCGGCTGAACTTTTCGTCGCATCGCACACCCCCAAACTCGTCGCGCCGGACCCATGATGCACCAGGTGGCCACATCTGACGCAACCAACACTCCCCATTGAAAATGAATAGGATACATGACTTAATTTCGCAATCAATTATGTGGATTAATTAAAAGAGTTTAAATAATATATAAAAAAAGAAGAAAATCAGAGGAACGGAGATACATATTTTTCTTTGGCCAGCCGTGATATACAGTACAGGCTACTGTAGATAAAGGCTGTAAGAAAATATCGAAACTATTAAATATCACAATACTAAGTTTGGTGATACTGTATCGATCGATTCTCAAAATCTGTATTGATTTTTAATTAACTGTGCACCATCAAAGATTTGTGGTTCATTTTGTGCTGTGTTTAAACCCCAGACCACTAGATAACAGGGCTGTTCACCATTATACTCTTTCACTCCAACATAAAGGTAGCACAACATATAGTGGTGCAGGTTTTTGTTTTTTTGTATTACGATAGTTTTCCTAACATTAGGTTTAAGTGATCAGGCTCTATGGTCATGCTTACAGTATCATTAATATATATCGCAGTGTACTGAATCGTAACTCCGGTATTATGATAAGTATCGTATCGGCCGGTCCCTACAGATACACAGTCACGATGTAGGTGTAGTGAAAAAAGTCGTAAACCAAACCTTTCAAATTGTGATTTTACAATAATACAAAGAAAAATTCATTGTCCAGCTCAAGTTCCTCCTCTCCAAAGAGAGAGAGAGAGAGAGAGACAGAGACAGAGAGAGAGAGAGAGAGAGAGAGAGAGAGAGAGAAGTAAAAAAGAAAGACAAGCAGAATGAATGACTTAAGTGTGAGCAAATAAGACCGAGCTGGCCTGCTGTTTTCTTTCTGCTGTGATAATAAAACGCACGCAGTCAAAATGCCAATGAACTTCATGACTAACGCTGCAGTGTCCCATCCCAGCTCACACTGATGTCTTCATCCACCATTACAGGAGTGAAGCGGGGGGGTGGGGGGGGGGCATAATTTAATTTTCAGCGCCATTCGACCCAGACAATACCCATCCCTCACAGGAGGAGAGACGAACAAGGAGGAGAAAAATGCATCATTCAGCACAGAGCACATGCTAGCCATGCTAATCCCAGGCATGGGAAAGAGTCTGAGAATTCAGATAGAGAGGAAGACCACCTTCACCACAGCACGACCCACCAACGGGCATTCATTTGTGTGGCAGTTGGTACGGACTGTATAACAGTGGGCTTCTTTGTAACAACTAGTGCACTTCAAACCATTCTGCTTCATATTAGCAGACCTCAAATCCATACGTCACCCATTACGTCCCATTACATCCCATTACAACCCATTACACAACAGAAATCACACCTCATATCACATCATATCAGTACACTTCATAATCACCCTTCCAAAAAACAGCACCCTAGCAGGGGTTTCACGCTAGTCTAGGCTGGTTTACACTGCTCTGGCACTGGTTTGGCTGGTCACCCTCAGCATGGCCATACTGGTTGACCAGCATACCAGCATCCAAAGCATAACATGCTGCATGAAAGTTCACATTATAACACTACACTTCATAATTAGCACAAATTCAAAACAGAGCGCTCCGTAACAGTACACTTCATAATTAGCACAAATTCAAAACAGAGCGCTCCGTAACAGTACACTTCATAATTAGCACAAATTCAAAACAGAGCGCTCCATAACAGTACACTTCATAATTAGCACAAATTCAAAACAGAACGCTCCGTAACGGTACACTTCATAATTAGCACAAATTCAAAACAGAACGCTCCGTAACGGTACACTTCATAATTAGCACAAATTCAAAACAGAACGCTCCGTAACGGTACACTTCATAATTAGCACAAATTCAAAACAGAACGCTCCGTAACGGTACACTTCATAATTAGCACAAATTCAAAACAGAACGCTCCGTAACAGTACACTTTATAATTAGCACAAATTCAAAACAGAACGCTCCGTAACAGTACACTTCATAATTAGCACAAATTCAAAACAGAACGCTCCGTAACAGTACACTTCATAATTAGCACAAATTCAAAACAGAACGCTCCGTAACAGTACACTTCATAATTAGCACAAATTCAAAACAGAACGCTCCGTAACAGTACACTTCATAATTAGCACAAATTCAAAACAGAACGCTCCGTAACAGTACACTTCATAATTAGCACAAATTCAAAACAGAACGCTCCGTAACAGTACACTTCATAATTAGCACAAATTCAAAACAGAACGCTCCGTAACAGTACACTTTATAATTAGCACAAATTCAAAACAGAACGCTCCGTAACAGTACACTTCATAATTAGCACAAATTCAAAACAGAACGCTCCGTAACAGTACACTTCAAAATTAGCACAAATTCAAAACAGAACGCTCTGTAACAGCACGCTCTGTAACAGTACACTTCATAATTATCATAAATTCAAAACAGAACGCTCTGTAACAGCACGCTCTGTAACAGTACACTTCATAATTAGCATGATTTATAACAGCAGGTTCCGTAAGAGTACACTTCATAATTAGCACAAATTCAAAACAGAACGCTCCGTAACAGTACACTTCAAAATTAGCACAAATTCAAAACAGAACGCTCCGTAACAGTACACTTCAAAATTAGCACAAATTCAAAACAGAACGCTCTGTAACAGCACGCTCTGTAACAGTACACTTCATAATTATCATAAATTCAAAACAGAACGCTCTGTAACAGCACGCTCTGTAACAGCACGCTCTGTAACAATACACCTCATAATTAGCATGATTTATAACAGCAGGTTCCGTAAGAGTACACTTCATAATTAGCACAAATTTAAAACAGAACGCTCCGTAACAGTACACTTCAAAATTAGCACAAATTCAAAGAGCATGCTCCGTAACAGTACACTTCATAATCAGCACAAATTCAAAACATCACGCTCCGTAACAGCACGCTCCGTAACAGCACACTTCAAAATTAGCACAAATTCAAAGAGCATGCTCCGTAACAGTACACTTCATAATAAGGATTCAAGGATTCAAGGATTCAAGGAGACTTTATTGTCATTCGCATCACATGTGGTACATGGGGTGGAACGAAATTGTGGTACCCAAGGACCCAGTTTTACCCAGACAGCAGTACTTAAATAAATAAAATAAACATAAATATATAAAATATATGAAAATAAAATAAACAGGAATGGAGAAGGTAGCAGCAGAGTGTATTAAAGTGACTGGTGTCGTAAAAGTGTCAGTGCAGTAAAAGTGTCAGTGCAGTGGTTCCACTAAGTGGCGTTTAAAAGTCTTACAGCTTCCGGAATGAATAAGCACAAATTCAAAACAGCACGCTCCGTAACAGCACGCTCCGTAACAGCACGCTCCGTAACAGCACGCTCCGTAACAGCACGCTCCGTAACAGCACGCTCCGTAACAGCACGCTCCGTAACAGCACACTTCAAAATTAGCACAAATTCAAAGAGCATGCTCCGTAACAGTACACTTCATAATAAGCACAAATTCAAAACAGCACGCTCCGTAACAGCATGCTCCGTAACAGCACGCTCCGTAACAGCACGCTCCGTAACAGCACACTCCGTGACAGCACACTCCGTGACAGCACACTCCGTGACAGCACACTCCGTGACAGCACACTCCGTAATAAGCAAGCCGCATTACAACAGCATGCTTTAACCTTAGGAAGTCTCGTAACAGTGTGAGCTTTACAACTAGTTTACCACTTCAAAACATTATACTTAACTAAAAATGCATCATCATAACAGTCCACTTCATACTCACAGCCCATTTCAACTAATAAGCCTCATACCACTATAATTCATATCATAACAGAACATTGCACATATTAGTGTACTTCATAACTAGTACGCTTTCCAACATTATACCCTGTAACACTGCATTTCAAACGTATTATTCTTCATATCAGTTCAGCAGCATGCTTCACACCAGTAAACATCATAACAAAACTCCAGTACGCTTCAGAACATCATGCTCCACATCCATAGGTCATAATAAAACATTAAATTCCTAATTAGTACGATTCCTGCTTACCATTAGGGGCAGTTCATATTTCTTTTTTCACTTGAATCATCAAGTTGCCAACCACAAATACAGCTACAGCATCACTTATCCTTACACAAACAGAGTCAGAGGAACTTTATCCACGTTAATGTGTTTAATCAAGCTATTCCTTTGACCAGTCTAATCCTAATTCATCAAGATTTTACTGCTATACATCAAAAGCAGCATTGACTTCAACATCTCTGGAGCTCACGGGCATGTGTGTCCCTGAGCATGCATGAATGCATTTACAAGAATGAGCTGCTTTTTTTTATTTTTATTAAACAGTGATGTTTTCATGTTTCTGTGTATGTGTCACCCTGCAGACTCTGTGTCTCCAGCCTTTCTACTTTTTCTTTTTTTTTAATACAGTGGACGCCCATTCAGTCAGACACACAGGCTTGTTTACTGCCATCACCTGACTCTCACACTCACACACACACACACACACACACACACACACACACACACACACAGACTCACATCCAGATATTTGGTGCCACAGATCTTCAGCTCTCATATATTATTATTTCCCCACATAACAGTGGGAGCCAATCCCAGCGTCATTAGGCGAAGGCGGGGTACACCATGGACAAGTCACCAGTCCATTGCATGGCCAACACACACTCACGTCACACTCACACTCATACCTACGGGCAATTTAGAGTGACCTATCAACCTAACATGCACGTGTTTGGACTGTGGGAGGAAACCGGAGTACCTGGAGGAAACCAACTCAAGCACGGAGAGAACATACACACTCTACACAGAACGACCCGGACCGGGAATCCAACCCAGATCATCTTACTGTGAGGAGACCGTGCTGACCACTACACCACCCTACTGACCACTACACCACCATACTAACCACTACACCACCATACTAACCACTACACCACCATACTAACCACTACACCACCATACTAACCACTACACCACCGTACTGACCACTACACCACTATACTAACCACTACATCACCATACTAACCACTACACCACCCTACTAACCACTACACCACCATACTAACCACTACACCACCGTACTAACCACTACACCACCGTACTAACCACTACACCACCATACTAACCACTACACCACCGTACTAACCACTACACCACCATACTAACCAGTACACCATTATACTAACCACTACACCACCATACTAACCACTACACCACCGTACTAACCACTACACCACCATACTAACCACTACACCACCGTACTAACCACTACACCACCATACTAACCACTACACCACCGTACTAACCACTACACCACCATACTAACCACTACACCACCGTGCTGACCACTACACCACCATACTAACCACTACACCACCATACTAACCACTACACCACCATACTAACCACTACACCACCGTACTAACCACTACACCACCATACTAACCACTACACCACCATACTAACCACTACACCACTATACTAACCACTACACCACCGCACTAACCACTACACCACCGCACTAACCACTACACCACCATACTAACCACTACACCACCATACTAACCACTACACCACCATACTAACCACTACATCACCATACTAACCACTACACCACCATACTAACCACTACACCACCGTACTAACCACTACACCACCATACTAACCACTACATCACCATACTAACCACTACACCACCATACTAACCACTACACCACCATACTGACCACTACACCACCATACTAACCACTACACCACCATACTAACCACTACACCACCATACTAACCACTACACCACCGTACTAACCACTACACCACCATACTGACCACTACACCACCGTACTAACCACTACACCACCATACTAACCACTACATCACCATACTAACCACTACACCACCATACTAACCATTAAACCACCCATATTTAACCATTTCAGGTAAAAACTTTCTGCAAGGGAGCTTTCAGAGGTGGGCGTCTGGTTGCCATCACCACCACTGTGAACAATTCCACACACAATTTGTATTTCAGTCACAAACCTATAGTGAAAGTATACTGGGGGCCGAAACACTACATTAAAACTTTTCCAAGGTCCCGTAAAACAAGTATATACAAGTATATATAAATAAAGAAAAGCTTTATGGCCTCTTCTAATTTTTCGATAGTGGGCCCCACTGTGGGGAGCCCTGGCCTCAACAACGGGCTAATGCTGCTTAGGCAGGACCACTGTGAATAACACTAGGGCTCATGTCAAAATGACCATCTGGTCCATAGAGAGCCACTAATATTAGCCAGCAGCCAAATAAATCCGACACTAATCAAATGCTCTAACAACACACAGCCACAGACACGGAATATAATTTAATAGAAGAGGCTGAAACCGTGTTTCAGTCACTCTGAACACTGCCGCTGCCTGCAGAACGTTCACAGACCCACAGCTCCAGCGGATTCACTACACTTCGCTGCTTTCTCTAAAAACGCCCCAGAGCTGGGGGGAAAGGAGGGGGTGGGGGGGTTTGGGCACATCAACCTAACAAGAGTGGGTCTCCTCTGTCTCCAAACAATTTATAGGCCATGAGGGGAAGACGGCCTTATAATGAAATTAATCTCCCCCTCCACCGCCACCCCCAGCCCGAGTTCCTCACAGTAACCAGGGGTGCCGTCTGCTCATAAACATACTTCATTAAGAAAAGAAAGAAAGAAAGAAAGAAAGAAAGAAAGAAAGATTAAAAACCAGTAGAACTGCATGGAAAGGGGAAGGGTTTCTATTTTATGAGTTTCTAAACACGGTTCCTATTATAAACAACTGGAAGACAAATAAGATGCATAGAGAAATGTGTCATGGTAATTTGGATATATAGGCTGGGAACATGTGGTATATACATTCTATTATGTTACCGCTGCTGCAAAAATTCTCTGCAATAAATTTGAAAATGTTCTTTCGTTGTTGCACTCCTTAAATTACTGACTGTGCTGAAAGCAGTCCCACAGCTCTGATACGGGTGCATCCCCAGTTTGCATTACTGCAGGCGAAAAAATGGTCAGCTAAAGCTCCGGAGCTGTAACACTGAAAGAGGGATCAAATGGCCATTGCTGCTCTTCCCCTACAGCCAGTGAGCTTCACTGATACCTGCCAAACCTGCTTTACTACCACACACACACACACACACACACACACACACACACACACACACACACAATGGGGTCAGGTGTCACAGAAAGCATAGCGTTTTTTTTTTTTATGGTCAACACGCATCACCCATTCCTCAACTAAACCTATCAATCATCATGATAAGCGTTACACCTTCAGCAGTGGAGAAATGGAAATGCACAGCCTGATTCCCTGCATGTCATAGACAGTTCAAAATTAACCCCTCATCAAACTTCTATCTGATACAGCCCAACACCAAATGCATACCAACAACACCAAACGCATACCAACAACACCAAACGCATACCAACAACACCAAACGCATACTAAAACGCACATCGAAATAACCCAACACCAACTGTGTATCCAAAAACAACCCAACGCCCATCTCACATCAAAAACAATCCAACAACGAAAGTCTCAAAAATTACCCAACACCAACTGTACAGCAAAACAACCCAATGCCAAACGCATATAAAAAATAACCCAACACCAAACGTATATCAGAAATGGCCCCAAACCAACCGCTTATTAAGTAAACAACCCAACGTTAAATAAGTATTGGAAAACGACCCAACACCAAATGTACATCGAAAACAACCCAACACCAAATGAATATAAAAATCGACCCAACACTAAATGCATGTCACAAATGGGCCAAAGCCAAACGCTTAAGTAAACAACCCAACGTCAAATAAGTATTTGAAAATGACCCAACAACAAATGTATATCAAAACAACCCAAAGCCAAATGCATATAAAAACAACCCAAAGCCAAATGCATATAAAAACAACCCAACACCAAAAGAATATCAAAATCAACCCAACTCTAAATGCATATAAAAAAAACAACACAACACCAAACAAATAGCAAAAACAACCCAACAGTAAATGCATACCAAAAACAACCCAACACCAAACGCATATAAAAACAACCCAACACCAAACGCATATCAAAAACAACCCAACACCAAACGCATATCAAAAACAACCCAACACCAAACGCATATCAAAAACAACCCAACACCAAATGAATATCAAAATCAACCCAACTCTAAATGCATATAAAAAAAACAACACAACACCAAACAAATAGCAAAAACAACCCAACAGTAAATGCATACCAAAAACAACCCAACACCAAACGCATATAAAAACAACCCAACACCAAACGCATATAAAAAACAACCCAACACCAAACGCATATCAAAAACAACCCAACACCAAACGCATATCAAAAACAACCCAACACCAAACGCATATCAAAAACAACCCAACACCAAATGAATATCAAAAACAACCCAACACCAAATGCATATCAAAAACAACCCAACACCAAACGAATATCAAAAACAACCCAACACCAAACGCATATCAAAAACAACCCAACACCAAACGCATATCAAAAACAACCCAACACCAAATGCATATCAAAAACAACCCAACACCAAATGCATATCAAAAACAACCCAACACCAAACGCATATCAAAAACAACCCAACACCAAATGAATATCAAAAACAACCCAACACCAAATGCATATCAAAAACAACCCAACACCAAATGAATATCAAAAACAACCCAACACCAAATGCATATCAAAAACAACCCAACACCAAATGCATATCAAAAACAACCCAACACCAAATGAATATCAAAAACAACCCAACACCAAATGCATATCAAAAACAACCCAACACCAAATGAATATCAAAATCTACCCAACACCAAATGAATATCAAAAACAACCCAACACCAAATGCATATCAAAAACAACCCAACACCAAATGAATATCAAAATCTACCCAACACCAAACGCATATCACAAATGGCCCAAAACCAACCGCTAATTAAGTAAACAACCCAACACCAAATATACATTGAAAATGACCCAACACCAAACACATATAAAAAAACAACCCAACACCAAACGCATATAAAAAAACGACCCAACACCAATCGTATATCTAAAATAAGGCCGTGCTGAGAGACACACTTCTTGTCCAGTTTTATAGTCCATTTAACAGACCGGCACAGATAACAGCGTTCACAGAGGTACGGCTGGAAGTGGAGTGCAGCGGTGCAGCAGGTAGAGCGTGTAGATGAGGGCACTCCATGTTTTGAGTTCATCACTCAGGCTGTTTCAGTGCTGTTACACCAGCGTTGCTTTGATGCTGTTTTGACATTTCTATTCATAGCGGAGGCTGGAGCCGTATCCACCTGGGAACCGGAGGAAATTAACTGCAATAATGTGGTTCATCGCAGGATTTCCCATCGGAGCGGCTGCATCACACCCAGCGTGTTTGGTGTTGGGTTATTTCTGATATGCGCCGCATTGTCTTCCTGACCTTCCTATCTACAGGAGCCACAAACTTCATTCTCACAGACACGAACACGCGTTCCGACCATCTGTATACGCAGGATTTAATGAGCTGACATTCAGGTTTAGAGAAATTAAAGCCTGTACTAACAGAGTCGAGACCTAGAGTAGAGACTCTTTCTTTACAATAGCGGTAATGGGGACGCCAGGACTAGAATACAAAAATAGAAATCTTATAATCTTATTTACTATCAAAACCAATAGTGAACCTACATGTGAGTTTAATATGCAATGCTGATTAATAAAAATTAATAAATTAAGTTTTATTATGGGTACTATTTTTTTCCCCCCTCACAGCGCCCTGCATGTATCCTTCCACCACAAGGTTAAAACAGTGTTTCAACAGTGTCTCACACACCAGGCAGTGTATTCATAACCGCTTCTCGTAATAACTTTGTTTTTAAGGGGAGAGTTTAAAGGTGGACGTCTGGTTCCATTCACCACCACTGTAAACAATTCTGACTGGGGAAACCACACCAGACCACTCTTAGCCAATTACTTAAATTTAGATATGAATTCAGTATCAGAGGAGAGTTCGATTGAAGCTTGCCTACACCAAAAAAAATAAATAAATAAATAAAACACAGCAGGATGTTCCGTGGACAGCCAATTAGGCCCTGGAAGCTGAAGGGAAAAGAACAGCAAGAACGAGAATTGAAAACAGTACCACAAACTGTGGCTGGCCTAATAAGCAATCGGTGTTCTCCATATCTCCCAATCTTCTAAACAGCACATTCATCAGCAACACCGAGCTCATCTACTTTGCGGGCGAGTGACGCGGATGTCAGAATAAACCACCAGCCTCAGTTAATGACATGCTTCTTTAGGCCAAAGAACCGGCTGCATTTTGGGCGCATTACAAAGCCCATGCCTACCCGACCACCACGCCGAACCCTTTAAACGGCGGCCAAGCGGCGTTCAAGTGTTCCAGCTCGGTACAGAACCAATTTAAATCACGGCCGAGGAGAGACTACGTCCAGTCTATTTCGGTTCAGTCCAGATTTGCATGAGATGAACTTAATAGCGCATGCACGGGCCGTGGTGAAGATCGGCTCGCTGGGCACCGTAGGAATGCCAGAGCCGCAACGGCGACATGACTCAATTAAAGTAAACTGTGCGTGCTCCAAAACAAAGGACGTGGTAAATAAAGATCGTAACGAGGCTTTGGAAGCTGTTTGCATCAGAATCAAGTGTAAATGTTTGTATGACGACGACAGTATACACCACTATTGTCACAAAACAATAGAAAACGTATTATTTGTATGTCCTCAGTGTCCATAGAAAAACAAGCATCACCGAAATAGGACTTTTACAGAGGAGGCCAAAAACATATTAACTTTTTAATATATAAGTAACATAAAGAGGCTTCATTTCAAATGATTGTGGAGCGTTTTACTGTTTCCAGCCATGAAATAAAGACTCTATAACACGATACGCTCCGTTTACGCGGGCGCAAGTGCAATTGTGAGGGGCTTGTACTTAAAGTATTTTCAAATACTCATATTTTCACTTGTACTCAATTATATTGGTGAATAAAGGAATCTAATGTTTAATCAGCTCTATTTTAGTCATTAGTCCTGAGTAAATCTCTCTTATGGGTTTAACCTGAATCTACAGTGAGGGGCTGCTCTACTGTCACTCACTCCTCTCACTTTGGAGGTCCTACATTATAGCCCTGAAAATCCTCTGGATATACTAAGAAGGTCCTTAGAAGGTCCTGCCCTACAGAACAACTTTCAGAAGTCAGTCTACATTTAATCCAAGTCATTACTTTATTACAGCAGCAGCAGCAGCAGCATTTCTATTGAAGAGCTTTAGACCAGACTAACCCCCTCTGGTGGTAAAGTATAGTGGTAAAGTGTATGAGATGGGGTAAATGTGGTAAACACTGGTGGTAAAGTGTCTGTGCTCATTTGTTTAATGAAGTTATAGCACACTTATGCATTGGTTATCATTGCATGTAAGTATTACTAATAGTTAAAGGACAATTCCACCCATTTAAAAAATTCTTCTGCACAATTAAACAGATCAGTCATTCAGGGTGGTTTGGTGATATATGCTGTTCTGGAAACGTAGCCAGTCAGGACTGGTCACAGCGGTGGTGATAGGAAGCAGACGGACGGACTAAAAGCTTTTTTACAGATTGCTTTGTAAGTTTTGTAGGTGGCTATGAATAGTGAACACAGTTTGCTTTCACATTATCACCCCAACTTCTACAGTGCAGCACTTCACACCAAACCAGATCTAAGTGTTTACATGCAGAAATGTACTACCCAGAAATTCTGAAAAGTATAGTGGAATTGCCCTTTCACTACTCTAACTCTAATACTCATAAAGAAATGCAACAATAAAGCACTTTATTTATTATTTCTGTCACTATTATTATTATCACTGCCAAATCAAAGTCCAGCTGATGCCCACCGACCCTGCATGACCAGCCTGAGTGACGGCACGAGCCCCAAGGTTTTGGTTCTGTCTGCACATCTGACACGAGCCTGGAAAACCCAAACAAGTCCCAACACTAAGCTGGATGTTTTCCTTCCTGCACATTTGCACCTAGAAACGTGCAGCACTTCACCATCTCGGCACCTTCCAGCAAAGGTCCAGCAACTTTGAACTCACGAGAACAGCTGTGATTTTTTTTCTGCACCCCCCCTTTTCTCTCTCTCTCTCGCACGCGCACACCGTGGTTGCTTATGTATTATGAGAAGCCCGTGTTTCGTATAGTGGCTCAATGCAACCAGTGCACACAGGCAAACTTCCAAAACATTCCCAACCCCGAGGAACTGGGAATGCATTCCTCAACACACTGATATGCTTACATAACATCAATGAAATATAGATGCACGCTTACCTTCAGAGCAGAGCAGCAAAGTTAGGAGAGTAGCTGAAAGAAGAGCTACAGGCTTCATGGTCTCTCTCTCTCTCTCTCACTCTCTCTCTCTCTCTCTCTCTCCGTCGTTTCGGCTTGGGTCTTTTTCTCTGTCCCCTCTTTCTCTCTTTCTCTGTTTGCAAACGCTCGCTGGGGCGAAGATAAACAAAAAAAAAGTCAATGTCCCGTGTGTGCGCGGGCGCGCACTTCACATCATGGCTCGTGCTTTAGCGCGCGTGTTTTATTTCCCTTTCCTCGAATGGAGAAGTCTCGTGCGAAGTTGAGAGCAAAAGTGAGCCACGGCTCCACAGCCAGAGCCTTCACACACACACACTCTCTCTCTCTCTCTCTCTCTCTCTGTTTCGCTCTCTGTTTCGCTCTCGCTCGTTCGCTCACTCGCTCGCTAGCGCTCTCTCTCTCGCGCGCGCACACACACACACGCGCGCGCGCACATTCACACACTCCTCCTCCTCTCTCACACACACATACACACACGCACTCAATCAGCACGAGCCTGACGAGCCTCATGGAACATACCACCTCGACTAAAAGATGGGGGGGGTGGTCTCTGAAAACCTGGCTTCTTATTGGCCAGCGTCTTCTTTGGAGAACTTGTCCGTTCCACCTTAAGTGGTGCAGCAGTTACATTGTGGCGCGTGAGGGGCTCAAACTCCAGGGTCGTTTATGGACATTTTTGATGTTTTTTGTTGGAGAGGGGGGCAGATTTTGGAGTTTGGTCCAGATTATTGATATAAAAGTGCAAAGTAAAGACATAGCTGAAGAATTTGAGACTATGGTGGGTTTCATGTTTGTAGACTTCAGCAGTTCTTCTGAAATCAAAGCCATTAAAGGGCCCATAGCCCACATTTGGAGAGGTCAGAAAATGTTCCACTTATGGATGTAGACTGTAGTCCAACTGTTTCTCTATATACTTAGTTATCCTATGGGACCACTGCAGAGCAAATATTTGGGTGGTGGATCATTCTCAGCACTGCAGCAACAGGGACGTGGTAGTGTTTCAAGTTTCGAGTTTATTTGTCATTTGCACATCATGTAAGGACATAACATGCATTTAAATATTTGGGGTGAGGCTCAGATACAACTCTATATCAGAATGAATAATATAATAGTATAATATAATATAGCAGTGATATCAGAATAAATAATATTATAGTATAGTATAATATAATATAGCAGTGATATCAGAATAAATAATATTATAGTATAGTATAATATAATATAGCAGTGATATCAGAATAAATAATATTATAGTATAGTATAATATAATATAGCAGTGATATCAGAATAAATAATATAATAGTATAGTATAATATAATATAGCAGTGATATCAGAATAAATAATATTATAGTATAGTATAATATAATATAGCAGTGATATCAGAATAAATAATATTATAGTATAGTATAATATAATATAGCAGTGATATCAGAATAAATAATATAATAGTATAGTATAATATAATATAGCAGTGATATCAGAATAAATAATATTATAGTATAGTATAATATAATATAGCAGCGATTTCAGAATAAATAATATAATAGTATAGTATAATATAATATAGCAGTGATATCAGAATAAATAATATTATAGTATAGTATAATATAATATAGCAGCGATATCAGAATAAATAATATAATAGTATAGTATAATATAATATAGCAGTGATATCAGAATAAATAATAGAATAGTATAGTATAATATAATATAGCAGTGATATCAGAATAAATAATATAATAGTATAGTATAATATAATATAGCCATGATATCAAAATAAATAATATAATAGTATAATATAATATAGCAGTGGTATCAGAATAAATAATATAATAGTATAGTATAATATAATATAGCAGTGATATCAGAATAAATAATATAATAGTATAATATAATATAGCAGTGGTATCAGAATAAATAATATAATAGTATAGTATAATATAATATAGCAGTGATATCAGAATAAATAATATAATAGTATAGTATAATATAATATAGCAGTGATATCCGAATGAATAATATAATAATATAGTATAATATAATATAGAAGTGATATCAGAATAAATAATATAATAGTATAATATAATATAGCAGTGATATCAGAATAAATAATATAATAGTATAGTATAATATAATATAGCAGTGATGTCAGAATAAATAATATAATAGTATATTATAATATAATTTAGCAGTGATATCAGAATAAATAATATAATAGTATAGTATAATGTAATATAGCAGTGATATCAGAATAAATAATATAATAGTGTAATATAATGTAATATAGCAGTGATATCAGAATAAATAATATAATAGTGTAATATAATGTAATATAGCAGTGATATCAGAATAAATAATATAATAGTATAATATAATGTAATATAGCAGGGGCTGAGTGAACGGTATTGGGGTCTCTTAGCCTCACAGTTTGTTCAGAAGCCTGATAGCGTGTGGGTAGAAGCTGTTCAGTAGCTGGTTGTTCTGGCCTGGATGCTGCGGAATCTCCTGCCTGATGGCAGTATAGTGAACAGGCCTTGTGCTGGGTGACCGCTGGGTGACGTGTTAATGTGCGTTGTGCTGGTGTGAGTAGATCAGACACTGTGTCCACTCACTGTCCACTCTATCAGACGTTCCTATCTTGCTGCTCCACTTTTTAGATGTAATGTCAGAGACGACAGCTCACCTATTGCTGCAAATTACTATGTGTTGGTCAATTTCTAGTCCTTCAGCAGTGGTCACAGGATGCTGCCCACAGGACACTGAGGTGTTCTGATCCACCAATTTAGTTAAAGGGGATACAAAGAGATTGCAAAATAGTAATGTAATATAAGATTATGACTCCAGAACTAGAGCTCAGAGGGTGAAAAAACATACAGCAAAAAAACTGTAGGGTATGGGCCCTTTAAAAGCCATTACGATGTCACAAAAACACATTTGCGAAGCACCAATTTAGTTAAAGGGGATAGCGAGAGATTGCAAAATAGTAATGTAATATTAAATTATGACTCCAGAACTAGAGCTCAGAGGGTGAAAAAAACATACAACAAGAAAACTGTAGGATATGGGCCCTTTAAAAGCCATTCTGATGTCACAAAAACAAATTGCAAAGCACCAGTTTAGTTAAAGGGGATAGAGAGATTGCAAAAGAGTAATGTAATATAAAATTATGACTCCAGAACTGGAGCTCAGAGGGTGAAAAAAATAACATACAACAAGAAAACTGTAGGGTTTGGACCCTTTAAAAGCCATTAAGATGTCACAAAAAAGACATTTGCGAAGCACCAATTTAGTTAAAGGGCATAGAGAGAGATTACAAAATAGTAACGTAATATTAAATTATGACTCCAAAACTGGAGCTCAGAGGGTGAAAAAAAAACATACAACAAGAAAACTGTAGGGTATGGGCCCTTTAAAAGCCATTCTGATGTCATAAAAAACACTTTTGTGAAGCACCAATTTAGTTAAAGGGCATAGTGAGAGATTGCAAAATAGTAATGTAATATTAAATTATGACTCCAAAACTGGAGCTCAGAGGGTGAAAAAAACATACAAGAAAACTGTCGGGTATGGGCCCTTTAAAAGCCATTCTGATGTCACAAAAACAAATTGCGAAGCATCAATTTAGTTAAAGGGGATAGTGAGAGATTGCAAAATAGTAATGTAATATTAAATTATGACTCCAAAACTGGAGTTCAGAGGGTGAAAAAAAACATACAACAAGAAAATTGTAGTGTATGGGCCCTTTAAAAGCATTCTGATGTCACAAAAACACATTTGCGAAGCACCAATTTAGTTAAAGGGCATAGAGAGAGATTGCAAAATAGTAATGTAATATTAAATTATGACTCCAGAACTGGAGCTCAGAGGGCGAATAAAACCACACTACAAGAAAACTGTAGGGTATGGGCCCTTTAAAAGCATTTCTGATGTCACAAAAAACACATTTGTGAAGCAAGAGTTTAGTTAAAGGGGATAGTGAGAGATTGCAAAACAGTAATGTAATATTAAATTATGACTCCAGAACTGAAGCTCAGAGGGTGAAAAAAACCATACAAGAAAACTGTAGGGTATGGGCCCTTTAAAAGCCATTCTGATGTAGAAACTGTTTTTATTCCTGTGCTAAAGCTTAATGGTCCTGCTTGATGGATGTTTTTCTTGATTACACGTAATGAGAAGAGTAAAAGCATATTTTTATATATTTATTTATGTGTATAGTAGAGCATGTGCATGTTTATTACTCATTACTATCACTCCACGTTTCTAAATGTCAGCTGAAACGGAGATGTTGGTGAGTTTCAGGGTGTCTGTACGAGGCTGGCGGTCAGAAAGCTGTGCTGTGTGCTCTATAGTTTTAGATAAAAAGGCCGGCGAGACAGATGCCCAATGGCATCAGACATCACAGCTGCTATATTTGACCAGGAACTGCCAATACAGGAGCTAAATGTCAGCGATACAGTCAGAACAGAGAGGGGCTGTGGATATGTTCACCCCTTACACAGCCAGATATAACAACTAAGTGAAGAATCACATTCAGGGTTTATTTTATTATTTATCGTCTACTTTCAACCTCCCTCTGTTTTTGTTACTGCGCCTTTAAGACTCATGTAAGACTGGAGTCATAATTTAATATTACATTACTATTTTGCAATCTCTCTATATCCCCTTTAACTAAATTGGTGCTTCGCAATTTGTTTTTGTGACATCAGAATGGCTTTTAAAGGGCTCATACCCTACAGTTTTCTTGTTGTATTGTTTTTTTCCACCCTCTGAGCTCCAGTTTTGGAGTCATAATTTAATATTTAATATAATATTACACAAAATTCAGTTTTTCCATGATGTGGGTTCGGAAAGTAGAGCAAAGCCATATTACCTGTGAGTAAGATGACCTGATTTCTGAAATGAAGACCAAGACACTCCCAGATTGGTGGTCAATATTGCGTTAAAAAGCGAGTTTATGTAATAAAAAAGTGGGGGCAGTTTCAGGTCTATGTTATATACTTATATACAGTGATCTATAGAACACCCATAAAGAAATTGGTCAAACTACAGCAGTTCAATACAGGTTTGTAAAAAATAAGCCATACATACAAGAGAGTCTATGTATAGCTAGTGGCTATGGGGATGTCTAGCAGCAGAGGGATGACGCAGGAATACATTCACCACGCAAGATTCAATGATTGTGTAAGCCCATAATTCACATTCATATGATTTAGTATGGTGGTGTAGTGGTTAGTATGGTGGTGTAGTGGTTAGTATGGTGGTGTAGTGGTCAGTACGTTGGTGTAGTGGTTAGTATGGTGGTGTAGTGGTTAGTATGGTGGTGTAGTGGTTAGTACGGTGGTGTAGTGGTCAGTACGGTGGTGTAGTGGTTAGTATGGTGGTGTAGTGGTTAGTATGGTGGTGTAGTGGTCAGTACGGTGGTGTAGTAGTTAGTATAGTGATGTAGTGGTTAGTATGGTGGTGTAGTGGTCAGTACGGTGGTGTAGTGGTTAGTATGGTGGTGTAGTGGTCAGTATGGTGGTGTAGTGGTTAGTATGGTGGTGTAGTGGTTAGTATAGTGGTGTAGTGGTCAGTATGGTGGTGTAGTGGTTAGTACGGTGGTGTAGTGGTTAGTATGGTGGTGTAGTGGTTAGTATGGTGGTGTAGTGGTTAGTATGGTGGTGTAGTGGTTAGTACGGTGGTGTAGTGGTTAGTATGGTGGTGTAGTGGTTAGTATGGTGGTGTAGTGGTCAGTATGGTGGTGTAGTGGTTAGTATGGTGGTGTAGTGGTTAGTATGGTGGTGTAGTGGTCAGTATGGTGGTGTAGTGGTTAGTACGGTGGTGTAGTGGTTAGTACGGTGGTGTAGTGGTTAGTATGGTGGTGTAGTGGTCAGTATAGTGGTGTAGTGGTTAGTACGGTGGTGTAGTGGTTAGTATGGTGGTGTAGTGGTTAGTATGGTGGTGTAGTGGTTAGTATGGTGGTGTAGTGGTTAGTATGGTGGTGTAGTGGTCAGTATGGTGGTGTAGTGGTTAGTATGGTGGTGTAGTGGTTAGTATGGTGGTGTAGTGGTCAGTATGGTGGTGTAGTGGTCAGCACTGTCGCCTCACAGTGAGATGATCCGGGTTGGATTCCCGGTCCGGGTCGTTCTGTGTGGAGTGCATGTTTTCCCTGTGCTTCCTCCGGGTACTCCGGTTTCCTCCCACAGTTCAAACACATGCATGTTAGGTTGATTGGTCATGTGCTGGAAACTATCCATGGTGTACCCTGCCCTCGCCAGATGATGCTGGGATTGGCTCCAGCCCCCCGTGACCCCGACTAGCGGGATTAAGCAAGAACAATTAGAGCCCAACAGCCAGACCCTAAACACACCCCCAGACTAGCTCCAGTTCTGAATAGACAGAATCTGCTATCAACATATCGTCGCTATCCAAAGAAAAACATTCATGCATTTTTGTCGATTTTATTTTTTCTGCATCATTTAAACCGGACAGCCGCTTATTACATTGTGTCACTTGGATAAGATTCTGGTTCCATTGACTTCCATTAAAAGTAAAGAAGGTTTTTGGCCTCTCCTGTAAAGTTTACAATTTGAAGATACTTGTGTTTCCTTGGACAGGGACGATATGCTGTATGTCATTTGTAGATGGTTTGGAGTTACTTTCAAGACTGATTGTCTACACAAATCAAATCTACTGTCACCTAATAGTATGATTTAAGCCCCGTAACCCACCCCTGCTTTTAATACCTTGTGCCTCGAACAGACGTTTGTGATGATGTTATGCTTTTGCTTGACACTTTGTTATCTTCTGGTGGAGCTTTACACTGCAGTGTTCTCTAAAACTATGACAGCAAGTGTGGTTAGTAGATAGCAGCAGCCCCCTCTGTTGGCCGGTACAAGCCCACCGCATGACATCTGCTCGTCTGCTCCGCTGCAGATCTTTCTTATGATTTTTTTCTATTTTTTTATTTATTTAATTCACAGTTAAAAACAGCAATGTATCCAGGGACAGCTTTAGGCGGGGGCAGGCCACCAAGAATGGGGACAGTCCCTGGAAAATGGGGACATCCGGTCATTTTAGCTATTAGCTGTATTAGCTCTTTTCACATTTAGGCTTTGAAGTCTATTACGAACTGTGTTAGGCTTCAAAGTCTGAAGTTGAAAGGCTTTAAATGTGACTTTGAATGTCTTCGGTATCAATGCCTTTCAATTATTAAATATGTTTTGGGTTGATCTGCCACAAATAGTCCTAAAACCCAATCAGGATGAAATGAATGTGCAGTTTATGCTAACATAACATAAGAAATCACATGGGGGAGGTAGCAACAATATGGTTTCTATATTCATTCTTCCATTCATTCTATTCATTCATATTCATGTAAAGTTGCTACAGACAGTGTGGAATATTAAAATGTCATTTTAGGGATCAACAAACCTAATCAGATCTTATCTTATTGTAAATACTGTCACGAGTATTGATGCCATCAGTGCTCTCCACCACTGAACCCTGTAGTCAGTGATATAGATATGAGGTTACACAGATAGTGGACATCATATTTTATTACGACTTCAAGAATAATGTAATTTATTTACTTTCATTTAAAAATATGTGCAGATGGCCAACAGATTACAATCACACAGTGTTGACTAGTTACATACCTCAGGCAATAATTATGTTAATGCAATATATATATATATATATATATATATATATATACGCAGCGATTGATTTAGTGTTCAGCAAAAGCCCTGCGATGTTTGCGAAAACTTTGCTTTCTCTGCCCTGAGCGCAAATTACGCTTTGATAAATGACCTTCATTCAAAACTGTGACAGCTCTCCGTTTAAATATGCATGAGATGCAGCTCAGGAGACACTTCATTACTTTGCATTATTAATTATTACACTAAAAAGATAAGAGCATGCCTTTAGTTCTCAGGTCGACACATAAACCAGGTGGCTTCAGGGCAGCGGCACTTTAGTTCCAGTTCAGTTTCGACCTTATGATCTGATTTTCGCTCTCCTTCTTTGCGGAAAGTGAAAAAAATTGATGAATTTACATTTTCCTAAATTTTCTGCATAAGTAAACGGTTACGATGTAAGCAAGATAATATAGAGTGGCTGGTGTGATATGCTTTGTTTCAGAGAAAACAAAGTCAGAATTGTTTACAGTGGTGGTGAATGGAACCAGACATCCGCCTCTAAATGTTCGCTCACAGAAAGTTATTACAAACTGGATTCCAAAAAGGTTGGGACACAAATTGTGAATAAAAACTGAATGCAATGATGTGGAGGTGCCAACATCTAATATTCTATTCAGAAAAGAACAGATCACAGATCAGAAGTTTAAACTGAGAGAATGTATCATTTTAAGGGAAAAATATGTTGTTTCAAAATGTCATGGCGTCAACAAATCCCCAAAAAAGTTGGGACAAGTTGCAATAAGTGGCTGGAAAAAGTAAATTGAGCATATAACGAACAGCTGGAAGACCAATTAACACTAATTAGGTCAATTGACAACATGATAGGGTATAAAAAGAGCTTCTCAGAGTGTCAGTGTCTCTCTGAAGCCAAGATGGTAAGAGGATCACCAATTCCACCGTTGTTGGGCAGAAAGATAGTGCAGCAATACCAGACTTTTAAGTTATCATCATCAACCGTGTATAACATCAACTTTGTCCCAACTTTTTGGGGATTTGTTGACGCCATGAAATTTTGAAACAACATATTTTTCCCTTAAATTGATACATTCTCTCAGTTTAAACTTCTGATCTGTGATCTGTTCTATTCTGAATAGAATATTAGATGTTGGCACCTCCACATAATTTCATTCAGTTTTTATTCACAATTTGTTTAGTGTCCCAACTTTTTTGGAATCCGGTTTGTACATGAGGTGGTTATGAATACACTGCATAACCTGATTACTCTTGCTTTTCAATATTTTTGAGAAGATTTTGGCCTTAAAGTCTATTCATGCTGGAGGGGTACATACACAATGCTATGGGACAAAATAGACCCCCCAAAAAAACTTTTCCTGAATTTCATCATCATCCATCATCAGCGTTTCATATAAAAACCTTATGTGTAGGTTTACTGGAGATTTGGATAGTAAATAAAAATGTTTCTATTCTTGTTGTAGACATGGTGACCCCTGGTTCTCATCTCCAGCATTGTAAAGAAGACAGAGCCTCTGCAATCTACCATTTCACACCAAACCCACTCTGAACGGCTATGTTTGCATCTCAACTTCTGAATTAAAGAGAAATCAACCAGAGAATTCGGTGGAGTTCCTCTTTGTTTACACGTGTACATCGTTTCCACCTTCACTCCAAAAAGCTAACAGTGAGTTAATGCTTGCAGGACTGTGGAGTATGTGTGCAGCTGTCTGAGATGGACCAGCTGAGAGACTGTTTGGGGTAAATAAAATGTTTCCGCTCCTTCAGAAAGAAATAACATTTATTTGAGCTCGAAGCCTTTGCCCCGATCTGTTATTCTGTTCATCGATCTGGGGAAATAATGCCACCTACAGAGTGAGCTCTGAGGTAACAGAATGGACTGCACTGGCCTGAAAATCTTTACAGCAGCTGTTAGAACCATTAGCCTCCACAGGATAAGACTGGCTAAAGACTTTATTATTCAGGACTTATGATTCAGTTATTAATCTTAATACCAAGCATTCAGTATCTACTATGAATGATTTCATCTTTGCTATAAATGACATGATATGAACTATTCATTATTCTGTAAATACTAAATGATTCATTATTTACTAGAAATTGTTATATTTAGCAAATAATTATAATAGCTATAAGAAATTATTTAGGAACTACTGTTAATTATTCAATAACTACTATGAATTAATCGGTTGCTACTACAAATTATTCAATATCTGCTATAAATTACATGGCAAGCTTATTAATTAATACTAATAATACTTATACTGAATTATTAATTATTTACCAAATGATTCAGTATGTAGTAGGAATTATTCAGCATAAATACTATAATTCATTTACTTACTACATAGGATTATTTAGAAACTACTACAAATTATTCAATAATGGCTATTAATTATTCAGTATCTGCTATGAATTGTTCAGTTTGTACTATAAATTATTTACTTACTACTATAAATTATTCAGTATCTACTATGAATTATTTAGTTACTACTACAAATTATTCAATATCTGCTATAAATTACATTGCATGATTATTAATTAGTACTAATAATACTTAAGTGTTGTGTAAAGACTGAATTATTAATGATTTACCAAATATTTCAGTATGTAGTATGAATTACTTAGCATAAATACTATGATTAATTTACTTACTACATAAGATTATTTAGGAACTACTACAAATTATTCAATTATGGCTATGAATTATTCAGAAACTGCTATGAATTGTTCAGTTAGTACTAAACAATTATTTAGTTACTACTATGAATTGTATAGTATGTACTATAAAAAGTTTAGTTACTGCTATGAATTATTCAGAATCTGCTATGAATTGTTCAGTTAGTACTATAAATTATTTAGTTACTACTATGAATTGTATAATATCTACCATAAAAAGTTTAGTTACTGCTATGAATTATTCAGAATCTGCTATGAATTGTTCAGTTAGTACTATAAATTATTTAGTTAGTAGTATGAATTATATAATCACTAATATACTAAAGTATGGTATAAACTGTAATTGCACTTTATCTTCTAGGAGCACTGGCTAAGTACTGCACTTGTACTGTATGTAGTCTTGTATTTGTTCTCTTCTCGGTAGGTGTTCCAGTCTGGCTAGGTATTGCATTGTCTTTTTTCTAGGTATCAGCACTGGCCCTGTGTTTATGGCAGTGTTTGAGTATAAAGTGGTTTGGACTTAAACCTGTTTGTACTAGATAGAGATTCATACTCTAACCAACACTAAACACTTTTGTAAGTCGCTCTGGATAAGAGCGTCTGCTAAATGCCGTAAATGTAAATGTAAATGTAAATATAGTATGTACCATAAAAAGTTTAGTTACTGCTATGAATTATTCAGAATCTGCTATGAATTGTTCAGTTAGTACTATAAATTATTTAGTTACTAGTATCAATTATATAGTATGTACCATAAAAAGTTTAGTTACTGCTATGAATGATTCAGAATCTGCTATGAATTGTTCAGTTAGTACTATAAATTATTTAGTTACTAGTATGAATTATATAGTATGTACCATAAAAAGTTTAGTTACTACTATGAATTATATAATATCTACTATAAAAAGTTAAGTTATTGCTAAGAATTATTCAGAATCTGCTATGAATTGTTCAGTTAGTACTATAAATTATTTAGTTACTACTATAAATTGTATAATATCTACCATAAAAAGTTTAGTTACTGCTATGAATTATTCAGAATCTGCTATGAATTGTTCAGTTAGTACTATAAATTATTTAGTTACTACTATGAATTGTATAGTATGTACTATAAAAAGTTTAGTTACTGCTATGAATTATTCAGAATCTGCTATGAATTGTTCAGTTAGTACTATAAATTATTTAGTTACTACTATGAATTGTATAGTATGTACTATAAAAAGTTTAGTTACTGCTATGAATGATTCAGTACATACACACTTTTGCTGCTTTATTAACTCTTTTTTAAACAGTAAGTTGATTTTGAATATTGTCCATACAGGTTTTTAGCTGTAGGAATAAAGTTCTGAATCTATGAGCATCCATAACTTGTTAGTTACAATGACCTCACAGCTCCAAACACTAATCATGGCTGATGAACTATATTTGGAGTAAAACAATAAAATAATGTGACTTTAAAGCACATGATAGATTCAGATTATTTAGTTCAGAACGGAGGGAGAGCAGGAGGACAGTGTGCTGGCGTCTGTATTAGAGCATGAAATTAGGCCTCGTAAATGCCAGCTAGGACTCCTCATGAAAATTAAATGAAACAGGCCTCTGAAAAGGCGTTTAAAGAGCAGCTCGTAAGACTTTTATGTTTAAACTTTATGTAATGATATTTACTAGATATTAAAATAAGGCTTTTAAACGGAAGTTTAAATGTAAAAGTCCTGTTTAAAATACCACTGAGATGATCGCGGTGGTGTTTTTCTGACTAAGCCTGTGGAGCAAACAGGAAAGAGTGCATTCGTTTACAAATAGTTTAGCTTTGTCAACCAACATCAGTAAAAGCTTTCCGTGGGGGTTTCATCTGGGATGGACTGAGGCATAAACAACACCAGTTTAATGGATGTGGGAACGTAAAAGAGTTGTTGTTACCTTACCTGAACCCTAGACAATAGGAAAGAAAGAGTCTGGGACTGAATTGGTAGCATGGTACTGTCTTGTTATGACAATGTTAGGTAGATCATTTTAGCTCTGTGACTCTCTTAATTAGTTACAGAAGTAGAATAGCATCCAGCTAAAAACAGCTGACTTATATGCAGTGAGCATGTCTTTTAACTTGTAACTCATAATGTAACTATGGACCTGGGTGTGGTGTAACAGTAATGTGTGTATAGAACCATGTAAAAGACCTAGACCACTAATAACCATTAGCTGTTCACTGAACTCTTGATTCCCATCCAAACAAATCTTATTATACCCCAGAATATTGATATCTGCTGCCTCATGACCAAGAATAAGAGACAGTCTGGTGTGACGGCAGCTTAAAAAAACACATAGGTGTAGTGTAACCATAGAAATGGAGGTTGTGTTACCATGTGAGTGTACCGTTACCATAGAAATATGTATTCTGTTACAATGAAAATGGATGTAGTGTATATCCATGGAAATGGGTGCAGTGTAACAAAAAAATGAGTGTTAGTATATCCATATAAATGGATGTAGTATAAGTGCATGAAAATGGGTGTAGTGTGATCATTGAAATAAGTGTTTTGGCACCATGGAAATTGGTGTAGTATGTCTATAGGAATAGGTGTAGTGTAACTATGGAAAATAGTTTAGTGGAACCATGGAAATGGGTGTAATGTAACCATAGACATGAGTGTAGTGTAATCATAGAAATGAGTGCAGCATATCCATGGAAATATGCGTTCTGTTACCATGGAAATGTGTGTAGTGTATACATATAAACAAATGTAGTATATGCCTATGGAAATGGATATAGTGTAAATATTGAAAGGAGTGTTTTGGCACCATGGAAATGAGTGTACTGTTACCATGGAAATGGATGTATTATTACAATTGAAATGGATGTAGTATATTTGTATAAATTTGTGCAGTGTTTCCATGGAAATGGGTGTAATATAACTATAGACCTGGGTGTAGTGTAATGATAGAAATGGGTGTCGCATATCCGTTGAAAATAGTGTAGTGTAACCATGGAAATGGGCGTTCTGTTACCATGGAAATGTGTGTAGTATATCCATATAAATAAATGTAGCATATGCCTGTGGAAATGGATATAGTGTAACCATTGAAAGGAGTGTTTTGGCACCATGGAAATGAGTGTGCCGTTACCATGGAAATGTGTGTATTATTGAAATGAATGTAGTAAATTTATATAAATTTGTGCAGTGTTTCCATGGAAATGTGTGTAGTGTAACCATGAAAATTGATGTACTGTTACTATGCAAATGGGTGTAGTAACTACATGGTGCTACTATGGAATGGTTGTAGCATAACTATAGAAATATGTGTAATGCGATTCTTGTTGTGTAAGTACGTAACTAATTGATGTAGAGTTACTATGGTAGTGTACTGTAGTGTAACCATGAAAATAAATGTGCTGCTACCATGGAAACAGGTGTAGTGTAACCACAGAAATGGATGCAGCCCTATTTAGAGATCTCCTCCAGACTTTCTAACTTTGCAAGTCAGGAAGAAAAGCTGAATTTTAAAAAGTGACATCTTTCCCATGTGCCCAGTGGAAGCTCTGCCTGAGTTTCTGGGTACTCGTCTGTTCTTGGCACTCTTAAAAACTGTAACGTAGTTTGAGCAGCAGATGATTGAACGCAACATCGCAAAACCACAAAATAATAAAACAACATCACAGAATGAGGCGTATTGAGAAACAGCCCAGCATCGCAGGGTCTTATAGGAACATGGCCGTTCTTTCCTTTGTTGGCTGTTGCCAAAGTTCCAGTTGGTGGTTTTTCCCCTCCTAATGACAGGGTGCACTGATTAAAAGGTACTTATGGGTTGTGTAACTGTGTGTGTGGACGGTATGTGAAGTGTTTATCCTGCGACTAATGAAATGCTCAGCTCAGGAGAGAAGTGTAAAGAATTACAGAGTTAAAGAAAAGACATCCTGCAGTTCAGACACAGCACAGCTTAGCTGTTTACTCAGAGCACGAGTTAGGAGACATCAGTTTATTAGTTAATTCAATGAATACAATTGGTGGAGTACAGCACTGTGACCCAGTGTATAATTCCAACCAACACATTAATCAACACGTTGTGTGATGGTTTGAGAAACTAACATAGATTCATAATTATTTTTAAAAATATCACTGCTTGCTTCCATACATTCAGCCTGTAGTGTATGTAAAGCTCATTGCTGGCGGTTATCTGTCATGAAAATCAAAGCTTTCAGAGTGTAGAATAAGCCCACATTGCCTCTGCAATGCTGCGCTGCATTCATAAGCTGTATTTCTTGGCCCACATTTAATTACAGCTTAAAATAAGTCACCAGCATCCCTCCATGTAATTCAATAGCTGTGAATTTTCGTGGAGGGTGAGCAGGAAGTGAGGAGTTGGAGGAGAAGCTTTCTGTAAGGATCAGTGTCTGACAGTGCTGGTGGATTATAAGCGGATGTGGGGGGTTTTGCCAGTTGGATTGGCACCAGGGTATCTCCAGGGCACATGCTGGATGGGCACGGATATAGGCATCAGCATTCCAAAGCACTCCCTTTGCAGTCATTTGAGATGCACAAAAATTACTGAAGTTTAATTTACACTGAGTTGCGATATTATTTAGCCACCTACCTTGTAGATACACTCACTGGCCATTTTATCAGAAATACTTAACTTGTAGCTACACTCATGGGCCATTTTATCAGAAACACCTACCTTGTAACTACACTCACAGGCCATTTTGTCAGAAACGCCTACCTTATAGCTACACTTACTGCCCATTTTGTCAGAATCACCTTCTTTGTAGCTTCAGTTACTGGTCATTTTATTGCAAACACCAACCTTGCCGCTACAATCACTGGCCATTTTATCAGAAACACCAACGTTATAGCTAC